>JACEVL010000955.1:0-309071 GCA_020284085.1 Aporrectodea caliginosa
AATTAGTTAAATTGGGGTTACCTTTGGGTTTGGGTTTCTCTTAAAAAAACCAGGGAAAAACCCCCCCAAATTAACGAAAAGCCTGCCACCCTAGTGCGAAACCCCGACGGGCCAAAAACGCAACCATTGTAGAAGTGAAGTGTGCTTTTTAAAAACCGAAAAAGCCGGCCTGTACAAAAAGTTTAAAAAGTTTCTTGGAAAAATTGAAATAAAAACAAAAAAACCTATATTTTACGAAACCCACCCGGAAACCACCCTGGGGGGGTAAAATTAAAAGCACTTTTCCCCTTGCCAGTAAGGAAGGGGGTAGGTAAGGTTTCTTTTTTAAAAGTTGGGCAGCGGGCGCTTTTAACTAAAGTTTTTTAAGTATCCAAATGAAAGGGAAAAAGGGTTGTTTTATTAGTACCAACCCCCCTTTAATATTATGGCCTTGCTGGTACCCCCCCCCAGCCCCGGGGGAAACCGCCGGTGGGGATCAACCCCGGAGGTTTGGGACCCCCCAAGCATCGTCTAGACCTTTGCCTGACAGGAGAGGCCAATCCTGACCGGACATCGAGGACTGGGGGATTTCTGAAACGCTATCCTGGTAAGAAGAGAGAGAAATCCGCCCGTCGACAGTGGTCACATCAGTGGGGTTCATTCAGTCCTCCTGATCGACCCGAAAGATCTCTACAGTGGTACAGCAGAAGTGGGATCAACTCTGTTGTAACCAAGCCGAGAACGGGAGACCCTCCAAGAATTCGCCACAGTGGTACCCGCGAAGTGGGGTCCTAGACGATTGCAGAAAGCTGATTACCGATGGGAGACGAGGAAGACACACGCATCTACCAGCTGGTCGACTTCGACGACTTGCAGCCCGAAAGCTCCACGCCTGCCGAGAGAAGACGACCGATGGAGATCAAGCCGGACCGGAACAGCCTGCCAGACGACTTTGGCTTCGAGGAGCGGAAGCCGAAGGAGCCGATCGACCGAAGGAGATCTACGGAACCTGTTAGCCGGGAAGTGAAGGACGAGTCAGGGATTCTTCCGGGGCTTCTCGAGGGCGTCGGCGGCCTGCTGAAAAACCGGCCGATGCAGATGAAACCCGGGCGTTTCGATGGGACAGGCTCGCTTGAATCATTCCTATCCCAGTTCGAGGTCTGTGCGAGGCACAACCGATGGACGGCCTCGGACAAGATCGACTTTCTTCGCTGTGCACTGGAGAAAGCCGCCACTCAGCTGCTCTGGGATTTCGGGGCCCAGCCGGATGTGACTTACGAACAGTTGGTGGGACGGTTGCGTCAACGTTATGGGACGGAAGGCCAAGCTGAGAACTTCCGGACGCAACTCTACTATCGGCGCCAGCGCGCCGGGGAAAGCCTATCAGACCTCCTTCACGAAATTCGCCGGTTGGTGGTGCTTGCCTATCCGGTCCCCGCCAATGAAACCACGGAGATCATCGCCAAAGACGCTTTCCTGGAGGCGATGAGGGATCGAGAGCTCTCGCTCAAAGTTCGTGAGCGGAAACCCAAGTCGCTTGATGAGGCCTACCGGGCGGCGCTTCGTCTGGAGGCCTACCGAAGCACGATGGACCTGGACGACCGGAGGAGACCGCTGGAGCCTGATGACCGAGACGACCGAAGACGACCGCCGAACCGGGTGCGAGGCACTCGAGAGACCGACGTCAGTGACCAGGTTCAGGCGCAATTGAACCAGTTTCTAATAACTCAGAGGGAAGAGCAACGCCGCTGGCAACGGGAGTTTGAAGGAAAAATCGACCGACAGTTCCGGGAGCTGCGAGGTCGTACGCCAACTGATGGAGATCCGGGCCGAGACGTTCGCCCCGGAGACCGCGACCGAGAGCCGGGCCGTGAGAGTCGCCCCGGTGACGCCAACGCCAGCAACTCAGGGAGTTCGAGGCGGGAGCTGACCTGCTTCAACTGTGGCCAACCCGGCCACTACGCTCGTAACTGCCGCCAGTCGCGCCGGGCCCGCAACCGCCCGAACGCGACCGAGACAGAAACTCAGAATTCGACGCCAACGGAGCCGGTGGCCGCCAATCACACGACCCATCCAAGAGTGCCCAACCGAGCCACCTTCAATGCTGTCTACATCCGTGGGACGATCAACGGACGCTCGCAGCTCTGCCTAGTCGACACGGGATCGGAGGTGAGCCTAATACCTGCCTCTACTGTCCTGGGGTTAGAGATCCGTCCCTGTGACCGATATTTGATGGCTGCTAATGGGTCCGATATACGGGTGCTGGGAGAGATAAGGGTCCCCATTAAGGTCCGCAGTGGGTTTGAAATTTCTAGTTCATTTCTGGTGTCCGACCAGATAGCCGACCCCATGCTGGGTATGGATTGGCTGAGGGAGCACCGCTGCCGCCTAGGTTTTGGGACTGGGGCTCTGTTTATTGGTCGTAAACGCATCTCTCTTGTAAGGGGTAATGGAGACGGATGGTGCCGTAGGGTGATTGTCGCTGAAGATGTGGTGGTTTCGCCCAAGTGCCAGTTTGATGTCCCTGTAAAAACTTTGTTTGGGGATTTGTCGTCCGTAGCGCCGGCCTGGATGACGGATGCCAAGGAAATCCGTCCTGGAGTCCATCTCGCACGGGTTGTGGTAGGCGATGACGCCGGAACGACCCAGGTCCGGGTAGTCAATTTGACCGAGGATCCTGTTAGGTTAGTCAAGGACCAACTACTGGGAGGGTTGCACCCTGTTGAGGTTGAGTATAGGGAAACACGGGAAGATCGTCAGGAGCCGGTTGGTGAGGCGGTTCCTTGCGAAATGTTACTAGCCGATCTCCCGGAGGAAGTGACGCCAGAGACCCGAGAACAATTGCGGAAACTTTTGACCGAATTTAGCGATGTTTTCTCGGTAGGGGAAGGTGATCTTGGCCGTACAAATGTAACTACTCATAGGATCGATACGGGAAATGCAGGCCCCGTAAGACAACCTCTGAGGCGCCAACCGCTTCCCCATAGGGCTGCCATCGATGAACAGTTAGAAAACATGTTGACCGCTGGGACGATTGAAACCGCCGTTAGCGAGGGTGTGGCTAACGTGGTAGAACAGCCGGTGGATATTGAACCCAACCCGCAGGAGGATTTGATAAAAGCCCAAAAGGAAGACCCCGATCTTCGGGTGGTAAGTCCGTGGATAGAGGAAGGTGCCCCAGCACCGGACTTAGTCGATATTCTACGGGAGAACCTAATCGTAAGGTACGGCACCCCATTGCAGATCCTTACAGATCCAGGGGGTAATGTCGAGGGGATTCTGTTGCGGGAGCTCTGTAAATTACTGGGGAAGGTGGTAAGCAGCCATCAAAGGGATTGGGAGGAACATTTGCCCCATGTCCTCGCTGCCTACCGGGCGTCGATCCGCAAGTCAGCCCACTCTCGCCCATTCACGGTCCATGTGGACAAGCTGCGCCCCTGTCGCGGGATGGAATCGACAGAGGACGCTGACGCTCCGATGCCTCTCTCCGACGACGCCCCTGTCACCAGTCCGCGTCCGAGGAGGGAAGTACGTCGGCCGGCCCGCTATCAATAGTGGGCGGCGTCCTCCGGGGAGGGGGAAGGCTCCGTCGGGACCTGCCCTGGGGAGGGGGGACCTGCCCAGAGTCCCCTGGGGTGCCCTGGGAGGGGGACCTGTCTAGAGTCCCCGGGACCGGTTGCTAGGCGACAGCCCAGAGTCCCCGGGACCTGCCTATGTGGGCGGAGCCTTAGCCTAGAGTCCCCGGGACCGGTTGCTAAGCAACCATCAAGGATGACGTAAGCGTTGCCATGGCAACCGAACAATAGAAGTTAAGCTGCATGTTGAAACGGCTCATTTGAACGCTAAACATGGACAGAAGAGGAGCTAAAGACGACGTTCGCCAGTGTGAGTATTGTTTCACGACGTTTCACGGGGTCGATACCCGATTCTCCTTCCGTCGCCATCTACGCCAGATGAGATGCCGCGGGGGACAGATCCATCGGGTGCAGGAGCTATGGCGCTCTGGTATGACGGGCGGAGACCTGGTGGCTGCGTTGGCCTCTGTTCCGCCTTTGGTGCTGGGAGAAGATGCACCTCCAGACTTTCTTCGTCTTTCGACGTCGGCCGCTGCTTCGTCGGAAGGTTTCGAACCTCAGCCATTCCTTGAAGGCCCGCTGAGTTCCGATTCCGAACGTCAAGTCTTCGAACGCCCCTCTCCGACTTCGCCTTCTACAGATGCCGTCGGGGAGACAGTGAACTTTGATAAAGTGTCTCTGGGGACGACCACGCTGGCCGACCCTCAGAGCTTGGACGCTGATGACGCGCCTTCGTCTCTGGTCGAGGACCTTGTCGCGCTCTCCTTCGAGGAAATGAAACCAGTCCCTCCTGACGACTGCGACTACGAGCCACCTGAGGCCTCATCCTCCTCCTCTTCGTCGGAAGAAATGGAGCTGTCCAGCTCCGACGCTGATGCAGACTGATGTTCAGTTGCTCTGCTGATCTACGCCGGACTTGGGTGAGACGAAAATGATTGTCTTTAAAGGAAGGAGATTACTTCTTTTAGGTTAGCTGCCCGGTGTACGGGATATTCTTTTGCGTAAACTGTTCATATACATTCATTGATTGCTTACCTGCCGGATCGTGGAACTTGATGGTTTTCAACCGTAGTTAGATGATTCTTTGTTGCGCTGTTACATTGCCTTTTGCTATGCTTAGGTTAGGTCGTTTAAATCATGCCTTAAGAAGGCTTAGCCATGTTTCAGTTTAGTCACGGCATAATTGCGCTAGTTGAATAATTAGGCCACGTTTTACTGACTTTGTGTTTCCTTGGGGAGGAGGGCCTGTTTAAGTTCCCCGGGTATTGTCCTCGCTGAGATCGTCTGCGAAGAAATAGCCATGAACATTGCCTTCGTCATAGTAGCGATGAATTTGCGCTGAAGATTTATGCTATAATCTGATTATTTTCAGGATTGCTTTGTTGTTTGAATTGCCCGAGATACGGGAAGACATTTCTTTGCTAATTATTGTCTGTCTTGCAGTGCCTAGTTCAATTATCCTGACATTGCATCAGTGTGATTTTCGTTAACGATAACGATAACGAAAATGTTCGTTAACGAAAATAAAATGATTTCGTTAACGATAACTATAACTATAACTAAAAATATCATTAACTATAACTATAACTATAACGAAAATAACACTAACGAAAATTCATCTTTATTTTCGTTAATACAAAAAATAAAAATAGGAAGTGCAATATGGACGATACGACATAAATGAGAACGAAAAATCCGAAATTTTTATTGTGAAATTTGTCAGTTACTTTGGAAACTCGTGTATTGATGAAGCTGAATGTACCCATGCTTCAAAGGTTTTCATAGCTCTGAGTAAATTGTGAAACAGCGTATTAATACGCACAATTTTGCTTATAGACTTAATTATTGTAACTAAGTAGTAACTAAAATTAACTAAAATAAAAATTCATTAACTATAACTATAACTATAACTAAAAAATAATACTAACTATAACTATAACTATAACTAAAATAAAAATCATTAACTATAACTATAACTATAACTAAAATAAAACCTGTAAGGAAAATCATCCTGACATTGCATATTGCATTAGTTGTGCGCTTAACGGAAAGACAGTCCTGCTAGATTTCTGCTATTGAGTAATCTTGTTAGTTGTGTGATGTTAAGTTTGTAAGCAAGGACATTGCTGTAGATTAATGATGCAAGTTTTAGTTGTTGGCCCTTTAGGGAATGGGGGCATTCCCCTCCTTGGCCGGGGGAGAGTTGTGGCGTTATTGCGTGGCGCTGTTGAACGCCTTAGCAACGTCGGCTTATTATGACGTCACTGCCTTAGCAATGTAATGGGGAAGCCTCGGGTTAAGCCTTTGTGGGCGGAGCTTAGCTCCAGCCTAGAGTCCCCGGGACCGGTTGCTAGGCTACTGCCTAGAGTCCCCGGGACCGGTTGCTAGGCTACTGCCTAGAGTCCCCGGGACCGGTTGCTAGGCTACTGCCCAGAGTCCCCGGGACCTGCCCAGAGTCCCCGGGACCTGCCCAGAGTCCCCGGGACCGGTTGCTAGGCGACTGCCCAGAGTCCCCGGGACCTGCCCAGACTTGATGTGTCGGATTGCTATAAATAGGGCTGCTTAATGCGTTAGTTGTTTAATTCGAGGTATTCAGAGGTAATAGGTTAGAAAGGTTCAGTTGAATTCGAGGTTTTAATTAGAGTTGTTCATTTAGTTAGTCGTTTGTCGATGCTGTTCGTTCTTGATCTGATGACAATAATACGAGTGGTTGTGTTGAACTGACTTCCTTCGTTTCTTCGTCTAATTTACGATCGGGGGTCGCAAGCATCGTCTAGACCTTTGCCTGACAGGAGAGGCCAATCCTGACCGGACATCGAGGACTGGGGGATTTCTGAAACGCTATCCTGGTAAGAAGAGAGAGAAATCCGCCCGTCGACAGTGGTCACATCAGTGGGGTTCATTCAGTCCTCCTGATCGACCCGGAAAGATCGCTACAATATTTCTAAAAAGGTCATGGTCGGCTTTTTTACAGAGTTCCTCGAAAGTGGGGAAAGATTTTGGTAGGAAGCCAAAGCGTACCAGCTTGCGGACCACAGCACTTAGAGAGTCACGTTCCTGTTTGCTAGCAAAGCCCCACCACACTTGGGAACAATAAAGCATTCGGTTGACAGTGGTGGACCGGACCACATCATATAACCTGACTCCCAAGAGCCCATGCGAGATTAAAATACGATGGGCGTGGAGAGATTGCTTGGCCCGTACACAAATCTTTTGCTCTGATTCATCCTTTTCCACTTACCTCTGTCGCTGATCCAGTTGTAAATGCCATCCACCGTACGATCCCTCTGACGGATTCTGACGTTCTGCGCGTCCTTTGGAACTTTGACATGGAACTGATTTTGACCTTATACCTCCCAATCGATTTTGTTTTCTGTTTACCAACGCGATGGTGTTTACTTTATGTCTGCTAGTCAGTGCACGTGTTTAATGCGGTACCTCGGGTAAAATTTTGTCGTAGGCCTAATCAACGACCTCTTGTATGGGGCCCAAGGAATCTATGTGTAGGCCTATAATAGGTCCTCAGTCCTTGTATGGGGCCTAATGAATTAGTGGTTATCAATATCATAGTAAGGACCATTCTTTGAGTAGCCTATAAAGGACGTAAGGGAGGGCGGAGCAGGAGCTGGAGCTGGACGGTATCACTGCACGTGACAAGAAGCCTAAACGTGTAACGCCACAAAGCTTTGAAAAGAGAATTTTGATCCATTTTAATATTTTCTACAATGAGTTTATTTTATTTTGAGTCCTATTTTATAAATTTATTATATTGCTGTATGAGCTTATTTTTCTAAAATGAGTTGACGTATCAGCAGCAAAACTCTAGCCAGAACTTGTTTTAAATTGATATTCTAATGTTTCCAGAGGAGCCAAAAACTCTCAATTAGTAACTCTTCAAGCTCATTTTCATCATCTTGAGCTGGCATTGAACCTTACTGTACCTCCCTGTCAACTATGTTTTGACTGAGCACCGATAGTTGTTAATAGAAGAGCCAGGGTTCTGCAAATGAACTTCTTTGGGCACAGTAGAAATCTTGAGATGACCATTACGATAAGTGAAATTACGAGTTGTAAAGTTGGAATAAGGTTTGTGAAATTTTGTTTGGGAATCGACTTAATTATTGGGTATGAAGCCACAGTATATAGGATCAAGAGTGTTTTGTGGTGATGCCGGATTTCCATAAATGGTTTTTCTACAAAGCAGCTTAGCAGAGCAACATTAAATAACGATCTTTGGGCATAATGACTTTCATGATAGCTGACCCAAGACAATTGGGTCAATTGCCCCAAAACTCACCTGATCCTGTACCTTGTTATCGTCGACCGAAAAGACACCCACCTTAACATCTGCTGTGCCCTCTCTGATCCCCTGGAAACTGGACTCGGGACTACTCTTTTGGACAACCCCTCTGACTAGACGCAGCACTCGTGAATAAGCTGGTGCCCTGCGCTTGGCTTTCGAGTGGCGCTTTAGAAGTTTGGAGATTACGATTACGAATTATGTACGTTCTTTTGTCTTCATAGCTGGTATGCAATGTGCCACTGCAGATTGGCCAGTAATGTACGTCCCTAAATTTTTGATAATGTTTCTTAATTACATTGAAGTTTTTATTTGCGGTGATGTTGGATTGAGAAATCAGCTTTACCCAATTCCTGAAGCATCAATCCAGATGGGAAATGACGTACCCTTTCAAAGTTTAGTTTGGACACAAATGATTATGCTCTCTCTGTATACATGTACATCTGCAGATTGTATGCAACCAATTCAGGTGTACAACTTCAATACTTAATTGGTCACTCAAGCTCCAGAGGTAAACTAGCAAATGTAGTTGTGGTAATAATATTGTGCAATTTCGAACCAAAAGTTCATTAGCTAATATCTGCAATTCTGGACATTTCACATTTGTACTGACATTTGAGAGAGACAGAATGTGTGTGTGGGTGTGTGTGAGGGGAGGGAAAGAGGGATGGGAATGAATGGGACAAAGCATTCAGTGTATATAGGAGAATGTATCGAAGAAATTAGTGGCACATGGTCCTTTGAGGCTATGTCTAAGACAAGCCTAGAGAGAAAGAGAAGAGAAAGTGAAGAAAACAAGGAGAAGTATTGTGTGTCTTGACATGCAGAATTTGTTTGGGCCATGAAAAATTAATCAACTGATTGGTTGATGATTGTTTTGCAATACTTAACTGAAATGAGATAAAATGTTTTAAAAAAATGTCAGATAAAACCGACTACACTTCTCAGACGTTTCCTTAATTAACAATAGACACAAATTAAAACAGAAACACAAAGAAGCACAGAAGGCACACAAAAGACACACACCCAACTAAATAACATCAATGCCAAATTATGCCACAGTCCTCTGCTGATTCTTCAGCATTCAAAGTCAACAGTTTTCTGCTCAGGAACTAAACACAGCTGTCATAGGATGCATTATATGTGGCAAAACACACATGCCCAACTAAATAACATCAATGCCACTGTCCTATTTGCTGATTTACTGTTAAATGGCATTTAAATTGGACAGTTTTCTGCTCAGGAACTAAACACAACTGTTGAGTGATGCATAAACGTGGCAAATAGGGTTGCCACCTTTCGGAACTAGGAAGTCGGGACATTTTGGGAAAAACATAGACGACCGCTTAATAGACACCAAAAAACCTTGATCGCTTCCCAAGAAATTTCTGATGACCTTTTTTTTTTTTGTTTGCTTTTTCACACGAAATTCCTGTTGAACTTGTACAGATTGCTGAAGACAAGACCTTATTTGTACGAATTCCTCCAAATTGGGATGCGAGACAACCTTTTTGGGGGGTCAAAAATCTAAAAGTCGGGACATTTCGCTGTCCCCACCAGGTTTTTCGGTCAAACATCTGAAAGTCGGGACATTTGCCTGTCCCGACTAGGTCAAGTCGGGACTCGGGACATTTACCCCGAAATCGGGACTGTCCCGACAAAGTCGGGACGGGTGGCAACCCTAGTGGCAAACGAGGTACTGTCCATGTGATTTGTGAAAATATTTTACTTTCTTTGGCTGGAAGAGTACAATGCAACAATAACACAGTTTCCTAATAATTATGATCATAACGATAGCATTCGTTTGCAGAGGAATCATTTAGTGTGCTGATATCAATGTATACTAATATTATATACCTATATTCATGCTCTAATAACTCCTTACATCCCTCCTCGTTGCCTGAGATCATCAAGTACAGGTCTTCTAGCTGAGCAACGATGCAGAACAGTTATGGGCTCTCGTGCATTCCATGCCTCTGCTCCAAAGGAATGGAATCGACTACCACTTTATATTCGTAGCTCAACTTCACTTCCTTCCTTCAAAAAGCGGCTAAAAACTCACTATTTCTCCTTGGCTTTCAAGGATTTAGAAATCTAAGTGCATCTTCACCTGGTGGCTGACTATCCGCGCCTCAGATTCACATTTCGGTGTGACCTTGCGCGCGTTACAAATTTATTTAATAATAATAATAATAATATATACAGCTCATCTGGGACTAATAATGCTCGATCCCTGCAATGAATTTTATTTAGATTGTGAGAGAGTTCTGTGATGATCAGCAGATGGAAGAGGTCTGTGCATTAAAAGATTCTGAGTGTATTTTACACATGTTCTGTTCATCCAGAATGACAACCCCCAACACCTTTCACCATCATCTGCTATGGCAGCTTGCCATGCTAGGCAATGTCCACCCAACACCAAATTTGAACCACTAATCAATGTATACCAGTGGAAGACAAATGTCACCTACTATCCTAAGGCTTTTTGGAATGCATTTTCCCTGCAGCACTTTGGACAATGCTTACACTCTTCAGCAGCAACGAACGTTTACTTGTCATCTCTCTGCCATTGTCGACTGCAACATATTCTTAAACGAGATCATGCATCCACTCTTCACAATCTGCCATATCTTGTACGTCTGTGCCCAGCCTGTGAAACAGATGATGTGACACTAGTAGGCAAATTGCTGTCGAGTGATGTCGCTGAGGTCTTTCATCAGTCCCTCAATGTTAGCCATTTCTTCTGTAAGCTCATCGGAGCCGTTATAGTTCTGCAAAAATATACAGAACATTTAAAAACTCCTGGCAAGAACATGACAAGTCATACTCTCTCATGGCATTGGCTCATTAATCCAGAGCAATCTCCAATTCCACTTGCATCTATATGTTGTTCTAGTACTTGAAGCACCTGAGGACATATTTTCGTTATTCAGTTGCACCATTTAAGAATTTTAGTTATCATCTATGAAATGTTCACAAAAGGTGCAGTGTAAATGTCCAGATATGTACACCACGATATACAACTGCTGTATCAATATCTTAATATGAAACTAGCAACAAAATGACAACAGTAAAACAACATGAAAATGATGAAACAACAATACCAATGAGATTCAGAAATACCATTTCTACCCCTAACTTAACTTTCCTGGGATCACTCCAACCTTGAATAAAATGCCATTTAAATATGTCAGCCTCAGCCAGACGTGGTGCGTTTGAGGACGGAAGCCAAGAAGCTACTAAATTTGGCCACACAGCTAAGACAGACGTAGAGGCCTAACTACGCAATTCCAAAGGTACTAAGAACCCACAATGACAAACAGGAAGACAGATTCATAATCTGCACTTAAACATTGACTTATTACACAATACACAATGTCAACAAATGAAAACTCACCTCGGACAGTTTTGATGACAGACAAAGTGGAGGAGGTGAGATTAGTGGCTGAGTTGCAGGACTTGTGGCTTTAGAGGAACTCGAGCTCAGAAATGGCTTCATACCTCTTGCTGTAATATAAGTAATGACAGAAATGGCAAATTCATGTGTAGTAGAGCTTACATAATCAAACTGATTTCATCCATATTCACTCGTTACCCCACTTAAATAAATGAAAACTCATTTGTTTTGTCTTCCAACTGCTTCTGTGTATGCAAACTGAGTTGTTTCTGTAGTCATGTAATTTCCACGCTGCAGAGATGTGGGGCCAAGAAAGAGATCTCTCTGTTCACTATATTCGCAGTCTGTGCGTTTGACTTTATGTTTGTTCAGATTTGTGCATGTCTGTTGTGACGTCTGATTTGTTTCTGCCTTCGGGCGTAATAAAGTACTGATATTTGTAACCTGATTTCTGTATTTTTAGGAATAATTTCTAAGTAGGTTTGAAAAATAGTAACAAAAACAACATTTACCTGAATTTGTGTGAGCAATATCGGCCACGTTGACTCTTGGTGTGTGAGGGAAATGTGCTCGAGAGCTGAGCGAGTTGTGTCTTGACGGCTGATTAGAATTGTTGGGGTACTTGAAGTCAGAGCAAGTTGATGCTATTTTTAAGACAAAAATGCAGCTTTAAGCAACAAATATCAACACATCACAGAGGAAGAAATTACCATACCAATTTCAAGAATCCAATCCAATTGTTCAGAAATATACTCCCTCTCATGTAATTCCTTTTAAAATCCTTGTCTTCCGAAATATCTGGAATTTTTACTATAGCATAAAATTATACAGAAAAGGCAGAGAAATCATCGTACATTCTGAGTTGGTAGATAAGCTAAAGCAAATGAAACTGAAATATGAATAAGTAATGCAAATATAAGCTACAGGTAATTTGTAAATGGTTGCAAACCTTTTGTAAATTTATGGACATGTAAAAGGCTTCCCAAATTTGGGCATATTCATAAAATCTGTAAAACTTTTTAAGTTTTCATAAATTTTGTAAGGGGTGATAAAAAAGAAATTACTCTGTATTAAAAGAATTTCTTCTATGGTGTGCCTGTTATTTACTGCAGAGCTGTGAAATTTGAACAGTTGTGTTCTGTTACCTAATTAGCTCAGTGCCTTAAAAGATGTACAGTCGACAAGTGCCAAATATGGTGTGTCTGTTACAACAAATTGGCTGTCCCAGGGCCGGCCCTAGTCCAAATGGCGCCCCAGGCAAAGCATACATTTGGCACCGTCTGATCCCGTCTCCATGGTCAACCCCACCGTCCCCACGTCACACACTCAATGATGAACCCGCCAAAAGATTTACGCTCAACTGAGTTATTTATTTATTATTACTTTTTATTTTGTACACTCAACCCTGGATCATTTTGAATTTGGAGGGATGGTAACAAGCAAAAGACTTCGAATGATTGAATTTTAATGGTTAAAACAAAATTTGTGGGGTGTCGAAATTGAATTAGGTCTACTTGAATAGGTGCAATGAAACCAATAATTGTTTTAAATTTGTTCCATCCGCAAAAGTTTTGAATTCAAATGAAAATAATCATTTTAATTGAAAAATGGCTAAAAGTGAAAAACTGTAAAAAACACTTTTTGTGAACATGGCGCCCCCTAGATTGTGGCGCCCTAGGCAACTGCCTGCTTTGCCTGTGCCTAAGGCCGGCCCTGGGCTGTCCGCAAGTCAGATTGTTCACAAATTGGATTTGGTGCTGTCATAGGACGTATTAAGCTCTACTCCTGACTTGCACACAGTAGAAATGCTGATTTAAAAAATTAAAACTGTTAACAGAAGATATTTTGCATGCTTTGGATGAGTGCAGTTTTATCTTCAGCAGTTCAGCCAGGAGAAGCCTTCAGACGTTTTACCATACAAAGAATATAAATTATGTACACTAGTAAAGGAAATAATACTTCACAACACAAAAAGCACATACTAAGTTCTTTCTGACCATGTGAAGCATCTAACGGCATAATGGCAGGCAGTGGTCGCATGGCCAGATTCTGGTATCTCTCTTCATCTAAATTACATAAAACAAACATCATATTATGTAGCAAAACAATTTCTTGCATCTTTTCATAAATATATAAGTATCTGAAATTAAATGAATAAATTATTTATATGTATTTCTTACATGATCCACTATAATTTGGTAATATCATATATACGTTTAATAATTTTTGAGAAGATAATCAATCTGTTAAGAAAACTTACTTAAAACACTTAAATTGCCGTAACTTCCATCAAATAGAGCAAGTAAGAAATCAAGTTTAACAGTATTATTATTATAAGATAAGATAAGAATATTCTTTAATTGACCAATTGCTATCCGCATTTTGGTGTACAGACATGGTAATAAGCATAAACATACATCAATCATATTATTATTAATTAATTATATAATTACATATTATTAGGGGTGGGCAACGATTAAAAATTTTAATCAAAATTAATTGCACGATTAAAATTTTTAACGCCGCGATTAATTTCTAACGCATGTAACTATAGATAACAAGTACAACTACTGTACCGACTCGGAGTAATTACATTGAATATGCGCTATATCAATGATTGCAGTCAATTAACAAAAAGCACACAATGCTTTTACTACTTATTTTTACTTGTTAGTGTTTACTTTTAAGTTTAAAGTTTAAACTGAGCGATTATATCAAGAATTGTTTAAACGCATTTCTAGAAATAATTGAGTGCAGTGACAATCGCGTTAACTGCGTTAAAAAATTTAATCGGTTAATTAATTAACGCAGTAATCGCGTTAATAACGCATTAAATGCCCAGCCCTACATATTATTAATTAATAACTTCTATCTTGCCAGTGTCTGATGCACAAGGCATCAACTGATGGCGCACTAAAACCCAAGTCATAATCAGGTCAATGTCCAGACGATCAGTCTGCTAAGCCAGAAAAGCAGCCTATGGTCGATAAGCAATATGGAAAGGGTAAATCTTAAGTTGAGAAAGGAATGACATGTATAAGCAACTGAGCAGAACAGACAGATGCATGGAGAGCACGTTGCAGAATCTAGGTCATCAACTGGAAAAGCTCATTCATCATGAACAGTTCTAGTTCTAGGCATGACCAGAGAAACACAATCACATGAAATGTCTGGATAATGAAAGTCTCAGCTATAAAAATGATTTTAACTATTGTGGTTGGCCACAGCACTGTTTTACAAACTATGATGGAGATTTCACAGCCCAGGTCAATTTGAAACAATCTTCCTTTGCTGAACAAAGATTTAAGCACAGAGGCAGAATATTCACATTTTGATGTACTCGTTCTCAACTCTTTCAAGTTGCAGCAGGATTGACTTGTGATGTCAACAAGAAGAGAGTTACCATAGTCAAAGTGGCTCGAGACCAAAGCACTTGCAGAGATATCGTTGAAGACATGCAGCATAATGCCTACCGGTAATTCTGCATATGTCACAAATATCCACATATGAAGACTTACAAAACCATTTTACATAGTAAGTAGATTTTCAACTATTTTTAAAAACATGACAACTTTGGCTTCCTGAATAGATGCAGGCCAGCGACTTTGGCTTCCTGAATAGATCCAGGCCAGCGACTTTGGCTTCCTGAATAGATCCAGGCCAGCGACCGAAAAGCCTGATCGCAATATGACAGTCAACATTCTCCAGACATCAAGTCATTTGTTTCCAAGTGAATTAACGATGAAAATGAAATAAGTGAACTTGGACATATTTTACTAGAGAATAAATCACTGAATAGACGCTGAGATCAATTGGTATACCTGTAACGTTTCTTTCATGTTGTCCTCTGGGTCCACGTCGACCAACCGTAGAACTTTCTACATCGCTCGCTTGCTCTAATTCGGACATTTCGATATTGCCATGAATCCAGAGGTCGGGCGGTTTGAGGTCACTAAGTTCTGACTTGGCCATCTTTGATGGCACAACTCCACCTCTAGAAAGTAACAACAAACTTTTAATTATATAATTTCTATAGGATCTGTTGTAAGCACAACAGTTACTGTTTTGATCCGAATTGGGAAAGAATTAGAAATTATGCCCACGAAACAAGAACTGTTAGTAGGCCTTTCAATAAGGCACTTTGATTCAAACAACCAAAGGTCCAAGTCTTTCATAATTCATAGGAAATTCAAAGACAAAGTTTTGCCTTGAATGTTGATGCACCCATTCTACTGACAATTGCATGCAGACTGTGATATAACTTCATAGCAACCATCAATTTATTGCTAACATAGTCCTTGATTTACAAAGATTGCTTTAAAGTTCTCACCAGTACAGTACAAAAGTGTGGGCCTACTGTTAGACGAGATCAAACGGCAAGCATCATACCCAACAGACCACCATTTCACATGAACAGAACATGCACTGCAATGCTGGCATGGAGAAGCTATTGTAAACTCATGTCACAATTGCATTGTTAATTATTTATTATAAATTAAAGTTTTTCAGTGTAACAACATACTTCTGCATACTGGAAGCGTCAGAATTTGTTCTTGACTGTCGGCAGAAGAAGCAGGCAGCGACAACGACAAACAGAATGACGAGGACTGTTCCACCAAGACATCCGATTATGATCCACAGGTAACTTAACGGAAGACCAGCAGCAGCACCATTGCCAGCGTCTGATGCTTCTGTTATTTACATAAAACAGTTTACATATTAACAAGGCCCATTACATATCATTCAACGAATCACTCAGTTTTGCCACAATAGAAGTGAAGAGATGAACTGAGGGTGACTACAATTGAAAATGAATTGGCTTCAATCTATCCTCTGCCACCAAGCTCAGAATGTGCTTGTCCATCTCGCACCAATACATATCGTCTAGCCATTCTCTGTTTGGTCTACCTGTGCAGTTCATCGCTCCATTTGTGGCTTGTTTCAGCATCATGTTGCTAAACCGGTCTGCACTGTAGCTTCAGTGAGCTAGAAGTACATGATTCATTTACAGTAAATATTAACCCTGGAAAGCAAGAACTATTTATGATTATACAGCTCCATTATATATTATCTTTACCTTTGTCTGGAGATGGAGTCTGCATCATCCGGGTGTCTGAAAAGGAGAGTAAAAGACAGAACTGTGCTGACAAAGTTTAGCAATACATTTGTTATCTCCCTGCAACGCTCTGCCTTTGGCAGCCAACTGAAGTAGAGAGCGCAGAAATGCAACTGACCCTCACCACATTATTCAGATTTTGCATTATACTAAAGATCAATATCACTAAAAAAAACCAGCAACTACCAAAGAAATAGAATTTACCAAGCACTTTAAACCTGTGACCCTGTCATTTCTAGAGTGGCCTAGTTACAACTATTCTGGACATTTCCGACATCCAGTATAGGTAAAGGTGTGGTTATCACATTTGTTCACATGCCTCTATGCACACTCGTCCGAAGAGAGGTAATAAATCTAAGCACATCCTAATTGTTTCACTCTGCGAAAAAAGGCTGTTTTTTCAGCACAATGTTTCATAAACCACAAGCCCAAACTGAAACAGATTCTTTGCTGGCTATTGGAATGGTGTATGTTCAGAGTGTATATGCTCAGATTTTGACGTATTAGTTATAACTGTAGCCAAAGAATTGTAAATTCCCCAAAGCTTTGCAAATTTAACTTTTCAGTACAAGTACAAAGCCAGTTACAGTAAAATAGGCAACAAAAGGCCAATGCATTCACCAGAGATATTGAAGCAGGCATAGGGAAAATGACACCCAGTTTGTCTCATAATGAATATGCTTTATGACAAGTCACAAATACCAGTGACAGAGTCGATAAAGGACACCGAGTTAAAGATGACTTAAAATTTGGGAGCAGAATCAGCCAACTCAACATGTCAGTCACCCAGTCTGAAAGATCTAAAGCATCTGAAACCTTTTCAGCTGCTGTAGAATCAGTGATGGCCCTAAACTAATTGTTTAGTTAAACTTCAACTATTTTTCAACTAGAATAAAACATTTTAACTAAAGTTGGCAACTGATTTTGTAAATAAGTTAACTAAACTACAAATAGTTCGTTAAACTTTTTTTCCAACTTTGTAACAAACTTTTTTCACAAACATTTTCACAATAGCAGAGGTTAAGTGAACTGTAAAAATGCAGAACATCAATGAGAATCTCACTTTCTAACTATGTAATTTGTACTAGACTAATAATAGTCCTACTACAGTTCTACTAGAAAGTAATGAAGACAGTTGCTAATCAAACGATGATGCATCATGCAATGCAATGCAATTCACTTGACTTGAGTAATAAAACCAGTTACTCACGAAAATCAGTGCGGAAGATAGTTGCGCAGTTGCTGATTTTGTTAATTAAACTTTTCAGTAAATAACTAAACAATATTAGTTAAACTTTGGTTTAAACTAAACTATTTTTCTCCAGTTAAACTTCATCCCTAACTAAAAAATGTAAGTTAAACTAAAAGTTTTCAACTTTTTAGGTACATTTTGCCCATCATTGTGTATCTGATGGTTTGAGAATGAGCTTTTATTAGCCACCATCCATAACTACACCTCCTCAAATGCATTGGACAACAGCCGTGTAAATGAATAACAAGATAATTAAACACACTCCACCAATGTACGAGAAGGCAAACTTGAAATGCTAGGGAGAACTGAAGGCATGAGTCTGTGCTTCTGAAGTGGATGATGATGATACATATCTAGTGTTTGACATTGGCATTCGACAGGGTTCATGCGATGAAACTGAGCTTGGAACTAAATGCTAAACGAATGCACCTGCTCAAGCTATGAAACAGGTAATACAAAAGGATGCAGATCTGATCGTTCAGAGACTGAGTAACTTTGCACAAATCCCATTCTCAAAATATGAAACACCCACATTTCAATGGACAAACACTCGAGGAAACAACCTCCAACAGACCGAACCGAACAACTATGAAGAAATGACCTACATCACTGTCTTTTTAGCCTAGATAGGAATAGAATCTTCAGCTCATGGACGACTCAAGTGCACAGAAAGCTGAAGTCATGCCAGCCACGTTAGTTTAAACCTATACTAAAACAAGCATAGAGAAGTGGAGGGACCTTGCTGTGTCGAATGAAGCTGACTGGCAGACTAGACACTGTGTGTGCAATAACACAATGTATCTGTCCACACCGAGACAGCCATAGAAACAACACAAAACAAACACAAACAAAAAATGGTAAAAATTTATCTCAGCAGAGGGATAAAAGGTCATCCAGATATAATAAAATTTTAAGTAAACTTGATAATATAACTGTAAAAATACAGACTAAGTTACACAGAAACATAAAAAAATTTAAAAACAAGCAATCAGACTTGAAGCCTCCCTGCTTTGTTTTTCTTATGGCACAATAAGACAAAATATTTCTGCATCTTACAAAATAATCAGAAGTCTAAGCATACTCTTTGAGTTTGGACGATCCACAATGCCTCTTCCGTAATCATTCGGCGTTTCAATCATACCACCATCAGTGCCATCAACTGCCAATCAAAAGCACAATTATACATTCACTATAAGATCCCTACAATGAACTGAGGGTTCAACTCAGCAGTGAAGCTAAATTACTTTTGAACTTCACTAGATCTATGATTAGATGAAACGCTGCACAGTGATGAGACCATATCAAATAGCTAAATGACAAAAGCAATAAAATATTGGTAATACAAATGCAATTTAAGTCATAATATTAATTAATAATAACAATAGTTATAGTCATGAGCACTCCTATCATAATTAATAATAACAATAGTTATAGTCACGAGTACTCCTATCATAATTAATGATTACAATAGTTATAGTCATGAGTATCATAAGCGTTACCAAAACATTGGTACATGTGACAATTTCTTCTTCAGCATTTCCTTCTCCAGTTCCTCTTTTTTAAAGAAATTTCAATATATTCTGATAGCAGGTAACTCAGCTACGTGTGATTCTAACACCATGGCTCCCAATTTTAATACATCAAGAATAGTAGTATACAAACCCCCTCCCCCTTTGTATACTACAAGAATTCATCATTAGTCAAGGCTGAAAATGTTGAAAGACGTGTAAGAGAAGACTTAAAGCTACCTTTTATTAGATGCAAATATCAAGGAAGAACACTTACATCGAGGTGTACGAAATATGACGGTTTGTGACAGTGGTCCATATCCAATGCCATTGCGCGCCTGAACCTTGAAGTAGTAAGTTGTTTCTGGCCTTAGGTTGTGAATGGTCGTTGTCAAGTGCTCCCCAATGACTCCATCCATCACCCAGTCATTATCATTAGTAGCAGGATCCGTTGAATAGTGGACCAAATAACCTGATATAGAACAAAGAGAACAATCGCTGATGCATAACAACACAAATAAATAACAAAACCTAGGTATGTAAAAAATACAAAGAATGCCAAGAGCACTCCTGTAAAACTATTAAATACTTTCAAATACTTTTAAATGAAGCTAGCAGGTTAACAGAGCTATAAAATAATCATAGTTTTATGCATCACCTGTTAATTGCCCATTAGGTTGACGTGGCGGATACCAGCTTATAATAACCGATGTAGAGTCTCGAACTGCGACAACTGTCAAATCACGAGGAGCAGATGAAGGAACTAAACAAATAAAACACAACCGAATCTAAACAGAAGCAAAATTTATTATGCATCCAATAATCAACAGAAAACCAAAATCTTTTCAATGAAAGATGGACTGAAAGACTGAATGCAGTGAATGGAGAATAAATGTCAGATCAGTTAAAAGTCAATTGCTGCTTCAAAGCTCATGTGTTGTTTATAATAATAACAATAATAATAATAATAATATTCGTTTATTAATTCAAACTGACAAATACACAGTAAGATTACATGATATAGTAGTAACATGGTGCATGATAACAAGTTTGACAGGAAGGGAGGGTTTATATAAAACTTTGGTTTTAACTAAACTATTTTTTTTCAGTTAAACTTCTGCCTTAACTAAATTGCAACTTTTAGTGAAATTTTGCCCATCACTGTGCATAACACAGTCCCTGAATGCTGCATTGAGCAGTTTTTCTGCCAACATAGAATGGTTGCATGCATGTGCATAAGTCAGATAGAGAGAGAAGAGACAGGAAGGGAGGGTTTATACACAAACATACACATGTACAAAAGAAGTTTTCACTGGATATAAAAAGCATTACTTATTTACAACAGGTATAACAAAGATATGAAAATTAACACAGAAGTCAACAAATGAAACGACTCCCACAAAATTAAAACCGAAAGACTGAAAATCTGAAGATGCCAATCAAATGAATGGTTGGACGTAATCATACCAGCCTCTCTGGTCTTGTTAAAGACACTCAGGCTCCATGTACTCTGTCGCAATCCTCTTGAAACTTTGACGCTGAACTCATATTCCTGGTCAGGTTGAAGATCGTCAACATTCAGGATCAATTCAGAGCAGTTCACCAGTTTATATTTGCGTAGAAACTTTGGATTGTAGCGGACTGTATAGAATCTGTTGTCAGTGACACGCTGGCTTCGACCGAGAGTCGTATCAGTCCATATCAGAGTCATGGCTGTTGACGATCGAACAATTGTCTTTAAACCAACTGGAGGCATCATCGGAGTCAGTGGCTCCATGGCTAATTTACACAAACATACAAAAGATTATCCTTTTGTTATAACTACTATTAAAAACACAACTTATTCTCATATTGCTAGCACATATCTTTTACGTCTTTTAAAGGCAGGCAAGTAAGAAATGTGTCAAGTCAGAGAACTACATATTCAGAGAATTGTGTATATATATGAATGTATGTATGTATGTATGTATATATATATAATTATGCTCATATGTATGTATGTTTGCATGTACGTGTGCACGTTTGTATTAAGTATGGTATGTGTGCACATATGTAGGCACATCTAATGACTTTCCAGATAATTTTCATAGGTTTCTTACATTTGTTTATACTCATTTCTATGACAGTGATCTTCTCAAGCTGTAACTCTTTAGCCACACCTGATAATAATGACCTTGAACTTGTTTGAAACAATTCTTGTAACCTGTTCTTTTAGCTCAAGCAACTACGCAAAGACAGGAACCTTTCAAAGATGTTTGTAGTTAGACTGGAATGGGAAATTCATTAGATCGAGAGATGATCAGAGAGGTGAAAAGAAGCAGACGACATCTGACTCACTGGTTTCTTCTCTTGTTGTCACTGTGTCATAAATTGGAACTCCTTCACCGACATTGTTGAATGCCTTGAGGCTGATCACATATTGCACGGAAGGACCTGGAAAATAAACAACAGCAAGTCTACATTTACACACAGTTAAGTATACTTGCATGAAACATATTTACACGGTTAAGTAATTTTACAAGAAACACATCCTTGCAAGAAATATGGTAATTAAGATTTGCAAGAAACTAACAGCTTAAATCAAGTAGTGAATACAAACATTTGTTTTAATTCTCTCATTGTACTACCTATATGAGAACCAAATCTGAACAAATTTCATTGTGAACAAAATTCAGTATGCATGTAAAAGGTCAAAGCCTCGTCCAGCATTCGACTTATCCTTCACTGTTACCTTTATCTTTACAGATAGTGAAAGTAGTCGACATCTATAAACAAACTAATTATTTAACAGCAGTGAAAGCTACAATGCCTATGATTAACTGGTCATTTAAATAAGTCTAGTCATGGGTAATAATACTTAGGAGCCCTTGTCTAAAATCATAAGATGTGGCAAGCTTCAAAGATTCATTGAAGAAGCCCATGACGCAATGAGAATTGTTGCAAACTGCTAACAAGTTAAGAATTATTGCACTTACGAAGTCCACGAATGGTGTAATGCCTCAGTCTGGCATCAAGAACCTGGCGATAGATATCCGGAATCCCAGCACCATATCCCAGGATATACCCACGGATCAAAATATCCTGCTCCACAGGCGGAGTCCAGCTGACCAAGACGGTGTTTGTCACAGGACGCACTTGCAAGGATATTGGTTTTCCAGGCACAGTTGACTCTAAGCACAATGCACAACTGATTATTACTATAAGCCACGACAGCTGGTAGAAGGCATATGCTCCACCCTTATCAACAGCATTTTGATTTCTTGATAGATGTATGGGTTTGAGCATTTGAAACTAACACAATGTAATAAAGACACCAATTTTTTTATGGGGAGTTTACAGATTCAGATACATCTGTCGAGAACCTGGCAACAGATATCCTAAATACCAGCTTTTGAAATGTCATAATATGACACCTTTTGTGTCAGATACCAACCAAAATCTTTAGAAGAATTGATCATGCTAAAAAAAATTTAAAAATGGTTAATGACGCCAAAACGATTAGAAAACTGATTATAATGAAAACACTTAATTGGTGATGATATTGTAGGTCATCACTCTATACATGGCTCCCACTGGCTCCCCACCCAGCAGTGCAATGAGTACAAGATCGCTGCCCTGGTGTGCCAATGTCAACTGGGCCTCGTCCCAGACTACCTGCAAGAACTTCGTTGCCTCACTTCCGGTATTCAAGGCCTCCGCCCCTCCGTTCTGCACACAAACACACTCATACACCCAAACACCTAAACACACAAATTGCCAAACACACAAACACACAAACACACAAACAGCTAAACGCACAAACAGCCAAACGCACAAACACACTCATACCATAAAATGGGTCGCAAACACCTAAACACACAAATTGCCAAACACACAAACACACAAACAGCTAAACGGGATGTTAACACTGATGAAAACACAATGAACGGGATCTTTATGCATTTTGGCTCGGTCGCATTATAAACGTGGAGTACAATACAACACACAACACAACACAATATACTGGGGCGCGGTGGTATAGGGGTATGTTCGGTGCCTTGCAGTGCGGGTTCGAATCCACCTCAAAGCCGCCGCGTAGGGACCCTGGGCAAGTCCTTCACTGCAAATGCTCATGCGCTTCGGCGTGAAACTCCGACTACAGCAGTAGTCGGGAGCGCCTATGAATTGGAAATCTGGTAAGGCGCTATAACAAGTGTTCAAATACAATACAATACAGCTAAACGCACAAACACCCAAACACACAAACACACTCATACTCACAAAATGCTAAAACACACAAACATGCAAACACACTCTTACACACAAACAGCTAAAGACACAACGAGCCAAACACACAACCACACTCATACTCTCAAAATGCTAAACACACAAACACAAAAACAGCTAGTGTTCTAGTTCCATTTGTTCAAACTGTAACTATGCAAAACCGAGCTTTCTCCATGGTGAGCCCAGTGGTCTGGAACGGGATCCCCTTGAGCTGCGCCTGCTCCCTGGGACTCTTACCGAAGCGTTCCTCATTAGACTCAAAACTGTACTTTTTTCACTGTGCTGGAGTTGGTAGTGCTTCTGAGTATTTCCCTTGAAGGAGCGCTATATAAATTCATGAATGAATGAATGAATGAATGAACATATGTTAACACTGATGAAAATGTTTTGAAGAATCTTTTGAAATTCTTGTAAACAATATCCTCACCATCTAGGTCATGCACAAACGTTCTTGTAGTCATCCATGGAGTAGCCGGACCGCTACCATTCACTGTCTGAGCCTGAATTGAAATGCTATATTCAGTTCCTCTTTCCAAACCTATAAGAAAACACATCCACACTTATGTACCAGCATTGCTCAGCTTTGTGAGTAAGTGAATGAAACACCGCATTTCTTAACAACCTCACAAACATACTGCACACATGTGATATCTAATTGATTTAACAGACGTGGTTTAAGGTAGGCTGCAAATGTATGCTGAATCAAATGAAACAGAATGTATATGCAAGGGAAGATTGTTTATATGTGTTCAATATTCCCTCTAATAAACAAATTCTATAACTAAAATGTTCAAATGTAAAATGTTTTAAGTTACACTTTAATAACAAGAGTGTACTAAAAGTGACTGGGAAACCAATGCAGCTCATCATTGAAGTGTTAAGTATCTCCTAATAAACCGTTGAGACAAATCATCAGAACTCGAGAATATTACCAGAAATGCTGTAAACACGTCTGATGCCATCAGTCGTGATCATATTTCCTGTTTTTTCCCTGCGTTGCTTGTACTGAATTTTGTAGCCAGTAATAACACCATTTTGATTTCCCTCTGATGGTGGTTCCCAACTAACAAGAATGCTCTACAATAAAAGTTTAGAAAACATTATGAACAAGCAAATTAAAACAGAATGATTGACAAGAGTAACAACTACCAATTGCATAATAAGAAACATAAGTCTATCTTCTATAAAGAGTTTGCAGGCAAGAAACTGCTCAACTCTACCACCCCAATAAATTCAAGTAATAAATTTCTTAGTCATTCTGTCAATTTTGAACTTTTATCCAATGAAACCTAGCCAACAACACACAAAATTGAACTCAAAAGTTGTACTTATATTTCCATCAATGACTACTTTAATTTTACATGTCACCAACAATTCATTGTCTCCACACAAATCGCAAGTAATCACGTTAGCTGAAATATTCTCAAAAAGTCGTGATTACCGTGGAACTTGCAGCTTCAACTGTGACATTCTGTGGGCTTGATGAAGGAACTAAAAACACCAAAATAAAAACCATAAACTTTAAAGCCACTGCAAATCAGGTTCTATAGTTCCATACTCTACTACCCAGTGCAGAAACATAAATGCAGAGAATGCCTTCCCCAGAAATTATACCCTTGACTTTCCCAAGCAAAGGTTATTAAGAAGGACAATCTATGATTAATAACAGCTGAAAACTTAAAACCCAGACTTAAAATATAAATTAAAATAATATAGTACTGTTGTCTGATCAATCAAAACAATTGAATATTTAGTTGTGATAAGCTGAGAAGTTGTCTCCAGTTTTCTAATATGGCTAGAACCAGTTTCTTACCATCAGAATACGTATGACACAGAACCCGAGCGGATGAAGCACCCGGTCCGTTTCTGTTGTATGCCACAACCCGGAAACTGTATTCGTAGAACTTGAGGAGACCTGTAACAGCATACTGCGTCTCAATGACGTTGACATCTGACTCCCCTGAGGTGTCACCAATAACACCATAGTAGAGCTTGTAATGTGTTATTGGCTCAGCGGAGGATGGCTGCAGAGGACTTTCCCAAGTCAATTTCACAGATGTAGAAGATAAAACTGTCACTTCCAGGTTCAGAGGCTGACCAGGAACCATTTCTGTGTTCAAGAATAATGAAACAAAACACCAATAAACCACCAGACATTTTTTTAAAGATGGCTAGAAGTAACACAAGATGTATGTGAAACACTCTGTATGGTCATTTTATGCACCTATTTAACAAGATACCATGTCCATCTATTATGCAAATATCTGATCACTACTTTCAAAATTGAAGTAGCATCAACTACCAGTATGTAATTTGTTGCTTTATAGCTTTATACAGAAGCTCACTTTGAGTTCACTCTAAAAATTGCCTGGATAACTATACTAATCTTTCTAAATTTCATACATTTTATGTACCTGTTTGAAACCAATAAACGAATATAATAAAAATGGTTTTTGTCTAGAGTAAGGAAGAAGTCCTTTGATGACAAAATCTA
Source organism: Aporrectodea caliginosa (assembly GCA_020284085.1). Classification (NCBI taxonomy): domain Eukaryota; kingdom Metazoa; phylum Annelida; class Clitellata; order Crassiclitellata; family Lumbricidae; genus Aporrectodea; species Aporrectodea caliginosa. The sequence goes on from JACEVL010000955.1 coordinate 25,888, forward strand.
ATATGAAGAGCCATGATTACGTGACTTTAAAAATAAGAAACACAAGTCCATCTTCTAAAACGAGTTTGCAAGCAAAAAACTGCTCAACTCTACCAAGGATAACACCAGCCCAATAAATTCAAATAATAAATTTCTTAGACATTCTGTCAATTTTGAACTTTTATCCAGTGAAACCTAGCAAATAGCACACAAAATTGAACTCAAAAGGTGTACTTATATTTCCCAAAATAAGGATTTGCTCATGTTCTGCATTTCAAAGGAAGCATTTTTCCCACAAAACTTTGGTCAATACAAAATAGAAAAATGTGTGACTTCACCTTTTGCATTAATCAAACAACCTACCTTCTGCAGGCATTTCAGCTTCCACAATGGCTGCATTTGGGCTAACACCTTGAGAACTGAGGGCTGCAACGCGGAACACGTACTTAGTGGATGGCTTCAAGAGATGAACATCAACTTCAGAGGCAGTAGTATTCATCACACGCTCCCTAAACAAATGAATAGTTGTAAGCATCCACTAAGCTAAATCCTCTGCCTACTTCCTCCAATCATCATAAGACACTGAATTTATCATGGTGATCACTGTTATACAAGTTATTTGATAGGATGTTTAACACTGTAATTCAATAGGACACTACATGCATATCCAGACTGAAAGCACAAGAAATATAGTTTAGCAACATAAATGGAATCTCTTTGCGGTTTTCTTGAGATCATTAGATCTGCACTGTTTCATTTCGTTTTGTTTATTGATCCAGTTCAAACAGAATACAAGTGTTGAACATAAATTCATTCATTCATTCATTACAAAGATTTATATAGCGCCCCTTCAAGGTTACTACTCAGGAGCACTCCCGACCCCAGCACGGCTGAAAAGGACAGTTTTGAGGCAAGAATAGAAAGATTCAGAGTGGATTCTGGGATGCAATCGCAGTGCCAAAGGGAGCCCATTCCAGAGGGAGGGGCCAACCACTGAGAAGGCGCGATTCTGCTTAGTAGCTGTGCGGGCAAAAGGGACCATGAGCACGCCCCGCTCAGTAGAGCGGAGAGAGCGACGACCCGGAGCACCCAAGGTAGGGCAGCAGAGGTCGCGTAGATAGGCAGGGGCTAGACCCAGCAAGGACCGCCAAACCAAAGAGATCATCCGATACGAGATCCGCTGCAGTAGTAGCCAGTAACTGTACATAATATGCAGTCAAAGTTGAATACAAATGATGATAATCTACGGTCTCAACTGTGAACATAACAAAACACTTTTAGAAGAGAAGTTAGTGTAAATTCAGGAACAAAAGGCACACCTAGAAGGGAAAACTCCCGCTGAGTAGGAACCCAATTTGAGAATATATAGTGGCTGGTTACTAAGAGATATCACAATGAAAATATTGTTATATTTCACTGTCAAGGAGTAGGACGAAAACTATGAGGGATAAGCAACATCTTCTATCTATACAGTATTCACAATTAGCTTCATGAAGGCTTCCTTTTAAAGTTATTCATATTAATGATTAACTTTCTAATCTAGTACAAAAAGCAAGACATCATCCTGACAAGATAGCAAAAAAACTGAAAGTTACCAATTCAATCCTCAAGATGTACTTATGTCCGACCTCAATAAAGAAAATGTTAATGCAAAATTAAAGCTCAACAAAGCCTAATTCTACACTCCCCATAATGATAATCCGTTAATGAGGGAAAGGATTACCGGGTAAGTTCTTTAGAAGTCATCCATTGAATTTATTGTCTAATTACTTATAGCCTGTCAGCAGCTAACTAAAACCAATGCCAGTCTTTTGTAGCCTTCTTTACTTACCTACTGCTCAATTACTGAAGTGAAAATTCTGATGATATCAGACCAATTTAAAATGACATATGCTCAGAAGAAATCTTCAAACCTCAATGATCCTTCTTCCTTCCAAGTGATCAAGTAGCCAAGAACTTCCAGAGAATCTTTCAGCAGTTGTGGTGGCTTCCAAGCCAAAGAAACATAGGAAGATGACAGCACAGTTGCGGTTAAGTCATAAGGAGCAGGAATGGAACCCTTACGAGCCACTGACTGCGATACTCCTGACTTTAGAAGTGACGGTGTTGTACTATCTTTGGCAACTGCACCAAACAAAATATACAGAATTCGCATACAAGCTCAACAACTCTGTAAACAAGGATTTCTACTGAACAGGGTCCAATGCAAAATCTGTCTAACAGTTTTTATATGAGTTTATATACCGGTACTTATATAAATCAACCTATAAGATTCTTATAAGATTCTTATAACTTTCTAATAGATTAAATTTCTAAATCATTAGTATCACAATTATTGTTGTTAACATATTAACATTAATTAATTTATTTGGGCTAGTAGAAGGTTGTATCATCAGAAGCTAACCATGAGACTCCTTGAAAACCATCCTATAAAGGCTTCATATAATACTCTAAACAATTTTATAGCACTGCTTTTGCAGCACATAATGAAAGTTTTAGTCACGGGTCACTTCAAAGTGAAACTGCAATACCTATAATATGTTATAAAAATACAAGTCAAAATCTGAGAAGCCAAAAGAGACTTGGGTGGAAAAGCCAGCTGGAAGAGATGAGACCCAAATGCTCACAAGGAACTGGCAGAATCAGTAGAAGTGGGGACAAAACTTAAGAAAGCATGACAGCATATAGCAAAATTCAGGCTGAACAATGATTGCATTGAACATTTGAATACTTGTAAGTCTGAGAGTTGAGCAGCACAACATAGGCTGATCCTCATATTGCTTTCGTGATGAGCTGCAGTGGTTTTCCAGTCACTTTTAGTACATGCTCGTTGTTAAAGTGATATTTAAGCTGTTACACAGATTCTGAATTGGACTATGTTCAGTAGGAATCCAGTTTACAGAGCTGTTGTAGAAGTTTTTGCTACGATGCTCACCAGTTTAACAGTAATCAAGATTTTTCAGAAACGAGTTTGTCAGCCAGTGACAATAACACAGTTTCAGACAAGTGTTTAGTATTGGCCAAATACGCTTCTTAAAAATTTTCATAAACAGTTTTATCATAATAAGATTTTCAATGATCATTCCAGTCAACAACATATCTTTTCATATCCATTAAGACTATTTCAGCGGTTCTTCCTGTTTACATCACATCTTAATATTTAGCTAAGATTAGAATTGTTATTTACCTTTCTGTTTGATCAGAAGCTGAGCTGACGCCTGTGCAGTTCCCACAGAGTTTGATGCCATGCACTGGTACATGCCCTCATCAGACGCAACCACCCCCAGAATCTTCAAGTTCTTTCCGTCAAATATCTGGAAATAGTCGCTAGGAATCACAATGTCGCCGTTCTTCAGCCACTCAACTGCAGCCGTCGGTTTTCCATAAACATCACACTCGAGTTCAACGTCACTGTTTAGCTGAGCCTCGAGATTTGCCGGTCGTCGTAGAAACCGCGGTGGAACTGAAATTAAAAGTGATTTACGAGTTCAGTCCATGTTTGGCACATAAAGTGGCTGAGCAGTCTAGTGGCTGATGTCAATCTAGCGATGAGATATTTCAAGATTTCTGTTCTGCCAGGACATGCTAGACGGAAACTCAGCTACAGACTAAATATATCAAATAGACACTGTCAATATGATGATCAGACAGTGAGGGAGAGGACTGGCCACCCACCATCATACACTGAGACTCAGAAAATGAAATTGCAAACTCCATAACCATGGCTGTCTCTTATAGGACTAGCTGACCAAAACCGGCACCAAGATAAGGAACCGAGTTGATTTTGAGAGGTTCCTGATTTAAGAGGCACCATAAAAATGACCAGATGGACAAAAAGAGCTACGTTATCTGACCAGACCACTTCAGAGGGTCTGATAACACAGTAGCCCCCATAAATACTCACCCAACACCCTGAGCATCGCATCAGCATCAAGCGAGTCCTCCATGTTAGTCGCCCGACAAGTATAAAATCCTGAGTCACTCCCCTCTAACCGGCCAATGTGCAGACTTCCCTGACCTTCTAGGTAGAGTCTGCCATCCATTGCACTGAAACAGTTATAAGAGCGCTTCAATCCAGGCATCTATACAGCTCCTTTGTCAAACTCTCTTCTGTAGGCATCAGCAATTTAGATACACTGATACACTTCATACTCACACATGTTCAAAAAATCAACCTCAACTACAAACTTCATAGTTTCACTTTCTATATTTCAGAAAGAAAATTTAGTAAACTAGTAAAATTGTCTATTCATTTTATTCCATTGTGAAACTAATACAGCTATGCTGCCTAATGGAAATAAAACACGATAAATTTGCAAGCACAAGTATGAGTGATACTCTAATACAGTGCTTAAAGTGTAAAAAAAGAAGTGCCTGGACGCCCCTTACCTTTCCATCCCCTCCTCCCACCCTTTTCCCAACCCCTCCCAACTTCCCCTCTTTACTCCCATCACCTTCCCCAGTCCCTCTCATCAACCCCTCTCCCTCCAATCAGACTATAAAACGTTTCCTGACGTGTTCATATTGCAAACGATCTAAGCTGTGAGTGCTGAGTTCCCATGCGTATAGGCCTAACGACTAGGGTGTCTGAGGAAGCGTCGTGAGCTCCCTCAGCGGGGTCTCCAACGCATTTTGTAGCAATTGTCATCAAGTGGAACACGTGCTAGGCTCTTGTTTTCCAGCAGTTTCTGAACGATAAAGTTATGAAAACTTCATGGTTTATCCAGATTCTCAGACTAACACCACAACAATTTCAATGTTTTATTTTAAAAGAAACAGGTTTTGTCTTTACCTTTCGCCTTTCGGTTCTTTCAGAAGTGTCTAGTTAATTTTTGCAGTCAAAATCCATTTAAAAAATTTCTGTTTTGTAAATTGGCTATGCATTTTGTCCAGTTGTATAGCCGATCGATGCCGCTAGTATTCTCAGTAGGGTTTGCAATCCTGTGGCACACATAGTTTTCCTCCGGTGACTTCTTGTGAGACGAAGCCTAGAAAATGCTCTCCGGAACAAAATGTGACTGGTAGGGCAAGGGCATCGTCATGTGGAGCTGGCTGAGTTTTGTATAACGAAACAATTCATTTAATTCCAATTATTGACAATTTTCAACTCTTATTAAGCCATTAATTACTTCCTTCTGACCTGTTTTTCTTGCCATTGATTTTCGTTGTATACCTACATAGTTTTGTTAACTCAATAAACGAATAGGGGCCTATATGATCATTGAGTCGTATGTTGTCTCTCAACAGTTTCTGGGTCTCGCTTGTGAATTACGTAAAACTGGGACAGTGGGTATTTTCTAGGTCTAGGTGAATCGTATCGTATTGTATCAGTGCGTTGTATTGAAGTCATTTAACTTGATAAGTTCATTCAGTTATGAAACAGTCAAGACTCACAGTGGATGTGAGTCATGTGACAGTCAGGTAGTTGTTAGGGCCTACGAAAACTCAGACGATAAAACCGGAAGCGTGCGATCTGATGAACAGTTAACTAGAATGTACAAGTAAGGAATGAGGTGGAGAAACAAGTTACACTTAGTCACTTACACGGTAGAACACATTCAGAAATCAAAATGACAATATGAAATTTCATTGGAATCTTAGAAACTTAAATGCTGTTGAAAGTGACGTAGAGGATTTACACTGTTGCATGGACGCTGCATGGACGGCGTCCAGGCGGTGCTGCCTAATAAGTGGCAGGACGGCGTCCAGCCTTGAAAATAAGTGCCTGGACGCCGTCCATGACCGTCCATGCACACTTTAAGCCCTGCTCTAATACAGCTATACTGCCTAATGGAAATAACATACGATAAATTTGCAAGCACAAGTATGAGTGATACTCTAATACAGCTATACTGCCTAACGGAAATAAAAAACCATAAATTTGCAAGCACGTGTATGAGTGATACTCTAACCCAGCTACTCTTAAAAACACTTGAAGCAAAATGCAATAATGATATGTAGTTGTGGTCCATGCTTAACACATTCTTCAAAAGTCAGAATTCTTTAGAAAACGTGGACAGTGTCACTTTTTAAAACCAATTAACAGCAATTCCATAAATGATGCTATAGAAAAAAGATTAGTCAGAACTGCAGACCTTAAGTCAAGAGTGGAGCCATCTTTGAGCCAAGTGATTTGTGGTTGTTTGCCATTTCTGTCGCGACCATTGGCTCCGCAACGCAGAACAACATCATCCCCTTCAACGGCACTCTGATCTTGAGGAGTCATTACAAACTGTGGCATAACCCCGTGATATGCAGCTAATTACAGAAGAACAAACAACATTATTGGTTGACAGCCAATGGCTTATGATTATGTATGTCTGCACTTCAATATTTGTTTAGAAATATTCAGAATATCTAAAAGACAATGTCCTATTTAATCATTGCATTTAGAGTGTCATACACACAGCATCATGCTAAATAGCCCATTACTTATCATGTCATTAGACTGTTCTACCTTAATAAGTTAAGAATGACCTGTTTCAATGTGAAAGTCCTTCTTAGAAAGGTTCGGTGTATCACCAGATTGACTTCCTAGAATGCACTTGGCTCTGTATAGGCATTGGTGCGCCACCTGTGGATGCTTTGTGCATTATTACAATGGCACTATAGAAGTTATAGGGCTAGATTATATTGGAGTTCTTGAGGTTTTAGACTGAGGTTGCCATTGTCAGACTACAACCAAAAGGATAAAAACATTCTCAGAGTCACAGGAATAATAATAGATTGTATTGTATTGTATCTGGGCATGTACAAAGCGCCTCTAGCAGTAATGACTATTCAGAGGCACTTCCAGTGTGAGCACTTCAAGTGCTCACGCTGGAAGCTTTGCATGAAAGCAGAATTAACATCTGTACAAAGGTCTATACTGTATGGCAAAGTGTAGTTTTAATTTGTCCTGATAAGCAAATAATGGAGGGGTACATCTGGAAGCAGTGACTCTTTATAGTTCCTAAAAGCAAATTATCACACCATAATTGACAGTAGCTGTTGATTGATCAATTAGATGATTGATTAATTGGTCAACAGAAATGCATCACGCACTCAACCATTGCATAAATGACAGAAATTCTCTTCTACGATACATACTCTGGTTGTAATGCTGAGAAACCTGGGCGACAATTCCCAGTTGTTCTTCCATGGCATTCTGAGCCTTACACTTGTATTGTCCAAAGTCAGTTGATTTAAGGCCTTGAATTTCAAGAATCCTGCTGTCACTGTGCACAAAGTAGCTGCTGCTGCTGCTGCTGGTTTTTGAGAGGCTGAGAATTCTGTCATCTCTGTACCAAAGAATGGACGGAGCAGGCAGGCCGACCACAAGACACTGCAGCATTGCAACATCGCCAAGATGCAGAGACAGTAACCGTGATTCGTTGCTGATTGTCCGAAGATCTGGAAACATCCAATAAAATCAATCAAATACTGTCACACGAATCTTTCTTACATTGCTATGAAAGATTTCTTACTCTTCAGATGTGAGTTAAAGCTGATCATACTCTCTTTGCCACAATAATGGCTGACCCTGGGCAAGTCCTTCATGGTTCTCTCCCTCCAGTTCGTGAATCAAGGTACTCTTTATGGCCACGTTCTCATAACCGTGTAATTCCGCACTCTGACCTCCTCACAAGAAAGGGATTCATAAAAAGAATGCTGTACACTTCTTAACATGTTTTATAATATTATTATTATGTCTTATTACTTCTATGTGTTATCATTTTTTCAATTGTGCTGTCCCATTGTGCGTTTGCAAATGGAGTAACAAAGACTAGCTCTCTATTTTCTCTACCTGTCTGTCTGTCTGTTCATCTCTGTCTCTGTCTGTCCATCTCTGTCTCTCTCTCTGTCTCTCTCCCAGGAAGACTTGTCCATCAACCATTTTCTAACCCACTTGGACAGATTCCCTGATATCACACAAATAGCACTATATCAACCAAAAGTGACTTACATGAGACTTGAACGTTGGCCTTGCGACTGACAATGGTTCCATGCTGTCGTACACTTGCGCTGCACTGGTACATGCCTTGATCTGGCCGATGGGAAACAGTGTGTTCCACATGATCAAAGTAGAGTGAATGGTTACTCAACTTGTACCTATGGCAATTCCATAACTCCTCTGTCAGCTAAGAAATTTCTTTAGTTACAATCAACAATAATAATAATCATAATAATTGTAATTAATAATAATAACTGAATTAACCCGTAAGTATTGCTTTTGTTAACACACCTTTAGTCCATTAGCTGAGCAAAATATTAGTAAAAGCAATCGGCAACAATCAAGCAGAAAATAAATTAGATAAAAAATGCCAGATAAGAATCAGCTTAGTGATAAAAATAGATAAAAATCATCTGAGTGAGAAACCAGCTGAGCAAAACAACAACAAAAGGAATAAGAACAGTCTTTTTCTGTCAGTTCTTAATAGCACTGACAGTTCACCTTAACAAGATAGAAAATCAAGTAAAAATTCTTTAACAGATGTTAGTCTCAAATCAGCCGAGGTTGAATATGTTGAAGAAGACACAGTGAACAGATGGCAAAGATGGACAGTGAATGGAGGCAGAAGAGGCATTTCTGGCCTGGAACAAAACCACATTGTCTGGGAATTTTGGAATACTCCTAGATGAGGACCTAATGCCAAAATTCAATCCGACACTAGACTAATCTAGCATCAACCAATGTCCCCTCTATGATGAGCATAAACGAGACTTCTGAGGATAGGGTGCACAACTATTTTCTACTAGCGCACAAACTTTGTTAGTCTTCACATTATTTAAAAGTTAAATTCCGCTAGTTGTTACAGCTGCCAACATATTTAGCCTACTGTGTTCAGAAGGTCAAAACAGAGTTTCCATGCTGTGATAACATATGACTAGGTTGTTAAGTGTCCACCCAGGCATACAATCATATTCAGCTGGTCCACATAATACACTGGGCTACTGGGCTGGCCATGTGTTCCTTGCTCCATGTGCCAGTAATGAAGGCGGCTCTTTTAACTCTGACCTCCAGCCTCTTTATAATGGATATTTTCTGATACAGAGGTCAGGCATGACTGCCCTCTTCTCCCTTAACTGTGTATTGCATGAGTATTTTACAGAAAAGGTCACTGAAAACAACTACGTCTGTGTATAAGTATTTTTATCTGTTTATCAAATCCTAGCTATCATGCTGCACTAACAGTTGTAAACCCTGTTGAGTTAACTGATCTCAAACATTTTCAAGAAGACCAGCTTGACATCTGTCAAAGTACATCAGTTTGTGAAAGCACAGATCACCACAGTGCCTCAGAGAATACGTATAGGCTACAGTTACAACATTAAAGAGATGTTAAGTACATATAAATGATACGCAACCGTTATAGCTCTGTTCATTGAGTGACTCTACAACCACTTGGACAGGAGATCTCTAGAATACAAGCTGCTAGAACAGTGTTTGGGTTATGTGTATTGGCGGACGTTGATGCTGCACAAACAGTGAAGTATTGCAGGCTACGTGATACAGCTGACGACCATTATATGAAAGAAGCTGACAACAATTATCATAATTTTATAAACATATACAGTGAGTGAGAAATGTAAGGAAGGAATGAGCAAATAGTTTGATGAGGCACTGTCCTACATCCAGTAGAATTAACTCTGTGATCTAAGAGCAAGCACAGCTCAGAGATGCATTTGCCCTTTCAAGCACCTGTCATGAAGTATGACCATGACATCTTCAATAATTGATAATCACTTCGATAATTATCTAATCAGACTTCTATGGCATCATTACGATAATGCACACGGCATCAACTGATGGTCGCTTCTAGTCATAGTCAGAATTCATTAGAGAAGCCAGGTCAAAATCCAATAAAGTCAGAGAAACCTGGTGGGAATTTGAACCCCGACCTTTCAACAGACAGTCCAGTCCGGCACCTCACCACTAGACTATCAAGAATGCTCTGGTGAACGACTGAACCACTTCTCAAATCATGCTACCGTTTGCACTCAGATCAGCCGCTCCCAGCATGCATTAGATGATGAATTGCATCTCTGGTTAATTATTGGTGATTTGAACATTATGAGCGATAATGGAGAATCAGAGACTAGCCAAACAATTTGACAAATTGTTGGAATGAATAGATTCAGATGAAAAGTGCAACACTTCCTAGAAAAATGCTAAACTTCAAGCTAAATCTAAGACATTATATACAGTAGAGACAAGCAAACAGAAGTTTAACTTGTCTTAATTTTATAGCCTTTTTTATAGCCGTTCGAAAGCCAAGCGCAGGGCACCAGCTTATTCACGAGCCTGAAGAGGTATGTTCAATCTTGCATGAACTAGAGTTCTGGTCGCAAATGTTACTGCCCATATCTAGTACGTTTAATTAATTTCTTACCTGCGGCTATCGTACTGGACAGTAATTCCATCCTTCAGCCACTGAATCTCCACAGGCAGGTTGCTATGGACAACGCAGTTGAGAAGTGCAGGACTGCCTCTGGTGACTACACTGTCACGAGGTTCCTCTAGGAACCGCAGTTCCAAGAACGTGGTACCTAACATAACAAAATAATAATGACATTCATCACTAAAAAGAAAAGACAGGAGCCAAAGAATACAACAGATGTCACAAATACAAGGAACTCGTAAATGGCAACATAGATTGTTGGCTACATGATCACTGGTGACACTGCAAATTCACCAACAGTGGTACATGACGCAAGTAGGAAAACAAAAAAATTCATGTGCCTGATCTAAGTTACATGTACAATGTACAATACTGGATAGAAATGCAGACGTGTTTGTTTCAAAATCTTGACCTGAAGCAATAGCTCTGGGTGACAATAAACAACAAACCATAATACAAAACATTCTTCTGCTTCTATGTAACAATGCATTCATTCATTGATTCTGAAAATTTATATAGCACCCCTTCCAGTAACCTACTGAGAGGCACTCCCAGGTAACAAGCGCAACTCAAGTGGGAGTCTATTCCAAGTGGAGGGTCCCGCGACTGAAGAGGCCCTGTTCTGTGTAATGGAGCATGGGCTTGCGGGACAAAGAGCTCCCTTGCTGAAGTGCGAAGACTGCTGCGCTGTGGGCCACTAAGTCAGAAACAGGATGCCAGAGCTCATACAGGTAAGATGGGGCACAACCGGAGAAGGCATCATCAGACAAGCGCTATAGCTCTATATGGCTTCCTACTTCTCAGCACTGAGAAATAGGAAGCCAGTGAAGGACATCACGCATATAAGCAGAGACAGGAGCAAACTTAGGAATGCATCCAATGAGATGAGCAGCAGAGCAGAGGACCCAATCAAGGCGCCCAATCAACTGGAGTGGAATAAAGGGAACGAGATGCAGCACAGAGTTGATGAATCTGATAGTAGCAGCTTCGAGTGACCAGATTAATATGTTGCGAAAAGCTAAGCTCCTGATCTAAGCTAACTAGAAGGTCACGAACAGTACATAAGAAAGAAATATCAGGGAAAATCTCAGCTAACAAAGGCAAGTCAAGATGGGCCAGCTGCCTACGGTTGCCCAGCCAGATAAACTGAGTCTTAGAGAAGTTCAAGAGCAAGACATTGGAGGTCATCCATTCATGGCACATGGCAATTAGGATTTATGGAAAAAGGCACCAAAGGAAGTCTTAAAGCCAATCATTCAAAGAGAAAAGACACAGAGAACTTTAAAACAACAAAGAATCATCTCATTCGTTTGACAGACACCTTTAAATATTCAGCTAGGTAACTTTAACCTAAACAAAACACAGTACTTAAGTAAATACATGCATTGATGCAGACATATATATACATTCACACAATGACGTTACTGGTGTATCTATTATCAGTAAGTTTGAAAGAGGCAGTGAACTGGTTTAGCCTACTTCAATTTAATTCATTTACGGCAGAAATACAGATGATGACTGCTACTCTAAAAGTCCTCAGAGTCTTTTTTTTCCCTCTTGTATATGCAAAATATTTACAGGCCACCAGATACAATGGATTTCTCAACGTATTTCATGTTTCCCGTTTCTAGTATTCATTACATTAAACAGTTTCCAATCACATCCAAACAAGGCTCTAACTGCTGTTTGCAATGGAAGATACATAACCCCAAACTTTTCTCCCCTGTCCATAGACCACCCTCTAAACTGACCCCTCCACCACCCAATCAGATGGCTCAAGTGAACATTTCTTCCATCCAAAGTAACCCAGCATCCAGCCATTCAAAAAAGCAGACTTCACACAAAGTAATTAAATGCAAAGGGAATATAGACGCCTTTAAAATGAAATGCAATGCACCTGTATCTGTAGCGGGTTGCGTCTTCTCGTCGCGTCTCCGCAGCCTTGCTGCCCTCTCGAGGTGCTAAACTCGAGCGCGTCGGTTGACTAGACCAGGCGCCTTTCTCTGGACCGGGGTTTGTCAATCCCCATTCGACAGAAGGCTCGACATTACTATTAGATCTATTGGTCGACGTGGCTCCTACTGCGATGTGGCTAGCCTCATTTAGGGCGTGGTAGTTTACCTTAGGCAAGCCTAGAAGTCTTGCACTTCTTCTCGGCAGGCAGGTTACCTCCCCTTTACCTTCATTAGGCTCATCCGCAGCGCCATCGACCTGATACCTTGCTTTTGACGAGTGGCCCGAGTGAGGCGCGATAGAAGTGCTTTCTATGACTTGATATTCTACCAAGCCAGGGTTGGTGCTATGGTCCATTCTTTCTCTCTCTTTCCCCATTTCCATTTCATTAAGACGGTTAATAACAGAAGTCATCGTCTCTAACTGTCGCTGTTCTGTCTCCAACTGTCTCTGTTCTGTCTCATTCCGTCTCTTCTCCGTTTCATACTGTCTCTGTTCTGTCTCTAACTGCTTATGTGTCGTTTCATGCAATTGTCTTATCAAATCCAGGATCAACTCATCCGTACGACCCTGTCTCTGGTCCATTCGTTCGAACTGATAGTCCATTTTGTCTAACACATCAGTCATGAGCACATTATCGGACATTTGGGAGTCTCCTCTACATGAGTCCAAAACTATCCTCCTTCCTTCTTCTTCTTCCTCAACCATCCGTGGATTGATAGAAGCTTCTGACATTTCAAAGTTTATTACTACAAGCTGTAACAATCAATCTCTAACACAATTTTAGTTAACACTCTACGATTAGTTATGCAATCATTCACACATCACCAGGTAAACTGAACGAATAGAGTCTAATTCTTTTACCTTATCTAATGTCTTACCCCTTCATTAGCCAGGGACGTATGGGTCTCTATGACTAATACTCAGACGACGTGCCTCAGCTCTCTCAGCGTGACTGCTCCACAGAAAGTAACGTAGCTTGTGCGTCCTCGTCTGAATTCCTCTCGCTGGCGTCAACACGTTTGCAGCGGCGTCAGTTCCAGTGCTTTATCGAAGACTTCCTCTCGTCTGCTCAGTCCTCCTCGTCTGGTTCGTTTCCAGATGCAAAGTTCGGACCCGATACTTATCGCAATCTACTCATAATTTGCACTTAAGAACACTTCAATTAACATTAACGAAACTCTTAATTACTTTCACGAGTTACGGGCCCAGCTACTTGTTACGACGACGACATCCTTCCTCGTCTCCATCCAGCGTTTCGTCTATCGGTCCTCGTCTCGTTTAGACGGCAATCCACGATCCGGCGGTCCTCCAACGGATCTTCGCCTGCAGTACCTTCTCTCCGACTGCTTCTTCCGACTGGGCCACGAATTTGCGCATCCTGCCCTTGTATAGACCAAAACCCTCGATGCGACATAGCTCTCTTCCCATTGGCTATCTACTGCATCATGCTTTGCACACGGCCCGGAGGTATTTCTACCCCACCCACATCTGTGGTGCTTAAACTGAATAACTTCCTTAAGGCCGAATATTATGTAGCTGCTGACTCTACTCAGCCTTCCTTTCGCTATACGGGTTGTGGGCCGTTATAATGTCACCTGTATCAGTACCATCTCCCAATCTGAACCCATCTGAACTTTTTCCATCTTTTCTACTTATATATTCTCAGTACATTGACAGCCTCTTACAAGCTGCCAGGCAAATGCAATCTATCCATCTAATATCTGTCTATAAGACACCAGTTAGAACCAACATATACGAGAGACCTTTTTTGGACATGGCGTAAAGTGTAATGGCATAACTTATGCAAGGCAGTTTCAATAGATGAGCTAGCACCTCAACCAAACTAATGTAAAGCACTTGTTTTCACTGTAAGTCATGTCTTAATGAATCCAAAATGTACTTCTTCTTATTAATCCCTATTAAACATGACAGTCTCCAATCACTTACAAGGCAACACACACAAGCCACAAGAACTAAGAGTAAGAGAAATTGTCAAAATCCATATAAGTCACAAACACAATGCAGGTAATAATGTTCCAACAGTCTTCACCTATTGTGAACAAAGTCCCAGGAAGCAAACAATAAAAGGCTGAGTGATGAGAAGTCTCAAAGTGAGCAGCACAAATACTCATCCAGTGCTGACAATAACGTCATCTGAAGGAAATCGATCCTAATGATTAGCCCCATTCATGACAGACAATTCCAAGGGAATCAGTTTCTACTAACAGCAAACAATTTGCTGCCATTGCACAAATTGCACAGCTCTATTCAGAACCTGAAGCACCTTTTGTTCACTCAATGTCACAAACAATGACATTAGAATCAGCCAGATCAAACTCAGCAAACTGTAAAACAGAAACCTTGTGATAAAAGTACACAATCTGTGTATGTAAATATGTATGTCTGTGTGAATGTGCGTGTGTTTGTGTGTATTTATGTATGTATGCATGCATGCACATATGTAAGCGCATGTATGTATGGTATATATGTATGTGTGTACATGTATGTATGCATGTATGTATGCATGTATATATATGTAAGTACATGTACGAATGCATGCATGCATATATGTATGTAAGTATAAATGCATGTATGTGTGTTGCATGTAGGTATGTATATGTGTGTATGTATTATGTAAGTATGTATGCATGTATGTATATGTATGTATGAATGCGTGTATATGTATGTATGTATGTAGGTATGTATGTATGTATTATGTATGTATTATGTAAGTATGATTTATGTATGTATGTATTTATGTATGTATTCATGAATGCATGTATGTATGATTATATGTATGTATGTGTGTATGTACGCACATGTATTGTAAATGTATGTATTAGTTAAGAAATAGTTAAGTCTAACCGAAACGCTAATTTTTATTCAAAGTTTATTTTCAGTTGGCCAATCACTGCATGTACTAATAATTATTCTCCTCAGGTGGCCCTGACTAGTGGGATCTTTGGTCCCTTATGGGTCTCCTGAGTAACCATAAATTTCTCTGTGCCAATGTCATAGATTGTTCAAAAAGTGTGTCAACTATAGAAAGTTCCAGTAAGCCAATTAATTAGACATTAGAACAACTGTAAAACAATGCCATAAAATGAACAGTTATTAGTGGCACACAGAAAGTCATACAAAACAGTACAGTTTCAGTAAGTCCAAACTTGTGAGCAAATCTACAAACATCATCACTCATTAGTTCATCATTAGTATCCTCAATGACCTGAGGCTCAGACAGACTCAGTAATCAGTTTAATATTGTTGTGTATGAACGATACATGGTGCGAAGTCTTTCAGGCAAAGTGAGCTGCGCATAGAATTGCAAATCAATCCTGTTATTCTGTTATTGAAAACATAGACTTCACTGGCACAGATAATGCCAACGTTGCAAGATACAGCCATTGCAAGACAGTTTATAGTTAACAATATGCAGTTAAGGGGTCATCCATTAATTATGTCAACAAATTTTAGGCAGTTTTTGACCCCTCCCTCCCCCTTGTCAACAACTGTCAAACATTGAAAGACCCATAAAAAATTATGTCAACAATCACAGAACCGCACCCCTACAAAAAAGAAACACAATGGCTCAATACATATAGAATCATTTTTTAGATTTTTTACACTAAAAAAATGCAATCTCGAATTTCAAAATATATATATATGAGTTTAGTTTATTACCAGCTTTTTAGTAGTATTAAACATTAAGCACTTTATACATTTTTAGCATTACTTAATGTTTAAGCTACCATTTTGAAGGGTCTGTGTTGATTCACTGGAAAAAATTTGTTGACGTCAAATTGTACTGAACCCCCTCCCCCTTGTCAACAACTGTCAATCTTTTCCAAACCCCTCCCCATATTTTGTTGACATAATTAATGGACGACCCCTAGCAATAATCAAATGCACTTTTAAGTGTTAGCTGTAATTTTAACTTCAACAATATTATAAAGAGCAACACCATAGAATCTTTAACACTGAATATGAAACAGGAAGTAGAACTCGGGATATATGCAACATAGCCTACATAGAACAGAATGGACAGGGTACTTACAATAAACGGCTATGAAACTGATATTAACACTCACCGCGCATTGCACTCTAAGTAGCCTATAGACTACCAATCCAACATGCAAACAATAATCACAACTGTGTGCTTGTTCTAGCTGAACTTTTTCTGGCGGCAAGCCGTGAAAAAACTTGGGGCGGTTTTCGGCTAATCCGCAATATTTCCTGCAGCTAATCAGCTTGCAGAAAATTTTTTCAGCCTGACAGCTATGGTGGTGACTTGGGAGGTAATCTCCTCTCACCTTGATTATGCTAAAGTCTTCGTTTTTGTGAGTCTCTCAGACCTTGAACTCAACAGGCTGCAACGCATCAAAACTCCTTAGCTCACATAGTGCTGCATGTCCCTCTACGAACTAGCTCCTCAGCCACTCTCCATCAGCTGCATTGGCTTCCTGTTGAATTCAGAATAAAATTTTTAAATGTTTGACCTACAAAGCCCTCAGCACCAGCACACCTCCCTACATTCAATCACTACTAACTCCTTACTTCCCTCCTTGCTGCCTGCAATCATCAAATACGGGTCTTTTAGCTGAGCCATGATGCATAGCAGTCATGGGTTCATGTGCATTCCATGCCTTTGCCCCAAGGAATGGAATCGACTGCCACTCTCTCTTCATAGCTCAAATTCACTTCTTTCCATTAAAAAGCAAATCTCACTATTTCTCCTCAGCGTTCAAGTGCTTGGATATCTAACTGCATCCTCTCCTGGCGGCTGACTACCTGCACCTCAGATTCACATTTCAGTGTGACCATGTGCACGTTAAACTAAAATTCAGCTGACTAACAACTTAAAGACAAGAACTTGGACAAAACACCGTGGACAACACCCTGGACATTATAAAGCATTTACCTAACCTTATCAGGTAGTAAGAATAGTCTACAGGTAGACATCATCACTGGTTACTACAGCTTATTACACATTATTAGACAAACATGTCTGACAAGTCAAAGATGCTTGGTCATTTTGCTTTCTGTACAATTGCTTTGAAATTTCGGCTATAATTTTCATTGGGTAAGTCAAAGGCAATCTCATACATTCAACTAAGCTTGATACAAAATTATCCTGATATCAATATTCAATTTTAAGCAGAGCACTTAATGCTTCTGCTTGAATATTCAGCAGCTGAATACAAATCAAACCACTCAAGTCATCAGCCTCTATTTTTAGACATTTCTGTTTCTGATTGGTGGAGAGCTGGCACTTCAACTGGAAAAGATTAGTCTTTATTAGGTAGAACAGATCAGGCTTCATACAAACTACAGCAACAAGAGGAAAGGCTAAGAGAAAAACTGAATGAATAGCGGTCTTCACAACAGACGTGTGTGGCAATAAAACGAGGCATTAATAACCCAGTCATAGCGGGCAATACTGATCTGGCAGATGGCTAGACATCCTAATTCACTATATCTGAAGAACAAGTACCTCTGAAGCATGGGAAGGGGTCCGTCCATTGCCAAATAGCCGGGCTTTCCAGAGAGCCTGGGTAAAGATTAGAGTCCAAGTGTTATTGACAGACCATCTCAAGATCCGGTGGAATAAAAGCAGCACTTGTCGGAGGAGGAGGCACTTGTTTGCGCAGTTGGAGTCCGGATTCCTGCATTTCAAGTTGCAATGCCAGTTCTGCCACCCTCCCTCCGTCTCCATCTAGAAGACAGGAACTTCCGGACGTTTAAGGTCCATTTTTTTCAATATGTTCATGAAGAACCGAGGCAACAAATCAACACGAACATGGCCGACTCTGTTCATCTTTCAAATGCATAAAACTATGTTGATAGTCAGAATTTTAAAATCGCGTCATCATATATTTGTTGATTATAATTCAAACGCAAGGATGCCACACCACACTCAAACTCACAGTTGGTAAGAGATGACAAACTAAAATGAAATACGAAAATGGAGTAAAGAGAGTTGGCTTATGATGTGACAGAGAAATTCGCTTCTAGAGGACCCTCAAAATAAAATTTTTGTCGTCTAAAAATGTAGAAAGGTGAAGGTCACACAGTTTTATAATTTTCAATGCCTTCTACGGAAACTACTCAGACAAATGTGACAAATCTTTCTCCATCTGACTGACAGTCATTTTCACAAGGACCAAAAATGAAACCATAAATTTCGATACTACACTGTGTCCTGAAAAAAAGGGACCCCTTTTGGTAATATGAAAATAGACTAGTAAATGTTCATCGATTTTTAAAATTCCAAGACCATTTTAATCCTAACATAATTTGCTAAATACTGGTTAAAGTATAAAAGTTTTTGTTATTTAATAATGACGTCATAATGACGTCATTTTCGTCAAAATTCAAGTGTCAAGGACGGCACAAAAATCATCTAAAATTTTCAATATTATTTTAAACTGTCATTTATCAATTATAAATTTTAGTTTAATTTAATTTTTATATTTGAATAATATTAGACTACAAGGCGTGCTCAAAGTGTCCGCCTTCGGCCTCAACACAAGCTTCAAGACGAGTGCGCCATTGGCCAATAGCAGCATCGATAACCAGCTGATCAAATTCATCCCAGGCATTAACAATACGCGCACGGAGTTCTTCAATGTCTCTGATCTTTGTCCTGTAAACCTTCTCTTGCATTAGTCCCCAAATCTTGTAATCAACGGGATTTAAGTCCGGGCTGTTTGGCGGTCAAAGATTAGGAGGTATGAAATCCGGAGTTTCCTTTGTCCGCAGTTCAACAGTTTCACGAGCTCGGTGAGCTGGAGCGCCATCTTGTTGAAATGTGTAATAATCCGAATATTCGCGGATATCAGGCAACAACTTTTCCAAAAGCAAACAATCCCGGTAATAAGCTCCATTTATTTTCACCTCTGGTTCTATGAAATGGATTTCCGTTCTACCAAGAGCCGATACACCAACCGAAACCATGACTGACCGACTAAATGTCGAGCGAGTACGAAGCAAACGATCAGCTATTTCAAGACGTCATTATGACGTAATTTTTTAACTGGGACGTTCATAAATTACAAATTTGTTGATAATTATGTCAGGATTAAAATGGTCTTGGAATTTTAAAAATCGATGAACATTTACTAGTTTTTTCGTATTACCATAAGGGCTCCCTTTTTTTCAGGACACAGTGTATAACACATGGTAAACTCATAAATCTATTGACAAAGACGCATAAGTTAAGTTGTCCACTTGTGTCACCACCGCCAGCAACTGTTCCATGACCATCATCGGTGTCTGTGTCATCAATTTTTTACACTGAAAAATGAATACAAAAGCGCAAGGAACAATTAATTTAGTCCCTTGAACAAAAGAGAGAAGGTCAAAGATGCACAGGTGAGAGAAGGCAGCGTGTATTAAGGTACAGCAACTGTAACCGTACTCATAAATTTGTTTGAGTCCTACTTAAACAGAAACTAATATCGTCTACCTTGCAATGGGGTTTAATTGTGGAAAGTTCTGCACCACAAAAACCTTGTGGTTGGACTTTTAAAATTATCACATCAGGAGTACCGGTAGTTACATTTGCTCTTGACTACTCACAATCCTTCCAAGTAAATTCTTGACCTATTTTCAGACAAATTTCTAGTAAACGGCTTAAATTGGTCAGTTTCTCTGCACTGGGCAAATTTCTTCATCCAAGTTCTACACCACCTTTCATTTACTACTTTCAATCAACAACTCTTTATGATGATTGAAAACTTATCTTTTCCTCACCTAACAAAACCGTTTCCTTGACAACATTCCTACATTTCTTTTGAAAGAGCTCTTTGATGCCCTGAATCCAACCATTACATCAATTATCAATTGTTCATTGCATGAGAGATGCTTTCCATCTGCATACCTCCATAACATAGATCATCATCTGCTAAACAAACCTTATCAGGACCCGACAACCTGTAAAATTACAGACCCATCTCAACTCTAAATTTTATATTTATGGTTATGATTCTTAGGAAAAACTCACCTATCTTTCAACTCAGTAATCTCACCATTTCAGTCTGCATGTTGTAATTTTCATTCAACATAATCCTTACTTCTTACTGTTCATAATGACATCTCTCATTCATTCATTCATTCATTGAGCAATCATATAGCGCCCCTTCAAGAAGCTACTCAGGAGCGCTCCCGGCCCAGTCACGTCTAAACAAGAAAGACTTGAGGTACTTGTAGAACCCTGTTCTACAAGTCCCTGTAGAATTTTGTGCACATTGTATAAGAGTCCAACAGTAGAGTAACTGGTCTGCTGCTTTTGATACTGATGACTTCGGTTCTTCCTCATCTCAAGCACTGGTTTGAAATCTCTTGTCCTGCACTGAATTGGTCTAGTACCTACCTTAGCCACACAGTCAATCAATACATTTAAACGGGATTTTTCATCTAGCTTGGTCCCCTTTTGTTTACATTATACAATGTAAACACTAGGAAGAGTGTTTGACAATCACTCACTGGGATATCATTTCTAAGCTAATGATACCAAATCTACATTTCAGTTGACAGTCTGTCAGTTGACTCATCTGTGCAGCTGTTGAACTGCTTTTGTGCAGGCAAACCTTCAAGGTGGCCAATAAAGTCCTTCTTATGGCAATGAAGACTTAATTGTTTTCATAGCAACTTAAGAAATTTCAATGGCTTAAGTCTCTGAAACTGGGAGATTTAATTGTAGAGCTGGCAGATGCTGCTCATAACTTACATGTTGTTTTCAATTCTACACGCTTCTTCTTCATCTCTCCCTCAACACAGAAAAGATAATTGTAAGTCATCTCGTCCTGCACTGAATTGGTCTAGTACCTACCTTAGCCACACAGTCAGTCAATACATTTAAACGGGATTTTTCATCTAGCTTCGTCCCCTTTTGTTTACATTATACAATGTAAACACTAGGAAGAGTGTTTGACAATCACTCACTGGGATATCATTTCTAAGCTAATGATACCAAATCTACATTTCAGTTGACAGTCTGTCAGTTGACTCATCTGTGCAGCTGTTGAACTGCTTTTGTGCAGGCAAACCTTCAAGGCGGCCAATAAAGTCCTTCTTATAGCAAGGAAGACTGAATTTCTGCTACTGGTCACTTCATAGCAACTTAAGAAATTTCAATGGCATAAGTCTCTGAAACTGAGAGATTCTATTGTTGAGCTGGCAGATGCTGCTCATAACTAAGGTGCTGTTTTATATTCTATTGTCTCTCCCTCACCACATAAAAGATCATTGCAAGTCATCAAGTATGTACAGTGTAGACTCATGACTATACAAAATCAGGCATTAGTTTCCAGTTGCCTAGATAACAGTAACTTGCTTCTCACTGGTATCAATGAGTCAAACATGTTAAAGCTTCAGAGAGTTCAGAACCCTATAGGCTAGAGCCTTAATTAATATGGCAAAATATGAACATATAACTCTTGTGCTTGAATTGGTTTCCTGTTCAGCGCAGGATTTGTTTCAAATTGGGGCTCAAAGTTTATAACACTTTTAGCTCTGGCCAGCCGCAATACTTAAAATCAGTCTTTATACTGAGGTATAAAGACTGATTTTAGCTCTTTTAGCTCTGGCCAGCCGCAATACTTAAAATCAGTCTTTATACTGAGGTATAAAGACTGATTTTAGCTCTTTTAGCTCTGGCCAGCCGCAATACTTAAAATCAGTCTTTATACTGAGGTATAAAGACTGATTTTAGCTCTTTTAGCTCTGGCCAGCCGCAATACTTAAAATCAGTCTTTATACTGAGGTATAAAGACTGATTTTAGCTCTTTTAGCTCTGGCCAGCCGACTTAAAATCAGTCTTTATACTTATAATCAGTCTTTATACCTCAGTATAAAGACTGATTTTAAGTATTGCGGCTGGCCAGAGCTAAAAGTGTTATAAACTTTGAGCCCCAATTTGAAACAAATCCTGCGCTGAACAGGAAACCAATTCAAGCACAAGAGTTATATGTTCATATTTTGCCATATTAATTAAGGCTCTAGCCTATAGGGTTCTGAACTCTCTGAAGCTTTAACATGTTTGACTCATTGATACCAGTGAGAAGCAAGTTACTGTTATCTAGGCAACTGGAAACTAATGCCTGATTTTGTATAGTCATGAGTCTACACTGTACATACTTGATGACTTGCAATGATCTTTTATGTGGTGAGGGAGAGACAATAGAATATAAAACAGCACCTTAGTTATGAGCAGCATCTGCCAGCTCAACAATAGAATCTCTCAGTTTCAGAGACTTATGCCATTGAAATTTCTTAAGTTGCTATGAAGTGACCAGTAGCAGAAATTCAGTCTTCCTTGCTATAAGAAGGACTTTATTGGCCGCCTTGAAGGTTTGCCTGCACAAAAGCAGTTCAACAGCTGCACAGATGAGTCAACTGACAGACTTGCCATCATTTAAGCAGGTCATCTGATTTCCTTTCTTGGGACATATCTAAAACTAAAACTGTTGTTGGAGAACAAGCATTTAGAGTAGCTGTACACAGAATTTGGAACTCCCTCCTTGTAGCTCTCCGTTCTGCTCAGTCGCTTAAGTCACTTCATTCTCAACTGAAGGCTTAACTTTTCACATTGCTTACCAACCACACAGGCTGACACTCTGTCTTACAAACTGATTGTCTCAATGGTGATCTGATTATGGGTCAGTTTTGGTGTGCCATCTGTTGATGCCTTATGCATTAGACACCGACACAATGGAAGCAACTACAATCAGAGGCACATTCTATGCTACTTCAAATGTTGCTGAAGTTCATCAAAAACAAAACAAAAACGAGGTAATAAAAGTAATGGAATGTCTTTTCATGGTGCAGTTGAAGCATGTAACTAATATATTAATAGTGCCTTCTATGCATATCTTGAATACAAATGATGTCCATCTGTAAGAAAATTATGCCTGAAAAGCTAAAAAAAATCACCACTGGTGAGCTCTCACATACACATAAACCAAGTCCCATCCATGGTAATCAACTGATTCCATGTCCAAGTCCATGTCCAAGACGTTAACCAAGGACAATAGTGGTCAGTACCTGCACGTGAAATCATCTATGGGAGACCATGCTTATGGGCCAACTCAGTCTGCCATTCTTCCACAGTCAATGCATACAAGCTATGAGGAGCTAAGTAAGATGTGTGCTTATGTGGTCATGTGTGTGAATCAGCCAATGACTCACTGATCATGTGTTCTAGGAAGGCTTTATAAAGACCTATACAAGTCTGTTCATCATTTAATACTTAACGACAAGCAATATTGTTTTCACAGTAGCCTTTAATGCCTTTAATGATGGTAAATATTGCTTTCACAGTAGCCTTTAATGCCTTTAATCATGATAAATATAGTTTTCACAGTAGCCTTTAATGATGATAAATATAGTTTTCACAGTAGCCTGTAATGCCTTTAATGATGATAAATATAGTTTTCACAGTAGCCTGTAATGCCTTTAATGATGATAAATATAGTTTTCACAGTAGCCTTTAATGCCTTTAATGATGGTAAATATTGTTTTCACAGTAGCCTTTAATGCCTTTAATGATGGTAAATATTGTTTTCACAGTAGCCTTTAATGCCTTTAATGATGACAAATAGCTTTAGTGACTCCTCGTGTGTATAGGGCTAAGTAAGATGAGGTAATACAAGGCATGGCAAGGATAGAAAAGTATGGTAAGACCAAATTTATTATAACAGAAACTTCTCCAATACATCTATATCACGGATCAATGAGTCAGCCTAAGCAGAAAGAGTAAAACAGCAACAAGACAACATCCTTACAGGTTAAACAGCTCAGCAACATGTTGTCTCTGTTTGAGGTGATGCCCTCTGATTCAAAGCCCAGCAGCAGAAGTCAAAGGTCAAACACAGAAGCAGTCAGCTACAGACTTCATTTACAAGGAACAATGATTGATGTGAAGATGAAATCAGCTTCATATTGTCCTCTTAAATCAGAATGAATGGACTCTGCCTGTCTGCCTGTTAGATGGCCGAAAACTACCACAGCATCTCTGGTCAACTCAGTCACCTATTATTTACTGAGGAGAGTGAACGAGGGAACCAGTCTGGCCTCACAGATCAATTGCCAGGTTGCAACCGATGACTCATTCGATGATTCCCGCGACATCTCGCGACATCCCGGCTTTATGCCTTGGCTGGTGTGATGCCACATATTGTACAGGGTGAAGATGTGTCCAAAAAACAGTGTAATTGGTTCACAGGACCGATGACTATTAATAGGAATGAGATCTGGTCTAGGAAAGACACTAACTACACAAGATAATTATTCCAATATGTCAAAGATACGGAGTGTAAGTATGTATGGAAATCCATTGGCATGGGCTTTTAAGATACGTCAGCACAATTTCCGCATTTATATAGAAATAAATTAGCGTAAATAAGTCAGGAGCATTGTTGAGCGAAACTGGTTTTCAGAGTTCCCACCTAGGTCATTTAATTCGTATCTATCATAATCTACGTTTGGATCAAACATTAAACATTGGTAGACTGTACAAGTATACAAAATACTTTGCTTTGAAAACCACGAAACATTACATCAGGTTTAAGTTACACATGGAATGATGTAAACGATGTCCAAGCAGAATGTGCTCATCTGGTAAAGGGCTACAGAACTACATCAGCACTTTTCCATCATGGGGAATTTGTTTATCAAAACAGAACTCGCGTTATTGCAGCCACAGCTACAACATCGTTGGTCAAAATAATGATTCAACTGCACACTTTTTGGGCTTCTCTTTTCTCTGACAAAAATATTGTTTTGCACATCATTTTGATGCTACGTCAACACATTACTTCAAATGTTAACATGATACTTAAAACGTCATCTAAAGCCCAGACCATTGGTCCGGACACGGACATTTCACATATGCCGTGCCAAAAACTGTCTTGGCAATGGAAGTAGGTGCAGTCGGACACATCTCCACCCTGGACATTATGTTGCACTACACCAGCTCCAAGCCAATGTACCTGGCACTGAGTATCAGCGCCTTCACCCACCATAATCCCAGAATGAATGCCACAGACTGCACAGGGATGCAATGCATTTCAGCTGTCATTCAATTTCATGGTCCACAGCAACATTCACTGGCAGTCATTAGAGCCACACGTAACCATAGAAACAGGGAATCTTTTCATTTTCACTCTTGTTTATGAGAGCCAACTGTGAACTCATTTAGTGGTATATCTCCAAGAGGTCTGGCAGCTCATCTCCCAGCATTCCATCTTGCATGATTCTCACTTTTTACTCCTTTCAATCTACGAAATAAGATTTTCAACATTTTTCAACCATCGAGTTGTACACATCATTTCGGGAATAAAAAAAAGACAGAGTAAGTACACATTTCCCTTTTCAATAAATTGTGCTTCTAAAATACGCACTTTGCGAACAACATCGTGTTCCTTTCTGCCTTGCTTCCATACTATCCAACTCAAACAAAAACACGCTCCCATTCCCATTCATTCCGAATATCAGCGTGTGTACACAAGCCTGCCACTGGTGACTCTTCTAGTTACCTGGGCAATTTTACTAACTGACAAATGATCGGTTCTTAATTACATTTAACATCTTGAGGCTGGTGCACCTCTGAGCATGTACGGTACTATATTGTATTGTAAACCTGTCTCAATAAAGTCATGTTCTTTTTCTGCCAGGTCTAAAAAAGAAGGTCCTTTTTAATCTTTGCAATACTATACTTAGTATAGCATAATAATTTATTCTCTATAAAAAATTCCATTTGAAGTTTTTGTCAATTAGGGTGGAAAATTTCTTTAATTGGCTGAATCTTGTTGTTTCTGTTTGGTTTCAAACAATGCATAGACCCTATTGTTTTGTCTGGAGACCTTGTTCTGCCTTCCACTGCACTCTGCCTTCCCATTTATTTCATTTCTATAGCACTCTACTTCTTATCTGTGGCTTTGGATAGTTGTCTGAATCTAGCTCCACACAAAGTCTCACCCAATAACTCCCTCCACTTCGTGCTATCTTTCTTATGCTGATTCCCCCAATGACCCGGTTCTTATGACTGAGGTTCCATACCCTGGCTGCTTAGGACAGCTCAGGCTGTTACACTCTCCATTGTTTCTGACAATGATGCTGTTGATCATTGTGAGCATCACTGCAATGAAAACATTCCCACATTTCAAGCAGAGATGGGTAACTAATCGATTAGATGCTAATCGATTAGCTAATCGATTAGACAAATAGCTAATTCTAATTCTAATCGATTAGCTGTCATCTGATGCTAATTCTAATTCTAATTGATTAGCAATTTTCAGCTAATTCTAATCGAAAATCGATTAGCTGATCGATTAGATGTTTGAAAATTAAGCTGAGAACGCATTCACCAAGAATGAGTTTATTAATATTGAGTTTGAAGAATATACTTACTTATTTATTTATCTGAAGGCTGTTTCAAACCTTCAATTATCTGTTCATAGTTATATATGTCCATTATGCTCATGTAACACTGAAATATTAATTTAGTAACTTGCTGTGCTCTGATTACAATTTGACAAAATCATGAAACAAATATATGTATCGAACTATCGATTATTGAAATCTAATTCTAATTGCTAATCGATTAGCTGCTGCTAATTCTAATTCTAATCGATTAGCTGGAAGAGTTTGCTAATTCTAATTCTAATCGATTAGCAAATTTCATGAGCTAATTCTAATTCGAATCGATTAGCAGTTCTAGCTAATCGTACCCATCTCTGATTTCAAGGCTGTCAGACATGGTTACTGAAGCCAGCAGTCCTTGGTAAGTGATCATGATTTGTCTACACTTTAAGCACAATAATACTACACTGATTAGAATAGAAAATATTATTGTAGCCTACTGAGATTTACTCAAGCATTAAACAAAGGTCTTTAAGGCGTCATGATTTTACTAGCACAGGTGTATAGCCTACAGGAACAAGATTTTATTCAGACAGGGTTAGTAAGAGAGCACACTTTTTTATTTGAATAGGGTGTTAAGGAACATGAATTTATTCACAAAGCCTTTATAAGAAAGCAAGAATTTATTAGGACAGTGTATATAGTGGAATAAGAATTTATTTGGACAGTGTATATAATGGAATAAGAATTTATTTGGACATGGAGCATAAAGAGGCAAGATTTGAATTGAACATGGAATAGGCGTCTGAATTATTGTCGGTAATTTGGCTCTTTCACGAACACTAGAATGATCATCTGTCACAGAGGACTTGGTTTAGCAGGGCAGTTCCTCTCATTCCAGTTCCACATATCAGTAACCATGTAAACACAATCTATACTTCACGGCAAGGCTGAATTTAAGTCATGCCTACAATAGGTTCAAATGAATCAGGTTGGCAGGCAAAGTGGCAGATCCTGTAAAGCAAATCTAGGAATGCAGACTACACCCATCCATACAAGTGGAAAAAGAATACCCACTCACACTACATCGCAATGCCCTCAACCACTTCTAGGCTGTACTTTGGCAAGAACTAAAAACTCCAGCTCCAAGAGGTGGAAAATCCTGCCTCCATGCCAGGTCTTCGAGAAACAGGATATGAAGCTATACTCAGTGGCACTAGTCGGCTGTCTCTCTGTCTCCTCATGAATGTCTGTCTGCATGTCTGTGTATCTGTGTCTGCATCTGTGCCAGTGTATCTGTACTGGCGTATCTGTCCTTCTGTGTGTCTGTCTGTCTGTCTATCTCTCTCTCTTTCTGGAGATACATTAACGCATTAGGTGCCTTAGACACTAAAAGCCTGGGCTCAACAAGCACACTTCAGTTGGCAGAGAATATAAAACCTTTACTAATCAGAAGCATTGTCACGACTAATGGTCAGATAAGAGTCATAAAAAGTCCTAGGTGCAATCAATACTCAGGACGATGGAAGCACCGTGGTGCAGATAGGAAGTCCTTTGCGAGGAGGCACTGCCCCGCAGATGGGACTTTTCCTGCACTTAATCAAGCCGCCAAGAAGCCCTGAACCCCTTAGTTCAGAGGTCAGAAGTCATCAATAACAGATAGTCATCTGCTATCTGGCGGAATTTCATTCCCCGGATCTATCCATCCCACTCACAGGACCGTGTCCACAGCAGCAACGATCAGATAAGGCTCCGCAAGAGGACGTTTTTGTGGCCGCTGCGTGGCCAGCATTGATCCTCTGCAAAGACCAAGTGAATTTAAGGGATCGAAGAAGAAAGAAATTCCATCTTGCCAGATAAGTTATCTCTGAGCTGTGGTCTCATACGAAACAGATCATCAATTAACTAATATTTATTATTCTCCAAAGCACATAACAGACATTACGTAGTTATTACCAACCCAAACAAATCCCTTTGCTCTGCAATTATTTCATCATAGCAGAAGACAATGTAGCGCTCAGAACAATTGTAACACACAGTTTGTCTGGCAATAATACACACCTATTGTGGCCTATATATCAGACTCTATCTGACAAGTACATATGCAATGTACTCAGAACAATTTGCACACAGTTTGTCTAGCAATCATACACACCTATTGTACAGAAAATAATAACTACAAAACTACCTTTATGCCCTAATTAGAAATTAAATAATAACTAACAAGTAGCAGCATTAATGAACATTTGAACATAAGCAGACGTGTTAATGAACATATGAAGAAGTGTTAATCAACATATGACGAACCTGTGCAGAAGTGTTAATCAACATATGTAGAAGCCAGTGGCGTAGCAATAGGTTGTGCAGGTTGTGCAAAGCACAAGGGCCCACGGCGGCACAAGGGCCCCCAGCGGTCAGACCGTCAGAGGGGCTTTCCTTTCAGAATGTAGTAAAATCAACTTAACCCAACCATAGTTAGCTACATTTCGGTAAGAGCATAGGCTGCGTCTCATGCTCCTCTGTGCAAGAGATAGTGTGGATTGCGGTTCGCATCCCGAAGGTGGCTTATTTAAGAAATCTAAACATCTCGGGTTATAACGGTCCGTGCACGGGGGACCTTAAATGCCGTTGACTTGACACTTGTGACCTGTCCAATTTGATTATCTGACCTTATTTATGTTGTATGCTACAGCGCTTTTTGCACAGAGTTTTTGTTTGAAATCGAAGGGGGGCTCAAGAGGGAGGGGCCCACCACCGAAGCTCTGCACAAGGGCCTCCCAAAACCTTGCTACGCCACTGGTAGAAGCGTTAATGAACATCTGCAGAAGTGTTAATGAACAGATGTTAGTAAACATATGCAAAAGTGACCTACTTCTATGAATATGTCTTGGTTATCCCTTAACAAAGTTACTGTTACCCCTTAACAAAGTTACTGTTACAAGTGGATTCTGACCAACAATTGCTGTTTAGTGAGTATGGACTTCTGACTTTCATCACTCATTCCAATCAAAATTTGTTGCTGAAACATGGACCACCGCAATATTACGCCTATGACACAGCGACATGGTGATGCCACAAGGAGCAGCACATACACTGAGGACACACCAACAAACACCAAGGTCACACAGAGGTCACACAGAGGTCACAAATGCACAGTGTGAGGCCAAGGAATTTCACAGAACCGGGTTCCACTCATATTCACAAGGACCTGATTGCACCTTGGTCGTAAATTTCTTCGGTCGACTTTTCCATTTAGCCGACTAAGCCCCTGTCTTCCGGCAATCGCTTTTCCACACCGACCGTCAGCAGGAAGAGACCGTCCTCCGCAGGAAGACGTGTTTCTACAGGGACGCATGCCAAGCAAGGTGCAATCCATCTCTCCATCTCGGAAGCCATCTTCACACGCTGCCAACCGAATCATTGTTGCTGCTGCTGCTGCTGTTACTGCCAGACAGATGTGTGCAATTCCACCAATGACGACGATTATACCTAGATGAAACGGTGAGGAGGGGAGGAGAAAGACATAGAGAATCCATCTTCATTGTTAGTCGACGGTTTGAACATGATACATGGATACACGGAGGCAGCGTTGGTACCGACATGGCCACTGACACTTAACGCCCAGATAGCTGTATCTATTGAGCGACACCAAATCAAGGCAACAGAACACTTTCTACAGCCAGAACATCGGAGATTCTAGGCTGAGAAAGGAATCACGGAATAGACAGGGATGAGAAGAGATCCAATGGAGGAGTACTCCGGAAAGAAAGTTTGGCCACTTTGCAAGCAGATAGCTTATCTCGGATCGTAAAACTTCTACGCTTCCATGAAATAAGAAGCAGTCACCTTAGAGGAGGAAAAGCCATTGAATCAATAGCCTGCAGCAACAGCGTAGCATTTAACTGTTTGGCCGAGATATAAATGGCTATAGAATTTTAGAAATGTGTTGCCATCTGAGCGCATCTGAGCAGGTATCTTAGACAGGTGCCATACAAGTGCTCTGAATGAATGAATGAATGAATGAATGAATGAATGAATGAATGAATTTTTATCATATGGCAAATCATGAACTTAACATAATCAGCTCAAAGTACAATGTGACAGAATCTTACAAATTCCTTTAGACTCTAAAATGGTTTTCAACTGCTGACCTACAAATAGTATTCTAACATGGCAAGCATCATAGACCTTTTGCAAAAACTCAGTCCTTTAGCACACTCTCAAAATTAAAATGTCATCAAACAGCAAACCTTTACAGTGATCTCAACTAATTACATGGTAATAAGGTCATGACTTGGAACTTAATGGACTAGCTATAAATACTACTATAACAAGCATTCCAGTTTCTGTTATAATCAAACATTACTTCTCTGAGTATAATTAATAACTGTAACACACTAATTTAATCATTTAATTATTCGAAAGGTCTGGTTCATTTTAACAGAATATATACTAAGTCTTGAGACTATCTTGACTCCAACTCTTTCTGGCTGTAGTGACAATAAAAGGAGCTCTCAGAATAAGGGAAATGAACTTAAAGAAAGCATTCTTATCTAAGTAAATGAGGGAAAACAGGGCAGAGCACATAAAACAGCTCTCCATGAAGCCATAACAGACATCCCTATCTTCAAATGTTCCATTCCAGAAAGAGAGGAAAGATGTTGACTACCAACCCATGACAACTGGAATAACACTTACAACAGGACAATTAAAAGACAATTAAAAAGACCTTGTTCCTCCTACAGAGGTCAATTGTTCAGGTCAAAGAAAGTCCAGACAGACAATAATTCCTTCCCTATCAGTCAGTGTCTTTAATAGCTCCTTCCAATGCCCAACCCATCTGTTCCAGAAGTCCCATCCTCATAGCATCAAAGCTGCTCTACACTTGTTTCTCACTGTCTGTCTGTCTGTCTGTCTGTCTGTCTGTCTGTCTGTCTGTCTATCTATCTGTCTCTCTGTCTACAATTTCTTTGGCCTGAACAATCAACCTCCATACCTGTGCACTTTGGCAGAACTGGAGAAGTGGTGGGCAGTTTAAATATTACCTGAGTCTACTTCTTGTATAACCATACTCTCCTCATCATCCTCATCAAATATGTACCACCACAATTCTCCTCCTCCTCCTTCTCCTCCTCCCCTCCTTCTAGCCACCTCATCTTCCTAGTTCGTTTTTAATGCCCATCATAAAACAGCCCCACTGCTATCACCCTCTGTTGCTATTAGTAACCAGCTCATCTAAAACACAGACTACAAAGCCAGTCTCAGCCACTCATCTGCAGATCTTTTGGCATCAACCGTTAAACCAGCCAAAACGAAGCAAAGCCTGATAAAGACATTCGGAGCACATCTTAACCAATTACTTCTGGCACCGAATCCAATTATCTACCTGTGTTGGATAAACACAAGGCCCAGCCAGTCGAGGACGAGGCCAACAAATAAAGGCCGGTGGATGAGCCCTAGAGGCAAAGGAGGAGCCGGTCCTTGGCCGCTGCCACCTCCTCCCTTGGGCCACCGTTGTAACCAGAGGCCAGCGCTGTTTGTATTACATGTCAGGGATCAGATCCCATGCCACGGTGGGTGAGTCAGATGGTCGGCTCCACACTGTCGCCTATCAATGAAAAGCAACTGTCAGCTTAGAGAAATTTATCACCAAACACACAAAACCCTTCTTCACAACCAACACCAGCCTTTGTTACGCGTATGATGGTAAATTGTAATTACTGTTATTACACGGAAAATAGTAACACAATCATAAAAGATGTAGACTTGTGAAATCGAAAAACACATTCATTGTTCTTTGTTTGGCAGATTATGTACGGCTGTGACATTCTGTGGATTAGGAGTCCGGTCATTAATTAAGCCAAGTAATCAATGGCATGAGTCAGAGAGCAGCATCATTCTCTGACCAAACACAAGCGGACCACCACCGTAACAGCTGCTCGTCTCACCATGCTTCTAAGCCCTACCTATGTAAAGTTTGTTGACTCATAGGCTGAAAAAGTCATCAGTTATCAGTCAGCAACACTTTTTAAGGTACAGTTTTAAGAGAACAGATGAAATGGCAATTCTTGGGTACCAGATACGTAATGTTAATCAGCATACTGAACTACTCACCATTCATCACTGTGTTAGGTATTGAAAGCTGTTCAAAGTTCTCAATCACTCTTCAGTCAACCAGCAAATCCTCACAGGATCACACGGACTCCCCTTTTCCCTTCTCAGAATCATTCCAGAAGCAGTCAACATAAGAAGACAAGCAGGTGTTTCCTCTCCTTATTAATTGACTTATATATCCAGCATATACACAAGTACATGAATCTAGATACAGAGGAGATTATGCTTCATTCAACATAAAGCAATATGTCTTTCTCACGAAAACACACACACACAAACACATAAGTCTGATGTGACTATAAATAATGGTAGCTTTGATTTCTAAACTATTAAACTTGTAGTATAATAGTTGGTAGTTTCATTGATGTATACAGATGGCTACTAAGCAATCCACACATCATGTGTAACATAGATCCACAGTAAACCAACCACATAGTAAACTGTTTACAATACCTTAGAATAGATGCTTTCAAAAAGACTGGGGGTCAGTGTTAATATGTAAGAGATAACCAAAGACAACAAACAACTGACAGGAGGGCTAAGGGTAAATCCACCATTCCATAACTGTTCTGATTTTGTTGGATGCCCTGTAACCTAGGGGTGGTCTGTGAATAAAGGATGTGAAATTCTCCTCAGTCTGTCTGGGATGTAAGAGGACAAAGTGCTGCCTTCTAAGGTCAATTCATCATAGCCTTACAACCCAGCACATAAAAGACCCTCCTCACCTATTCACCCATTCCGGCTGGCCCTCCCTCTCTCCTTCTCCCTGTCCTCTCGTCCACCCTGCCAATTATCCTCCATCAATGGCAGTGACGGAGTCCATTAATAGGGAATCCATCCAGTCTTTCATGACCGTCTATGGCTTAGGAGTAAACCATTGGCCAAACTCGGACCACATCATTAAGACCCATTATGGTGTGAAGAAGGAGCCAGAAGGCAGACTATTGACCAGGGTGGACTCCCTGTCTACACTGACCATCCCTCCCTCCTTCCACCCTTCCCTCCCTCTCTCCCTTCCTCCTCTCGCTGGCTCAACAATCCATTAATACTGGTCACCACAAAACTTAGTCATACCCTTCCTAAGCTATGATTCCAACAAGATGGAAATGCAAATTCAGGTGACGCAAGGCAACATGTAAGACCACCTCAGTAACTCAAAACATGTGCTGACCTATCAGTTGCATGAACTGGTATCAAATGGAGTATGCCATTTACACCTAATCTTAATCGCAAAGAACTACCTGAGGTACTTGCTAGAAATCCTTTATGATTTTTTATGACAAACTCTGTGAACTTTTCTGCACAGAACAGTGTAATTGGCATTTCTATAAATAAATAATGGTAGACTGTTGACTGAAACGGCAATCATCTCCAAGACCAGCAGCAGCAGCAGCAGCAGCAGCAGCAGAGAATGATGCTGACTCATAAGTCTGGATAATCTATACTCAATAAGTAACAGGTACTGAACAATGAATCCCTTGGAAGTCAACAGCATATCTAGACATCCTTGGCTCTATTCAACAATGGCGATTCATCCACAGACAGACAGACAGACAGACAGACAGACAGACCACATTTTCTGTAGACTCTATGGAGACCTGTTCCAATTCCACCGCGTTTTCCACCAATAACCATGACCTCATTATTGTGTTGGAGATCAGAATACTCCATCAATTCAGAAAATATTCAGAGATATTCAAAAATCATATTAAAACCAGCAAATCAGTTTAATAACTTTCAGCTACTATTTTTGTTAAATTAATAGCTAAATATAGTCAATATTCAAGTAATTAGGCAAAGAAGTAATTAAGCAAATGAATAAATAAATAAGTTAAGAGGTCCTTATTTGCAAATGACAAAGGAATATGGAGGTAACCTATCCATTAGCAGTTTGTTCTGAACTCTTTATGTGTTCCATTGACATCATCACCATCACCACCACCATCATCATCATCACCAGTTCTTGATGCCAGCCATATGGCTGTGATGGGTAAGAATACATGATCTCTACTTTCATCCATCATTTGTCAAGTCTAGTGCCCATCTGAATGTTAGTCCAAGTCTTGTTATGTCGTCATTTATATTGTCAATCCACGTCTTCCTTTGTTTGGCTTTCCTTCTAACCTTGCATATATACTCCATTCTGTGGGATTCAGTCAACTGGTATTCATTCTCTCCACATGGAGGAAGCATTGGAGGCTCTGCTCAACCACTATATCTATCAGAGTTGTTTGGATACCTAAAGACTGTCTTATGTCATCATCTCTAATCTTCAGTGTGCTTGAAATCCCTGCAATTTTCTACAGCCAACTCATTTCTCAGACATGATACCAAACGATTTCTGCTGTGAGAATTCTTTTTGCATCTTGCATTTATACTCTCCAAAGTTCTGACCCATATAGGAAAATTGGTTGTATATATTCCTGTTATTGCTCTGCATCTTTACACCGTGGCCATTTTTTCTTTTCCAAATGCTTGTGATGTGCATTCAAGTCTATTTATGATTTTCTGTTATTTCTCTCTTCCCCGCATCCTTTCCATTTTTCCAAATGCTTGTGAGGATCATCTTATTTTCCTTTGTATGTGTTTGTTGTTCCGTGGTCAGACAAACGAATGAATCTACTTCTTCTTCAACTAATCAGAGTCTTCTTTCATATCAACAGTCACTGGTGTCTGGTTTTCATTAACCATTGTTTTAGCATTTTCTGCATTAATCAGTAGGTCGAATCTTTTACAGGTTTCATCTGTCTATGTCGTAACATCCTGTAGTCCGGCTCCACTTCCAGTGAGAAGGCCAATGTCTGCAGAAAATTGAAGATTATTTACCAGGCCTTCATTTAATCCTGCCCTGGTGTAGCATTACTTTTCCTAATAATATAAGGTTACACAGTGGTGGTGATAACATGCATCCTTGTCCTACTCAGATTTTTGTGTGGAAATAATCTTCTCTACCTCTATTACACTTGATCATTTTTAATATATTGTTTGCACAAGTTTCATTAATTGATCTGGTATTGCTGCACTTTGCATTGTTTTCCACATTCCATCATGCCATTATAATTATCATCATCATGCCATCATCATCATCATCATCATCATCATCATCATCATCATCATCATCATCATCATCATCATCATCATCATCATCATCAACTTATTAAGCACCATTATCTAATAACAAGCATCAATTGATGGTGCTGAGCAACTGTGAGTGAAGGACTTGCTCAAGGTCCCTATATATACTCAGTAACGATATCAGAGGAAGCTCAATATCAGAGGACGCCCAGACTCTCAGTGTTACAAGGGGAGTGCTCTAACCAACTTGTTTGAAGTCGATGCCGTTGATGATTTTCCCTTGTTGTGTTCAATACATTTTCAAGTATCTGTATCACTGTGAATTGCTGAGCAATTGTGCTTCTTTCTGGTCTTAACCCGGCTTCTTCTTCTCCAAATACTCTCAGCATACTGTTTCATTCTGTTTTGTATCATTGTGTCAAAACATTTTCTTGGGATGCTCTCTAATTTTGCAGTCTTGTGGGTCTGCTTTTCTTTTGTATATATAAGGACGATTGTAGATTGTGCCCAGTCTTCTGGTATTGCTTCCTCTTGTTGAATCTCTGTAACAAGGGTATAGGCAGTGGCGGCGCCAGCTATACAGTTTCAGTAGGGCGTGTCAGGGTCATGGGAGTTATTCAGCAGGTCGAAAAAATTAACGTTTGATTGAGTTTGACGCATGAACCAATGGCAGCAAAAATATTTAAGCAATTCAATTTTAGAGTTTACAAGGTAGACTTCTATTGACCTACCAGATAAAATGTAAAAAGTCATTTAGATCTAATAATTGCACTAGTTATCTTATCGGAAAGATGTTGATGTTTTAAATGTAAGGAAGATATTAAAAATTCAACAGAATTTTATACACAGCAGTAGGTAGGTCAAGAGTAAAATAAGCAGGTCAAATGACCTACCACGACCCATGATAGGACCACCACTGGGTATGCATACTGTTAACAACTGTTTCTACTCCATGGCACATCTAGCAACTGTATAGAAATACCATAAAACATGCAGCCTTCCTGTTCCAACAAACTCCAGTCAAATATCAGGAAGATCTGCCTGGAGTGAAATGCAAACTGGGTTATGTTTAAACCCCTATGGTGCAGAATCACTGCTGGTTATTCTCACACTTGATATTCAAGCCAATTAAGTGTGAAAAATGATAGCCATTCGTGCAACAACTAGGCAACACTAGTGTGACAGTAACAAGGTCTCTTACCCAAAGCAATCCACAACTGCACCAAACTGAATGCAAGGCAATACTAACAATAGTATTAAAACTCAAAAATCTTCCATAAATAAAAAAACGGTTACTTACACAAAACCAGCAAAAAACAAAAACACATAATAAAATCATACTGTGCATCTGACGGCACGCTGTATAGGTGCTATAAAAATGGTCTGTCCTTTTAATCTATGAACTTCCACAGCACCAGGGAAATGCACAAGAAGTCAAACTGAAGATTGAACAAGGCTCCCATGATGATAACACTAGACCTCAAACTATAGATAAATGCCTGATAAAAGAAATGCAATACAAGAGAATTAAGACTTTCCAACACCTACTATGGCTGTAGCAAGCTTACAGAGACAACTTTAAGACTAAAGACATAGAGCATAATAATATAACTATCATGTTATGTAGCTTATTGTATTTTGCAGTTGCACTGCATCAGGAAACAATTCACAATTTACGAACATTTTTCAGAAACCTAGACTAGACTAGTTAACCTGCTTCAATTAAATATCCAGATAAAGCAATGTAAACAAGAACAGTAATTCATATAGCACTCTGAGAGATGTATTACCATTGATAACATTTAAAGCATTTATTCACTGGAGTTATAGGCGGGACATAACAGATTTAAGTAAATCAATGCTATTGCTAGTATAGCCTTAGGAACCTCAGGCTATTTCCTAAGTGACTCTCATTCCTGGTCAAGTTAATAGCCTGCTATGTATATCGAATAATTAAAAGCCAAACTGAAGTCCCATTATGAACTTCTGACTGTAAACAAACTACTACTACAGTACCAGTGACAGCTAGCAAGTGTTCGGAAATCAGAACTTGTCTTCTACCAGAGCCAAGTTCCTCCTGGCACCAGACTTCAATAGTCAATAAAGCCTCACTTACCTCTGGTCAGTCTAACCCCTACTCCCTACCACCTTTGAAATTCAATATCTTTGACACTGGACCAGATAAACAGTTCTGGTTCTCCAATAGCCACAACCACTGTCTGATGGCTCAGAGATCTATGAAGGCCTAATTAGAAGATCAAAGAAACACTGGAAACCAGCAGCAGCAGATGGCTAAAGGATCATTAGAATGCAACTGTTCCAATGGAGTCCCTCTGAGAGGTATACACTCCTACACTCAGCAGCCAATTGTGCGGATAATTCTCTCAAATTAGACTGCAGATCCTGAAATCCGAGATTCCATTTCCAAATTCACAAACAATGTTCAGCCTTGACCATTTGCTCTGTTCTCAAATAACATATCCCAGTGGTAATCAAAAGTCCTTTCAATGGTCTTGTAAGACCTCTTGTTCAACATAACATCCTAGGTAATATTAAATAAAGAGAGCTTTAAAGACCACTTACAACCATCCTGCTAGTAAGACTAACCAATTATTAATTGTAAATCAAACTCAACAAGTTATTTAGAATAGTTTCTTTAGTTCAAGCTAATTAAATTTATATTTACACTGTCAAATTTCCTTTAATTCAAATTTCACTTCATACTTTAAAGTTTACATTTAAAATCATGATTTTTGCCTAATTCAGTTATTTGTTTTAGTTTAATTCTTTTTCAATTGAATTTCACATCAATACATAGATATAAAATTAAACATACAAAGATTCATCCTCTGTACATTATTGTAGAATATTTCATTAAAATAACAGCAATCTGACTGATTGTCAAAGCATAATGGGAAAAGGGGGAAACGGACTCTTGGAAAGTTGTAAAATTTCAAATAATTAGTAATAAAGGCTCCAGAACATTTTTCTTCTCTAGTCAATGTTGATTTTTTTCTGTAACAAGTGAAAAATTACTCTATTCAGATCACCAGATATGCTGTACGCTTTGGAAGGTGCCTCGGTTTCAATCGGCTGTGCTACAGATATTGGCATGTACAGATATAAACCGATTCCATCTAGAGCACAAACGCCAACTGATTGATACTTTTGGCATAATTACAATGGCCCTATTATTAGAAGTTTTGTGATCAGATGAGAATGTCTAAGTACAATATTATGATGTCATTGTAGAAACATTATCAACGTCATTAATAAAAGCCTTCAAATGTCAACTGTGTTTCATCTATAAACAATATTCCATCACGCACCGCAGCCTATGTGACTGGCCAACTCTGTCAAGCAACACTTTTCACATCATTTTACTGGAAGTTCATACAAAATTCAACTGTATTTCCATGCTACAGTAATGCTATGAGTACAAACCTAGTAAGTCAGACATTGTGGATTTAAGCCCCCACCCCACCCTTCAACTGTTTTTTGGGAACTTGAGCAAATCCTTCACACAGAATTGCCTAGTGCTGCTGACTGTTGCCTCGTTGCATGAGAGTGGCAATGATACACAAATAATAAGAATTTAACCTTAGTATCTACAGCTTTTAA
Organism: Aporrectodea caliginosa; assembly: GCA_020284085.1. Lineage (NCBI taxonomy): Eukaryota > Metazoa > Annelida > Clitellata > Crassiclitellata > Lumbricidae > Aporrectodea > Aporrectodea caliginosa. Next base: position 65,376 of record JACEVL010000955.1, read on the forward strand.
GAGATACTCTGATTCATGTTTTGTGTAATGTTTTAGAGAGCTTCTCCATAGAGTCCCACTACCCTCCCAAAGGCCCACTCAGCCTTCCATTCGCTAGATGGCATTGGTAAAATGAGCAGTATGACAGATGGGTGCCTTGCATGGCTGCCATACAGTTAAATTCGACTCCAGTAATAACTCGTAATCATCTGTTGATACTATGACTTGCAATCATACTGCCGTGTGTCAGTTTGAATCAATAATAAACACGAATATATTATGTTGTTGCATGCATGCATATTTGTAAACACACACACACACACACACACACACACACACACACACACACACACACACACACACACACACACACACACACACACACAGACACACACACACACACACACACACACACGAAAGTAGGCCTATGCATGCAGATATGCACACACGAAAGCATATTTAAATACCAAAGTAAAATACCAAAGTACCGTACATGAGGAATTGATAAGCTTTCAATGCAATCTGTCTAATATGGGACACTAAATGGAAACCTTATCTGGAGACGTACGTACCATCGGTGACTACAGCTGCAATCGTCGCTAGGATCACGATGCCCCCTCCACTGCTGCCTCCGTGTAACATCCTAGCAGTCTCCTGTTGCTTCTAATATTGATGATTTCAAGTGAAAATAGCAGCAGCGCTTATAACTTCACTCTAAGTTTGTCTGAGAATATAAAGAGTCGCTGTCTAGTCCAATCCGAATTGTTATCGATGTCTGGTGAGTCGTGCGATGAAACTGCAGCGCTTGTTATCTCGATGAGATCCGACGAAAAGGTGAATAGTCCAGAACGTGAACGATTCGCAGATGAACCGCACGCAGGCAGCGGCGGCAGCAGCGCCAATCACCGGAACCTGCCCCGCTCGACTGCAAGGAAAGACAGCCAACCTGTTCCCCCTCTGTGGCGTGGAATCGTCTGATTTAATTTCGTCGTGAATCGCAATTTCCACGTCGTCCGTAGGTAAGTCAGGTCGTAGATCTGCAGACAAAAGACTCGGTCATCGTCTATGTCTCCGAGCGTCTCGAATTAGATTACGATGCTGACCACCTGTCGTGAACGATGGAGCCGTTGGAGCCTGGAGCGAACGAGGGAGAATCTATTAAGTGACGATATCCAGTTCCCTTCGACTTAAGCCTCAGCTTTTCGCCTCTGCCTTCGCCAGCAGACTTTGGCTGGTGGTCAGTGGTGGGAAAAGGAATTAGTGGGTGCTCCACTGCTCCTGCAGTCCGCACACAGCTTACTATACGCTCATCTAACCTGGAAATTTCGAAATCTCAGACTTTTGCATCAACGGGTACAAAAGTCTGAGATTTGCGACAGTTCAAATTCAAACCACCATAGACTTGAGTTTATGTGACACTTATACTCCCTCTCCCTCCCCTCTCCCTCCCCCTCTGCCTCTCTGTCTGTCTCTGTCTCTGTCTGTTTGTCTGTCTCTGATCTGTCTGTCTGTCTGTCTGTCTGTCTGTCTGTCTGTCTGTCTGTCTGTCTGTCTGTCTGTCTGTCTGTCTGTCTGTCTGTCTGTCTGTCTGTCTGTCTGTCTGTCTGTCTGTCTGTCTCTCTCTCTCTCTCTCTCTCTCTCTCTCTCTCTCTCTCTCTCTCTCTCTCTCTCTCCACCCACCGAAATTAAATAAATCTAGTTTATAGCGTAAAACTCTAACAGCGCCACCTATCGGCGTAACAGGAAAAGTTGAATGACATGACATTTCTGCTCGTTTATTATATTAACTAGATGTTTGCCCGTCCTAAGACGATTAAAATGACCTTCATAACGTTTGCGATAAGAGCACCATCTACTGGGTAGAAATGAGTGTTGTCCCTCTCCATCCCTCTCCCTCTGTCCTCCCTCCACCCCTCCTCTAATCCTCTTCCTTCTCCTTCCCCACCGTCTCTCCTCCTGCCTCTACCTCTCCGTCCACCTCTACTTCTCCCACTCCCTCCTCTCCTCACCCCATCCTCTGCCTCTTCCGCTCAACCTCCCCTTCCCTCCCACTTCCCTTTCCCTTGCCCACGACTAGATAGACAGGCATTAATTAAGCTTTTGCTCATTAATTTGGTGATACTGGATTTTTTATATGCAATTATTTTAGGTTAAATGGATCCCACTAGCGGCATTATTTAGTAGTTTTCACGCTACCGAAATTATCTGACAAGTCTTTAGTCATGACTCATGTAGGGCCTATGCCTTTACCCAAATCACAATTTTTGACATCTTTGGATTTCGCATTGTTAGGCCTATTTGACGGTTACTCTGACGTAAAAGGTCGTGAATCAGTCAATATTTATTGGAACCGCTGTAGAATCACACCTGGAAGCACTGCGAATTACCCCCCGCACAGCCGTTTTTTGGGTGCCAGTCCCAAACCTCAATCAATTATGGAGGGCGACGCTACTCATCTTCGTTTTGACACAGCGTCGTCAAACAGTAGGCCTAGGCCTGTAGAACCTGCTACCTATCAGGTCGGTTCCACCTCGGGAACGTGATAAACGGACTGCGGCTTGTTTGAACTGTGTATCTTACATCAAACTCTACGGCTCTGACATGTGATCGAGCAGATTCGAGCAGTTCAATGGTTTAGCAAATTGTCACTAGGCCTATCTTCCCTTAACTTCAGCAAAGCAACTGGAATGTTATTACAGAGTTCAAAACTGTCGTCTTACTAAAGTCATCAGAAAAACTTCAGAGTGTGAGCATACAAGCCCGGTCTCATGATAATTGTATAGGCTTTATCTCCAAACATTGTATAACACCACTACAGTAATTAACTTACATTACGTGGGGTCGGACACAATGTCACCTGACTCACATGACATCTAGGCCTACGATATGATTGACAGCTTCCATTGATCACATGCCTCTGTTGATGTTCCTGCAAGTGATTACATATTATAGAGAATTTCGACACTATGACCCAATAGTCAAAACGACTGAACGCCACTTTGTGACTTACTAAAGAATGAGATGGCAGTTATGATTCGATCGAAAGTCAAATTTAATTAAGTAGTTAATGTTTACATATTTAAAAGCTAAAACACGTCATGCTTTACGGTAGCTTTTTTGAATAAATTCGCAATCGGTCAATTCCATGATAGCCTTATCGGGGTATGTTGACTCTTTGTATGATATGTGGTCATCGTGCTCCAGAAGCAAGGAGGGATCTTCAGACGGATCTCGAACAACGAAGCAACAGAAGAACTAAACGATCTCAAGATGAAACGCATTGACTCTCGGTTGTTTCTTGCCGTTTTTGCATGCTGTGTTTTCAGTGACACTCTCTGTATTAGTGTTCCATTCAAAGAATTGTTCTTCGAGCAACGGGTTGACCATTTCAATTTCTATGAAGGCAACCTGGAAAATCCAACCTTCAAGCAGCGCTACTTGATTCAGGGTAGGTCAAGAAATAAATTTATTGCTGGACTCAGTGAACTGATACATATATATAACTTTCTTAGAACTTTTTATATAATATATATCCGTTTAAATCTGATCCGCATAAGATTATCAGTGACACAGAGGAACTGGAATTTAGCTAATTGTTAATATCTATCAATAGTTGTGTTCTGAGGAGCGGCTATTGTATTGCCATCTGTTAAATGACCTGGCCTAGATATGATGATTTTGCTTTGCAGTGGCTTTCCATATGATCAAAGTTAATGTGCATCAATTTGTGAGACGTATGGAAGCCATTGTTCGAGCCAGCCTGAATAATGGGGCCGTCCATAAATGACGTCACGCTATTTTGGCCGATTTTTAACCCCCTCCCCCCTCGTCACACTTTGTCACAAAAAAGTAAGACCCCCTCTGAAAATGACGTCACAAAGTTCTGACCCCCCCTAAAGCCAATTTCCATGGCGAAGCAAAATGCTCTTCATGGAACAAATAGCGAAAGCATGAATATTTTAAAATCTAATGGTGACCAAATATTGAAATAATTAGAAAATTATTAATAATGGTGCCCGTATACATTAAAATAATAAAAAATAAAAAAATTTAATCCTCAAAATTAGTGCTGTTATTATTAAAATTAAATTGTTGTTAATTGTTAAATTTAATAACATAGACTTGGTGTGACGTCACACTACTCAGACCCCCCACCCCCATGTCACACATCGTCACAAATTTCCGACCCCCTCCCCCTAGGTGCGTGACGTCATTTATGGACGGCCCCAATAAACTTAAGTGAATTTCATGTTTTGTAGACCAATGGTGGAGCCAATCACAGGGTCCAATTTTCGTCTACACCGGCAATGAGGGAGATATTGAGGGATTTTGGAACAACACAGGCTTCGTATTTGACATTGCGCCACAATTCAAGGCTCTCGTTGTTTTCATAGAACACGTAATTCATTTGTAATTTTTGCTTACAACTTTATTATAATTAATTATTTTACCAAAGGTAGCAATGGTGCCAAGAAATTTTAAAACAAGGAAAATTAGGAGTGTAGCCGAAAGTTATGAAAAATTATGCCTCATTGTTGTGAGTTTCCAGGAACATCCCATTATATGCAGCCCTGTAGAACTGGATACAGACATAGGGTTGCCAGATGTCCGGTAAAAGGAGGACATGTCCTCCTTTTTGGCCTCATGTCCTCTGTCCGGCAGGCAAAGCTAAAAACCCGGAAAATGTCCGGCTTTTTGCATGTTTCCTGTATTGACTATTATTTCATGGCAGTTTTTAATGACTTTACATGCGCATGTTGTCCCTAAGTTCCCCTGCCAAGGTCTGGTAAGGGAACTTAGGGAAAACATGTATCTCTGTGAAGGGAATCATTCTTACAAAAACAATATGAAGAAATGTTTTTTGTGAGAAGTTCCATGCGCATATGTTATTGGTAAAGAGGATTTGCTGTGTAGAGTTCGCTCCTCAGAGAAATGAATAATAACAATAATAATCTTTGTTTATTATTTCAAACTGACACACCGCTATGTGATTACAATTCATAGCATGAACGGGTGATCACAAGTTATTACAGGAGTCGAATTTAACTGCAGCCATGAAAGGCGCCCATCACGTCCTACTACTCGTTTTACTAACGCCATCTGGTGAATGATAGGATGAGTCGGCCTTTGGGAGGGTAGCGGGAAGCTCTCCCACGTCTGTGCTGATCTTCGTGCCAGAGTGCAGCATTATCCTAAACCCGCTCCCGATACTAAATTTTGTGCGTCATCAAGAAGGTGCAATTGATTTCTTAACTTAAATAAGTACTTTGCAACATCATGGTAAAAGCCTCTGTTGATTTCATACAGCAACCCTATGTGACTTCGTTTATTGGTTAGGCTACTTAGGAGAGCATCTGACTCCAGAGTCCGGAGTGAAACATTCAATGCGTCCTCCTTTGTCCTCCTTTCCGGCTGTCTGTGTCCTCCTTTGGCTATCCATGTATCTGGCAACCCTATACAGACAGATATCTGCTGCAAAAGAAATTTCTGTGGAGCAACACTGATGGCTGATAGACAGCAGCCTACCAATTATTATTATTATTAAGTATATTTGTAACTAAGGGTGTAGCCAGGAAACAATTTTGGGGTGTTTTCCATTTTGGGGGTGTTTTTCCATTGAACATGGTTGCAAAGTAAGGGGTCAGTTTTGAAAGTTAAGTGTTGTTTTCAGCAATTATTTATTTGGGGGTTTGAACCCATAAACCATTCCCAAATATGCTCTTGCAGCCTACCTGCTGTATGAAATCTGCAGAACTGGCAAAGAAAAATTGATAGGCCCAGTCGACTATTGTTTGTTTTTATTTTATGATTATTTGTGAAACTGGAATAATAGTGCATGTCTTTTAATAAATTCTGTAGTTGTGGTACCATTTTTGATCTAAATCTATCCTGTGGCTGTCATTTTCAGGTGTAGTTGTGCTGAAGCATTGCTTGTGTTGTTTGTAGAGATACTATGGCAAATCTCTTCCGTTTAGTGAAGAACAAAGTTTTGTTCATCCTTATGTTGATCTGTTGACTGCCGAGCAGGCAATGGCCGACTTTGCTATTCTGATAACAGACTTGAAGATGCGCTACAATTCCACAAACTGTGCGGTGATTGCTTTCGGAGGAAGGTGGTGCATTAGTTGTTATTTCCCTTACACACATATCATAAAATCTAATGACTACCATTTGGTGCTCAATGTTCTATGCTTATCATTTCTAACATTTGGGGTTCATCTACTAAGGATGTCCAGAAAGAGGGTAGCAGGGAAGGGTCTTGCCCAATGCTGATGTTTGCATCTAAATTTGGAACATACAGTTACTTTGTTCAGTCTGTGCCTTAGCTATGAACTTTAGTATGTTCACTCAAACACCGATGGTCTGTACTATCTTGAATCTAACTACAGTCTCTTATAGATGCAACATACTAACAGGTAGTTTAATCTATACCTTAGTTCTTGGAGTGCAGACATTGGCAAAGGGAGATGGTGAAAGTAATGCCAAATGCAGAAAATGGGAGGGAGGGTCCAAAGTTGGTCATTTTGTGTGGACATCCTTTTTGGATGACTCCTAAAGAGGTGCAACATGCAGACTTGCTGAAGGTTCCTACATGCCAACCGTGCTGCCTATCCCTTTACTCTGGCCTTCCATCTGGTCGGTTGGCCTGCCTCGACCGCATCCTGCACTCTGCCGCGTGTCTCATTGGCCAAATACCTAAATTTGCTCATGTCTCTAATTATATGTTGGAGGTCCTTCACTGGCTCCCAGTCCGCCAGCATTTTGAATACAGGGTTGCATCTCTGATGTGGTGGTATCAGCTGGGCCTTGCCCCAGCTTACCTACTTGACCTCTGTTGACTTGTGTCGGTGGGGCTCAGGGCAGTCGCTCCCTCCATTCTGCTGAGTGGGGATGCTCTTGGTCCCATTTGCTCTCACTGCTACCATGCAAAATTGTACTTTATCAGTGGTGGGCATGACAATATGGAATGGCCTCCCTCTGGAGCTGCGCCTGCTTCATAGAATGCTCTCTGACACGTTCTATAATCACTTAAAACTAGGGCTGGTACTGATTAAAATAATTTTAATCGATTAATCTTCAAAATTTAATCGAGATTAATCGATTAAATTCGATTAAATTCGATTAATTTGGTCCATGTTACATAAAGCGTGAAAAACTGTTTAGACTGTAGGCCTATACCCTTGTGAAATCCCTCAGTCATTCGACGTGCAAAAGTGCAAATTGTCAAAATGAGAAATGTAGTCAGTAGTAACTACCTACTATCTAAAAAATCTTAAATAATTTCGTCATCTTCTACTTTTCCGTCAGCATTTACCTTAAATGCAAAATGATCGCTTAATTTTCCACTCAAATGATTCACATTATTACTGTTAGCCATATTGTTTATATCGGAAATATAGGTCGGTTGACCTCATAAAATAGGTAAAAAAATTAATCGAACAAGCCGAAATTAATCTATTAAAATTTTTAACGATTAATCGATTAATTAATCGTTAAAATCCGCAGCCCTACTTAAAACCGTTGTTTATGACCGTGTTGGAGTCAGGAGAACGTCTGAGTAGATCCCTTGAAGAGGCGCTATATAAATCCCCGAATGAATGGATGAATGAATCTCAGGGAGGCTAGAAGTTAAATGCAACATTTTTTTTAAAAACTTGTCCTTGATGAACTCCAACTTTATGTAGGGTAGTCAATTTTAAGGAATGCTTTTGAGAGATCTATTGAAGTTACTAAACACATGTCCCAATATATGCATGCATGTAATGAAAAAGCACGTTTCTTGATTCAGGATATTCTGTTGCATGCGATTTTACTCATGTAAATTGTTTAGCATAAAATTATTATTTCTATTGTTATTTTTTTAATTTTATTGTTTATCATTATTAGTTATTAATATGTGAAGATTTGTGGTCTTTTCTTAGTTATGGTGGTATGTTGAGTGCCTATATGCGTTTTCGCTATCCAAATATCATCGATGGAAGCATTGCGGCAAGTGCACCCATTTTGGTTGTGAGCGGAGAGTCACCGAGACAGAACTTCTACCAAGATGTCACTCAGGTCTCTATCAGCTTCAATAAAGAACAATTTGAAACATGCAGGTTATTGTTAGTAACATAAGGCAAGGTAATATTATTTCTCATGTAAATTTGTTCCTTCCATCCTGAACTACCTATTATAGGCCTACTCCAGTGCAATCACATGTGGCTAAAGGTGTTGGAATTTGCTAATAAAATTATGTTCCATTCTTGAACAGAATTTTAGAAGACGAGAGACGAAACGAAATCCTTACTCTTCAAGAATTCCTATCCTAATCCATAGTCTTCCAAACTTTTGTGTTGTCAGCAAAGTCTGCCTCAGCAGCTCTTCTGAATCCTTTCTCTGGCAACTTCGCTTGACATCTGTAGACAACCCCTCTGGCATGACACAGCACTTGTGAATAAGCTGGTGCCCTGTGCTTAGCTTTAAAATAGTGCTTTATAGATTTGGAGTTTATCATTATGATAAGGACACTTAATGTTAAGAAAGGGCAAACAGAACAGCATAAACATCTAAGTGTAATATGATTTAATTAGAGGTTTATGTAGCACCGTTACTAAAAAATCCGAGTTGAAATGGTTCTGTATTTCTTGTATCTTCAGTTATGAAAATTGATTTTTCAGCAAGGTTAAAGGATTTTAATTTGAGTGATTAATTCTTCTAGGTGTATTACATAGCTTAACTTTATGGTGAATGTGTAATTTGCATCTGACAGCATTTCCATAATGCAAAAGCGGGATGCAGTGAGAGGGTTGTCAATGCCTTCAAAATCATGACGGAACTTGCTGCTTCTGGAAAGGCAGGTAAGATGTGGGTGTACCAGCATATTATTAGATTTAACAAGCTTTCATATTCCGCCTTCTTGTTTTCTTGACAAGTAGATAATAAACTGACGTCTTCTATATCCCATTAGCCAGCAATGTCTTTTTCCTGGACATGGATGGGTCCAGTGTATTGCAGAACTTACAGTTTACTTCCAGCTTATGCAGGTACCAAATGTTCACTGATAATTTCCAGCTTTGTTGTTCATTTTGTTAATGTCATCATCATTATGCCTGGCATTGGCTATGATGGCTATTGATACTAAAGAGGAGGCGGATAGCAGATTTGAAAGAATCATCATCTTATGAGCAATCACAGAGAATAGTGTATAAGAAATCTATGGAATGCTTCTAAGTTTTTTAAACTCCATATGATATGAAATGTGAGTTTGTGCTTTTATGTTCTAGGTCTGCTTAACATGTCTTCAACATTCAAGCTGTGCAGCTCTTTAGAAAGTGACAGTGATTATCTCCATCTGGTTGGATGGGTTCGGTCGGGGTTTGCTAGTCTTGCCATGATGGATTACCCCTATCCAACCAGCTTCCTTGCTCCATTGCCAGCAAATCCCGTCAAAGTATGTTTTTGGTTTGAACAAGCTTTTGTATTAGATTAGCTAATATTTCTGTGACCTTCACTTTCTGCTTTTGTCACCAAACAGTATAAGTAAATTGTTGCATCTGTCAACTAAAATTATGTGTTAAATGACAATCAGGGAAATCATAAGCAGCAATGTAAAATGCTTTTGTCATTTTACAGTTATTGTATTTGATCTCAGTTGAGCTTTGTCTCTGCACATCGTTTGTTGCTAAATGAGCTTTATTCTTTACACCATTACAAGATTTTATCATAAATAGGGCATTACCTTGAATAAAGTGCAAAATTTATTTATGAAGCTTCAAAAGAGCTTCCAGTTTGAAGACTTTTGCTTTAGGCTTGATTATCAGGTATTTGAAAGACACAGTTTCAGTTGCAGTTTTGATTGTAACATCTGTTTGTATATTTTTTAATCCATTAGGAAGCATGCAGTCGGCTTGTGAGTGCTTCAACTTCAATGTCTGGACTATCAGCAGCTTCAGGTGACTTTTGTCAAATAGCTGTCTTTAAGTGTTTTGGTATGGTATATGTGTCGTCATCATCACCGGTTCCTGACATGAGCCGTTTGGCAGGGATTGGGTGCTAATTAACAATCTCTGATTGTTCTTTGTGGCATGTGCATTGTTATGCTTAATCTCAAGTCTGTAATGGTAATTGCAGATTTATATAGCACCACTTCAAGAGAGACTCATCAGAGGTGGTCATGTATATTCTTCATTTATATTTTCTATCCAACAGTTTTTATTTATAAGTAATCTCTTGTCGTAAACATCCATACTGCTTTATTGATCTTTTTGTACATTTAATTGCACTTAGGCTTTTGGTATATGTTTTCCACAATTTTTCTGATATATTCTGGCATTGTACAATAATTCCTGTGATACACTTGCAACTGCTTGTTTGAAGTCTATGAGTAATTGAATATAATACCTGCATGGAGTGTAATTGCAGTTGTAACTGAACATTTGTAGCGGTCACACCTCTTTCTGTGAGGCGCCCTTGTAACAGCATGGCTGTGTTACGACGCCGTATAAGATTATTATTATTATTACAAAACTTTCATTGTCATTCTGTCAATGGTAATCAGTCATGTGGAAATGACTTGTCTTTACTTTTCAAAAAACTATGATGCAATCAACACTAAGGGCAGTGGCATGAATTTCAGTCACAAGAAGCTGCTAAATGGTGTCCAGAGACAGAATTGCTCAGCAGTGAGTGATATATTAACTGAGTAAACATTGTCTAATACTTCTCTTTCTAATTTGTTAGAAATGCTTTTAATATTTTTGCCTGATAAAATGCTTTCTTTGCAGATTTGATTTATGGTGAAGGAAACTGTCATGACATCTATAAGGAATATGTGGAATGCTCTGATCCAACTGGATGTGGCCTTGGACCAAACTCGTTTGCTTGGGACTACCAGGTTTACTTGCGCTTCACTTTTGTCTTTTGGCTCATTATATTTCTAGATTTCCATCTTGAAGGTGTTTTGTCATTGTGGGATTCAGCAGCATTTACAGCAGTGCATTAGACTTGATTAGAGTACTGTATAGTAATGTGAAGTAAGTCTGTGCTTCTTGGCTTTTGGTTCAGGTTTGTTCCAATCTTAAGGAATGTTTCAGTTACGCGAAGATGTTTTACAGTTAAAAATTAAGTAGATGTACCAGGTATAATGTTTTTGCCTATTTTTTAACCCACCAATCATTATTATCACCAAAAATGCATTTGCATTACATATATGAAAAACTTATGATGACTTCAGTTTGTGTGGAGTCCTGCTTATTTTGAACCTCAGATATAGCTTCGATATAACAAAGTTTTGCTACATTCATATTGCAAGAATGTCTTTTTTAGTTTTTGCACTGTTGTTTGTCTGCTTTGTAAACATCTGTGATGCTTTAGTGAAAAGGTCCTGGTTATGGTGAATTAATTTCTCAAGAATTGAATGGAAATTTCAGACATCTGTTGAATAAGTTCCAGTTTTGTCCTTTTGTTTGTTCTTATCTTCAGTTAGGTCAATCTCTTACCTTTGTCCACACAATGATCATTTGCTCTGCTTCTGATAAAATACATACTGAATTAATTTTTAGGCATGTACAGAGTTTATAATGCCATCTGGCACTGACAACAAGACGGACATGTTCCCAGAATTACCATTTACTCTGAAACAGCGAGACAGCTACTGCCTCAAGAGATGGCAACTCCAACCTAGAAACAACTGGGCACGAACAAGTTTCTGGGGAAAAGGTTAGTGTGTACACTTGTGGGATTCTTTGAGACTTCACTTAATCAATGTATATTCAGCCATATATTTCTCAAGGTGATAAATATTTACAATTCAGGAACTTATTTTCATTTATAGCAGATGGGATGTGTGACTTTTCAAGGCACGGTTGCAGAGGGTAATTATTTGTGTATTGCATGCTTCTCAGAAACAGTCCGCTGGGATGTGGTCCTTGGTTTGAGGGAGTCATTTGCTTAACAACAGAAGTCCAACAACAGGACAACCTTTCAATAGCAGTTGCAGGAAGCATAACCTTCAAAATACACCACAATTTATAACCTGGAACACATGTCAACGGTTTATAAATGTGAGACAGAAGAAAATTGCACATAAAATTTGTATTACTTCAACATAACTATACATGCATGACAGCAAAGACCTTTATGTTTATGCCAGCCGTCTACCCTTGAGTCATAACCGAGATTATTTTTATTCTTATTTGTGCCAAGATAATTATTTGTCTAGGCCCTAAATGTTGAACAAGGATAAATTGCTATTGCTGGGTATTAATTGAACTGTGGTGTAAATTCAGCAATACTGTATTATTGTAGCAAAATTTTACTGTTTATTTGTAGACATCAGCTCATCAAGCAATATTGTTTTTTCAAATGGTCTGCTTGACCCATGGGCACGAGGAGGAGTAGGTTTAAATTCTTGTCTTATCTAATTTAAGTCTTAAAATATGCTATATTTAGTATCGTGTACATAGCCTATATATATATGCACATACGTGCACGTGTAGGCATATCGTTAAATAGATGCTGACTGATAAACCATATATTTATATAAAATGATTTATAAACCACCATTTTCAGGATGTACAGCACTGCATAAATTTACATTTACGGTACACACAGAGCGCCAACTTCAACAAACTCATGATTTAGATTGGTTAGATAGATAGATAATCGTTTTATTATCTGACAGGTTAAATGTGTTCAATGAGTCCTCTCTCGTGATGGTTTGTCAAACTATTGCCCCATGTGTACCCTCAATTTCATGTTAAGAAATTTTGAGAAACTTTACTAATCATCTGAAGTGCCACGTCTGGTCCAATATAGTATACTTTCATTTTCAATCTGTCTAATGCAAATACCACTCTACTGAAACCACAATACTTTCTGTTCACAATCACGTATTCGTGGACAAATGGAATAGGAGTGTCCTCAATCTGCTGCTTTTGATGCAATTGATCAACTGAAACATTTGTTTGGCGTATCTGGTTATGTTGTTGGTTGTTGCGCATAATACCTGCACTGTTGGATTCAATCAATTTGCATCAATCATTTGACTTCAAGCCTATTGTGTGTCCTCCAAGGTTCTATCCCGGTTCTAAATGTAGATACCCCTTGTACTTGCCCATAATCAGGATAACCTGATTCTCTGGTTTCTGACTTTAGAACTGGATTTCAAACATGCTTCTCCAATGGATTATGCTTCTCTACTGCACTTCACTTGAAGCACCAATCAATTGATGCCTTGTGCATTATGGTAATGGTGCTATAGAAGTCATTTGATTTAATTAGATTTATTGGATTTCGGTAAAACTATGGAATATTTCACCCCAACAGTCAATAACTGTAAACCATATTTAACCCATTTTTGTTATAGGTTTTGAAAAACATTAGTAGCTCTGTTGTATCCGTCCTCATTGAGGGTGGTGCCCATCATCTTGACCTCAGGTATGCTCATTACAGGTATATAATGGCAATTTAAAACTTCTTTGGTCTTTGTATATAGTACCGGTAAGTTAAACTTTGGATCGTCTTTTTCGTTGTGGATATTACAACATGTGAAACCCAGTTAATAATAATGGATGCATGACAGTGGGTTTTGATGTGCCCTGTGAATATAATATTCTGGCAAGCACAAGAAAATTAGCAGCACAGAGCATCAGTTGGATGACTGCCATGAAACATTGGATCATCATGTGGACCAACTTTGACTGGTTGTCTTTGTAAAATCAGTAAATGATCATTAACGCAAAAATTGGGAGGTTGAGATGTGTCCTGGTGTAGGGTTGCTGTTATGGTTTTTATGCTTGACTCAAGCGACTATTGAAAACCAATGGCCAAACTTCTGAAAAGTTTTTATAGAGGCACTTTTTATAGACATGTATTCTAGTAAACAAATGCCTTAACCATGCTTAATCAGCTGCTTTGGCTTCCTGTTGAATTCAGAATAAGAATTAAATTGACCTGATTGGCCTATAAAATCCTTACAATGAACACTTCCACCTACGTTCAACCACTATTTATATTTGTACGTCCCTTCTCGATGTAGCACTGTCATGGGCTCTTGTGTTTTCTGTTGCTGCCCTAAGGAATAGAATTGCCTAAGAAAGTCTGTTCTTGGTTAAAAAGATGAACTGAATTTGTTACATTTCTTTTAGTACTTGAACTCTATCTCTTCCTTTAAGAAGCATCTGAAACTCACTATTTCTAATTAATTGGTTTCAAAAACTGGATATCTGACTGCTCTTACCTGACTAACCATGACTCAGATTACACTTGTGTGACTGTGTGCAAGTTACAAATTACAAATTACAAATTACAAGTTACAAATTTTTGTGATAATAATAATAGAGTTGGTAAGTCTTGATTCTTCTGCAGGCTAAAATACAAGTTATAAGGTACATAAGTCTTGATTCTTCTGCTGGCTAAAATACGAGTTATAAGGTACACGAGTTTGAATCTGGTAATTGGGTAATAGAGTGCATTTTAATTTTTTCTTGTTGTTTCTTTAACTTATTTATGTTTCTTTTTTGTGTTACTAATGCATATGAACATTTTTCTGCAATCGATTCTTAGGAGTTCCAATGCTGCTGATCCTCAGTCTGTGATAGATGCCAGAAAACTAGAGATCTTTCATATTAACAAGTGGATCAAAGAAAAGATGAGCAACAACCTTTCATAGACTTTTGATGGTGTGATACTAGAGTTCAGAAGCTGACCACTTGCTCATGCTGGTATAATTTTTATAATTTCTGATATTTTAATTATTGTAAGTATATTGCATATTTCTTGTTTCATGCTCTATCGCAATGTTAATCTGACTGTGAAACTTGGTTAAAAAGATGAACTGAATTTGTAATACATTTCTTTTATGGCTACATTCTAATATTAGTAGCATAATCTTCTCGTAATAGCTCTGCAAAGAGAGTATTTGAAACTACATGTATCATAACCTTAGTTCATGTTTCTGAGCAAGCGATGTCTGTGTTGATGAGCAAATTACTTTACTCGGTTAATTTATTTTAACTAGCTGCGTTATGACAGCTAGAGTTGATTAATAAACGAAAATACAATACAATTACATCTTAATTCATTACAACAAGTTCGCTATTCACCTGGTGAATGTAGTTTGATTTACTGGGTTTAAAGTTCATGAAATGTATTGTTAATTGACTGCAGTGTTTTACTGCACTGCTCATTGTTGATATTTAAAATTGTTGTAAATTGATTTTCGTACCTGTATTTAGATCTTCCGTATTTAGCATGAGATGTACCTATGAATAGCTCTACACTGTACTGAAATATTTTTCTTGAACTATTTATATTCTTACAGATATATTAAGCATAAGAATACATTGACTGCATTATACATTTTTGATACGGAAATACAAGCAAGTTAAAGAAATTAAGGCAATGTCTCTGTTATCGTCTTTAGTTTATCTTCTCTGAGTTATCAATGTTGTTGCCCTCAAGTTGTTTCCAATCAAGTCTTCCTTTTTGATGGTCTGTGCTGATGCAAAATAGGAACTGATTACTAATACGTATTAAAGTCACTGGTCTGTTCTGTTAGTATAGAGGCTGTCCAAAGATATATGCGTCGAAGTGTGCGGTCTTGGCGTGACGGACACGCGTAGACGAGCTGTCCGAACCCTGTCGACCACTGACCCTGTCTATAGTTGCAGCGTTATAACGCGTTATAAGTAACGCAGTAAGGCACAACAATGGAAGCCATCCCTCTGCAGATGCTGCATTCAGAGCTACCTGTGACACTTTAATAATGATAGAGTTAAGTGTATTAGCTCTAAATTGAATAGAGATAACAGCCCTAGAAATTGAAGAAATGTAGGCTACAATTTGTTGGTGATTTCAAACTTTTGTAATTCATAACAGCAATCAGGGTTATTCTCCAGAATGTGGAGCTCCCTCATGCGACCACTATACATGGTCAAATATCTTGATCACTCCTGCTTTAAATGTCTTTATTCCAATATATATATATGTGTGTGTGTGTGTGTGTGTGTGTGTGTGTGTGTGTGTGTGTGTGTGTGTGTGTGTGTGTGTGTGTGTGTGTGTGTGTGTGTGTGTTTTTTTTTTCTTAAGTTTCTAATGATTGTGCATTATACATTATGCTGCAGTTAGTAGCATCTAGCAACCATCATCAGTGCCGGCACCAGGATTTCAGGTTTGGGGGCTAAAGCTCCAAAAACCTTCCCTTTTGTCCCTTCCTCCCTATGATTTGCAGTGATTTCCCACTTTGGGGGCTTAGCCACAGTTAGGGGGGCTTAGCTCCCCAACCCCCTGGCGCCGCCCCTGGCCATCATACCATGTATATGTAGATATATAGTTAGTGGTCTTTTTCTTTTCTTTTTATCTATGGTACCAGGTACTCGACTCAGTTGTAGCTGATTAATCTTTTTTGTTCTTCTGTTTTTCATTGAATTTTGTACTAATTTTACTGCTATCTGTTGTATAGCTATGTTAAGTGGACAATGGACATCTCACTGTTCAGAGTTGATTGGTGACCCTGATTAAGTGGGACTTCTGTTCCTTTTGGGTATGCTTCCCGGACAATTACATGTACAATTCTTATAATACATGTATGTAACATTTGAATGGGGATCAATAAATGATGAGATTACTTAAATTCGTTTATTTAACGACGCCGTCATATCGACGATGATTGGCGTAAATGATGAGATGAGATGAGGCTGCTTCTTATACTCGTCGCAAGTTTTATCGAGTATAGGCCTACTTCACCATTGCTAAGTTGGCAATCTCGTTTTGCCAGCGTCATAGCGCTTCGTGTCTGCCAACACCCGTAATTCGAACACGCCTTCTTTACAATATTCATGCAGTAGGCCTATAGTGGAGCGAGTAGTCGTATTTAAACGTTTGTATCGTGGAGTATTCTTTAGGCCTATGCAAAGCAGGTGTGCCCAACATGCGACCTGAAGGACACACCCGGCCCGCCGACTCTTAATCCAATACAATACAATAATAATACAATACAACTGCATTTGATATTGCCCTTCTTCCAAGTTCAGAAGTGCACACGCCTTGAAGGCGCAGATGCAATTATATTGCAGAGCAATTGTGAGCGAAGGACTTGTTCAAGGGATCCATACACTGTACAGTGTACACAGTAACCGCCTATAGGACGAGGCATAGGCCCTACTCTCCCATTACAGGCCGACCGCTCTAACCAATCGGCTACCGTGCCACACTGGCACCAGTGGAGGCGCCAGTAGGATTTCAGGTTGGGGGGGCTAATGCTCCAAGCCCTTCCCTTCCCTTTTGTCCCCTCCTCCCTGTGATTTGCAGTGATTTCTCACTTTTGGGGCCTGGGCCGCAATTAGGGGGGCTAAGCCCCCTATCCCCCTCTCTGGCGCCGCCAATGACTGGCACGGCTCGCCGAGTCCGAAATTGAGGGTTGGCTCTATTTAAATAAAATTTACTAACAATCCTTAAGAGAAACAAACGTGTTATCATTTTTCGTTGGCATAACTAAATGTCTGGTTGACGTAATTGAAACTTCAAAGAAGAAATCTGGTTTGTTAGCAAAAAGTGTTGCGAAATGAGTGAAAACAAATAATTGTGATCGATCAGAAATTACAGATTGCTAAGATGTATACAGAGGCGAAAATCTATACATAACTTTGGGGGGGACAGAGTACCTACGAGGGCCGGATTTTGGGGGACAGCAGGGCTTAAGTCAAAACTTTGGGGGGACTGTCCCCTCTGTCCCCCCCACGATTTACGCCACTGGATGTATATATATATATAGACGAATTACTCCCAGCCAGCTTGCATATTTATACCAGTGAATACCACCCAGCGAAAGTATAGTCCGACCCAACACTTCCTACCAGTCCTGCTGAAACAACTACATGTAACTTAATTTAGTAATCATGTCATGTAGGCCTGCTCTTAAGTTGCTTTTAATCATCTTGACTGAATTTACAAGCAGACAAATTTACAGTCTTCAACAGCACAATGATATGAATCTGTTTAGAAGTCCATGTAGGCCTAATAGAAGATGGATGGCGACTGTGATATGAAAATGTCTAGATTAAAAATATCATAATGGTAGGTCTACATCGCACGAATAGGCCTACTATAGGCATTAGAATAGTTTAATAATAATGGGACATGCAAAGGGTAACGTATAAACGATTAACAGGCAGATCATCGTCCAGAAGATTTCGGCGCCTTTCTTCCAGAATTTATTAGTAGGCTACAGACGTCAATGCCCTTGTGAGACGGCTACAAAATGAATAGGACCGGGTCTGGTACTGCCAAAATAATGTACAGATAAAATATATAGACTACACAACAGTCAACAGGCTTCAATAAACTGGATACATGTGGAGGATTCTCAAACTGGTCTGCGTACATGCATAGTTGCATACACACACACACACACACACACACGCATATAGGCCTATACGTTTATAGGCTATATATATTATATATATATATATATATATATATATATATATATATATATATATATATATATATAATATATATATATATATGCAGATTGAAGTTACGCAGAGACGGTATACGGAATGGACGGGCAGACAATTAGGCCTAAAATTAAAAGTAGGCTTAATATACAGCAGTAGACCTGGATTATTTTCTTGGTAGAATACGATCAGATGTTGACTGTGATTTCTGGCTGGACTTGAACTCGTCACGTGTCGTTGCTGCCTGGATGGACGTGACATTCAAATTCACTTCAAAGTCCTGAATTCACTTCAAAGTCCTATCACTAACCTACAACTCCCTACAACACTCCCAGCCCAGATATCTCCGCGAACTCTTCACCATCCAGCCAACCCGTTCTACCCGATCATCCTCCGTTCTCACTCTTTCTAGACCCGCGGTCACTACTCATCTCAAGTTCTCCAACCGAGCAATATCCAACACTGCGCCGCGTCTCTGGAACGATCTACCTCCTGAATTCCGCACTTTTCGGTTCCTCCACCATCATCGCCAATCATCCACCATCATCTGCCTCAGGCTCCTCTATCCATCACCCCCAAGGCTTTCCACTCGAAACTAAAGTCTCTGCTTTTCAAGAACTCTTATCCTGACTCATCTGATCCTGTACCTTCCAATCCTCGACCTAAAAGACACCCGCCTTAACATCTGCTGTGCCCTCTCTGATCCCCTGGAAACCGGACTCGGACCTCCCTCGGACTACTCTTTTGGACAACCCCTCTGATTAGACGCAGCGCTCGTGAATAAGCTGGTGCCCTGCGCTTGGCTTTCGAGTGGCGCTTTAGAAGTTTGGAGATTACGATTACGATTACGATTACCGTACACTAACTGACTGCTAACAAATGGGTATTTCATTAAATTCTTCGAATAGCTACGTTAACTTTCAGCAGAATTAGTTTACATTTAATTTCATAATCAATTAAGCTAACAACCACACGAAATTTCTGATGACACAGTTGACACTTTTAGAATTTGTAGTAGACCTACTTTCTCACAAGGTATAGGACTATAATAGGCCAATTATTCTTGTCCTTCTTGTTATTACTATATATATATATTGTATCTTTTAATTTCAAATGGCCAAATGAAATTGTTTATACATTATACGGGCGCTGAGGCCTCTCTCCCCACCCCCGAAATGGTAGAATGGTAGGCCTAATGGTGTAGGCCTACTTCAATAGCCTTTCAGAGACGAATGCCTCTGATAACTATAGGTGACAAGACAGCCGCATACATTCCACGCCAATCATCGTCGATATGACGGCGTCGTTAAATAAACGAATTTAAGTAAGTAAGCCGCATACATCAGACGTACAACGCATGCATCGATGCGAACAGGTGGTCATGCAGTATCTTATTTGGGAAAGGTGAATTGGACGCTGACGCTTCACAGATAACTTGCCATGTGGTTTCGCAACATGGATCATGGAAACATTGTTTTGTCCTTATGAACATAGGCCTAGTCGGCTAATTACACCAGCACCTGTAAACAATGCGACTTTGCCTCTTGGACGACTTGGACGAGAAATTTCGAGGTTATGGTACGCAGGGTTCATCGGATGTAGGCCTAGGCTACGTAGTCTATGTAGGCCTAATGTATGTGATTTGTGCTTTATTGATCCATCATGGTCTTTCTAAAAAAAGTTCACCAGAAACTCCGAAATTAGCTGCAGACATATTTAGAAACATGAGCTGCATACGTCTCTAGATCTAATAGCTGTTTGATTTCCGTTGAGAAGGTATACAAGCTTATTGCAGGCGATATAGCCTACAATGTCTATGTATAATTATACGAATCTTGTATCGTGTTATTATCGTATTATTATAACATTATAGGCCTATAAACCCCTATATGTACAGATATCTGTGTGTGTGTGTGTGTGTGTGTGTGTATGTGTGTGCGTGTGCGTGTGCGTGTGTGTGTGTGTGTGTTCACCAGCGTTGTCTAGGCTATCGGTGAGTGGGCCAATGAACTTGACGCTCTTTCCATTCCCTCTCCTTCGTCTGGTAAACGATTGCCTTGAATGACGAAAGCAACTATTCTACGGTTCAAGCACCCCATTCAATCACAACTTCGGTGCAGCTCGTTCTGTTATAATTTGGGCGGGGCTGAGAAGTGCAGTTGCCTTAGAGAAGTACGTCTAGGTCTAGGCCTATTGAAGGGAGGAGAAGAGAAGATCAGTAGGCCTATACCTTAAGCCGTAGCTTCAATCTGCATAATTATAGCCTATCAATGTATGTGTATTTAGGCCTATTGAACTATTCATTCCTATTATTTAGCCTATCTATTGCACTTAGCCTATTGTAAACAATGAATTCCTGTGGTAAGCTTAGGCCTATTTGTAGCTTTCGAGTGATTGACGTCCAAGTGATCCGCCCTTCACTGCTGCTGTTATGGTCTCCTTCGAGTCATTCAGGGTCTCGAACTGTGGTCCACAATGCTTTTCAGCGCCCCACAGTTTACCCCAAGCGCCCTCTGGCCGTGTCACGACCATCCCTCCCTCCCCAACCCAGCCAGACAAGCACTCAATGATCGGTAGACAGCGTTTCGCCCGGTCAAGACGATAGACGACGTTGTTTCGCAAATGGTCAACTGCGTCGTCGGACTGCAGCAGATCATCCATTGCCATAACGATCTCTCCAACTGATAATAATATTGTTATTAAAACGTTCGCAGTCTGATTATTTTAATCTCCAACCACTACCGAAGATGACGACCAGAAACACTATCGTAAATTTTGGACCGGGCCCAGCGAAGATACCAATAGAGGTAAGACAAGATACCAATAGAAGTAGGTAAGACAAGATACCAATAGAAGTAGGTAAGACAAGATACCAATAGAAGTAGGTAAGACGAGATACCTATAGAAGTAGGTAAGACATCCTGATTTAGTAGAAACCTAATTGTAATATCGAATTTGCTTCATCGTCCAACGAAGCGACATCGAATGGATCAGATTATCCAAAGGGTAAATTCTGCTAAAACAAAATCCGTTGGCAGTCAAAATCAGGTTCAGTTCCAGCTCGAAATCCAAAGCTACGAATTCTCTTAAGAGGCTTGACGATTAGGCCTAAACTGCCATAAGTAGGCCTAAGACTATACGCAAACCGAAAATGCACGAGCATACGTCTCGATTTCGTTAGTTAGCCTACAGTAGGCCTAACTGTAGATGGACCTGTTTTATTCAGATGCGTGGTGATTCCCCGAAATCTCAATCCCCGAAATTGAATTTCCAGCGAATCTCCGAAATCCATTTTGGAAGTGTAAACACGGTAGGCTAATTTTCGCAAATCAAACGTCGACCGGGATATTTTTCGATTATAAAACTGTAGGCCTACGCCTATTCAGGAGATTTGAGCGGCTGTAGTCGCGTTGTGTCAATTTTGCATTTTCATAACATTCGAGAAATCGGGTTTCCACGATTGTAAATGGACCAATTTTATTCGACTTTGGGTTTATTGCTGAAACTATTGTTCGCAATTTTAAATATTAGATTGAATGTTCCATGTTTAATTTTAAGTTTTGCCGCCCTCTGGAATGTGCCGCCTCTGGCCTCCTCTGTTCCAACACTATTGTCTGGGCTAGCTTTTGTTTGGCCTAGACCTAAAGACCTAACCCCGTTGTACTAGCTAACAGGTTCATAGGTAGGCCTACTTTGATAGCTAGTTTATGCCTATTATGACGCTTCAGTTGTTTTCACAATTTGCAATTCTATAGACTTGGGGCCCATGCAGTAACGACAAAGATCAACCATTAACTGTCGTGCACGCAACGATCATTTTTATGAGGCACTAAGAGAACCGACCTATAGGCCTAGGCCTAGATAGGGGCGGGGCGGTTCGAAGTTTCATCGGTCGAATGTTTTTTAAAACCAGACACCCGTGACACAGGCAGACACTGGTGACATTGAAGACACTCACTGGTTAGGTTACTTAAATTCAACGTACGCGTTGGCTACATCAATGGAGTCAATTAATTTAATCAATGGAAGTTAATTGGTGGACTGTATGAGCGAAGTGGTTACAAGAACAAATGCGATCACTCGAAGGCGGTGTACCGTGTACGTTTGTCTTGCGCGAATGAAAGAGAGGAGGAGGAGGAAAGTGAAAAGGAGGGGAGGAAGAGTCGATGTAACCTTGATGCACTAGCGGTAAATTGGCCATGCATGTTACAACATATACATAGGCGAGACAGTTGACAGACGGGTAGCCTACCTGTTCTAAGTCGGCCAAAAGGGAAGATAGAGGCCAGTGAATGGTCTCTCAGGCGTTCGGCTCATGACAGGCAGGTCGACCTACTCTGAGCCTCTCCAGCGTCCGAGACATTGACATCGAAAGCACGTGCTCAGCACATGCGCTCCACGCGCGTCACCTTAACACAAGGCCTTTTAACAGTTCGTACAAATTATACTGCTAAGGGGGAGGGAGCGCTCGAAATGATTACAGGCCCACACTGCAATTGACGATATACATATCGATCTCTTATATATATATTTATACATTTTCAATACAGGGTGTGCTAGGCACCTTGGGCTTAAATATAGTTCTATTGTGACGTCTTTATTCTGACGGTTTATCCGATCGGTATTGTACGTACTGTCCAGCGTTCTTTAAAGTTTGATGCTGGAACTCCTTGATATTAATTAAATTCGCGGCCTTCGGGCAGGTTCAACCTTCCAATTGCGCCACTCCTCGCGACGGTCGGCTTCTCCCTGTCTGTATCCAGTTGCCACTCCTGGAGTGTCATCATCCAGTCCAGCAACATCAAGCGAGGTCTTCCACTTTTTGTCTCTTGCCCGCCATTCTTCCCTCTATAACAGTTTCTCAGAAGGGAGTTTCCTTTCAGAAGGTGACCAACCCAGCGGCGTAAATCATGGAGGGGGGGGGCAGAGGGAAACTGTCCCCCCAAGTTTTGACTTAAGCCCTTCTGTCCCCCCTCAAAAGCCGGCCCTCGTATAATCTGTCCCCCTCCCCAATGTTATTCATAGATTTTCGCCTCTGGACCAACCCATGCACTTCTTCTGTTATATTAGCATCGTGAAAAACAGTCGCTCTCCGTCCATTTGTTTAAAATGTGAAGCTCCTTAACCCGCTGCAGGCAAGCTTCCATTGTCGATGTCCAGGCCTACAGCTGCTGACATTAATATTTGGCACCACGTATATGTAGGGCCGTAGGCGATCTGTCTTGCCATCACAAAAATCAACAAGTAAATCCAGCACTAATAGGCCTACCAGACACGCTTTAGCAAAGCAGTTCAGTGAGTTAACTCATATGCAACTATTTCCTTATCCGAGTCGCAGCATAACTATTATGCTCAACTAATTAGGCCTAATTATGCGCAGCATAATGCGCTACACATGTACAACTTCGGTGTAACTCATTCTGTTATAATTCGGGCGGGGCTGGCAAATGCAGTTGATGTTGGAGACTTGGAGTTGATGGTCCGACAAACTGTCGGACCAGTATCAATATGGTCTATGGTCCAGTATAAACCACCCTTTTGGCGATTTGGTCTGTTTCTGTGGGCAGTCTACCGCCACTGGATCTGCGTCCGACCCCTCCCCCAACCCCACGCCAGTTCTCTCTGCTGCAGTAGTGCGCAGTCTCATCTAGACTTCCACGGAACGCTAAAACAAATGTAGACCATAGGGTATACCTCATAATATCTAGGCCTATTTGTGTATTGAACATCTGCCGCTGGAGCAAGTATAACTCGCTTGGGAGGAGTGTAAACAACTCCTATAATAGGACTATCTTCAGTCCTATGTGGGGCGCGGTGGTGTAGGGGTATACGTGTATGTTCGCCGATTGTTCGGTGCCTTGCAGCCGGAGGGTTGCAGGTTCGAATCCACCTCAAGCCGCCGTGTAGAAAGTAGGGATCTTGTGCAAGTCCTTCGCGCACAATTGCTCTGCAATATAATTGCTTCTGCGCCGACGAGGTGTGTGCACTTCTGAGCTTGGAGCAACCTTAGTAAGAAGGGCGATATCAAAGATCAATTGTATTGTATTGTATTGTATTGTGTATACACGGCGTCTGTATTGCTCGTGGGTTTCTTGGCCTGCTAACCCATGATGGTAAAAGTCGAAGGCCTACAGGCTACAATGTGCTAGGCCCAGGGTGTGATTTGCCGGGGGGTTGGGGGGTCGGACCCCCTCTTTGCTAAGGCCCGACCCCCACACTTCGACCTCAAAAAAAAGGTGTGGGGGTCCAATTTCGACCCCCTCTTTTGGCAGTGCGGCCAGTGCCACAAGAGGGGGTCGAAATTGGACCACTGCAAGCAGTTAGTAGGACTTATTCGTTTCATTTCCTCATTCGTTCAACAGTTGACAGTTGTGAGGCTCTAAAGAAGAAGAAACAAACAACAAAAACAACAAAACTGAGCGATAATAGATGATTGTATAATTTGTATTTCTTTTCACGATTTCTGAATGCTAGTCAAATCTGGATGAGAAAAGCTGTAAGTCACTGTTAAAATTTACATAGCCTAACTTAGGCCTACTTAAATGTAGGCCTACAGACTACAGTAGGCTACAGATCGGTTGAGGTTTCTGAAAGAGTGTGTTTAATATTGATGCAAGCAGCAAACTTAAATCAATTCACCTCGTTTCATCCAATGACGTCAATGAAATAGACTGCGCTATATTTTTAACAATTATTTTAAATACTAGACGGGGAGACAAAAAAAATTTATATTGGTACCCGGACATTGAGTGTAACAAGCTGATTTTTTAGGGAACTATCCGGAAGGTATTAAGGAAGACTCCTGCAAAAATCGTCCTTTATCGTTCATTGGGAAAAAAAGTTATGAAGGTTTTAGTGATGAGTTTATGCTTGAGCGATATAAGAGGTCTTTGAGTAGTAAACAATGTATAAACAATGCATACACAAATTAATAGTGCAGGATCTTAGCGTCAAAAAGCATTAAGCGAAAGCCTCGTTATTAGCCATGAAAGAATTCCCCGGTAAGAGTCTAAAAAACATGTGGGACATGTGTGATAGTACAGGATCTTTCAAGGGTGTTCTGCTTAAGCGGACCGATACTGACTTTGCAAATTTTACCAGTCTCAGAAGTCAATTCTACCAGTGTCTGTTAGACAATATAGCTGAACGATTCCCTTGCACAGAGACATTGAAGCTTGCAAATGTCTTGAATCCAACAAGCTGGCCAACAGATGACTTAGAAAAAACGCTGTATGGTTGCAGAGAGGTTGCTGCTCTCTGCAAGCAACTTTGTTTCAGTTCTATTGCGAGTGTTGAAATCCTATCAGATTTTGCTACTTTTAAAGATAATCTGAAAGTAGGAATGCATCTAAAACAATTGCTGACAAAACTGTCCATTTATCCTATCTCCAGTGCAGATTGCGAGCGTGGTTTTAGTTCCATGAATCTCCAGCACACAGACACAAGAAACCGACTAAAAACTGAAACTGTCAGTGCTCTATTGATGATAGCTGTTAATGGCCCTGCTGTGCAATTTTTCAAGTGTCACGAGCAGTGTTCGAGTCCTAAACGAAAAAGGACCGGAACGCTGACTAAGACATAGCGACTAGGGGTCTGGGAAGTTGGGGGACCTACTAGAATGTCTGAGTGGGGTGGGGGCTGGAATTGCGAGCGCCGAAGGCGCGAAGCTGCGATGCCGAAGGCAAGAAGCCCCTAACGACTAGGGGTATGGGGGAGCGTCGTAAGCTCCCCCATCGGGGTCTGGGGCGGAGCCCCAGAAGCCAACGCAATTTTGAGCATTTGATACCAAATGGAGTGCATTTTGGGCTCTAATTTTACCTCAAATTTTTAACCGATGACTTCAATATAAAAGTACCTAAAACATCTAGATCTGTGAAAAATGTGACTTTATTATATGAATAAACTGGACGTGACAAGGGTTTAAGAGAATTGAACGGAAAAGAGTAAAATAAGCTCTAGAACAGTGTTTTTCAAAACTAGGAAAATCGGCAAGAAGGAAGCCTGAACGGGTCAATTTTCTCAGAATACCGGTAAGGCGTTTACGTTCCCCTACAGTGGCAAATCCCCACCAAATAGAGGAGGCATAAAGTAGCCGTGAGAGGGTAGTAGCCCTAACAACGTCAAAGAGACGTTGAACGTTGACCGTTGTGACCGTGGGCGACCAAAACACTTAGCCGAACATGGATTGTCGGGCTTTGCAGCATATTTTGTCAATGTGTGCCCCAAAGCCAATCCCATCAGAGATGGTGACACCCAAAATAACCATCTCCTGGACCCGCTCGATGCCAGGGATGGGGGAAGGGAGGGCAATAGGTTTGGACCTCGGTCGTTTGACAACCATTTCTCTGGTCTTAAGAATGGTTTAATTTAAGATTCCTAATGTACGTATGCCCACTTAGAGATATGGTCAAGTTCAGAAAGAGTGCTGTCAAGTTTCAATGCAGGAAGCAGGGACCAGCATGTAGCTATCGTCGTCATATTTAGTTAGACGTTTTTTCACTGTATTTAGGTCTAAGGATAGAAATGGCTAGGACAAAATCAGTAAGTCCAAGGTCAGAGCCTTGTACTACACTGGCATTAACGTTACAGAGGGTATACGTAGAGATCGCGGAAGGCAAGAAGCTCCTAACGACTATAGGGGTATGGGGGAGCGTCGTAAGTTCCCCCATCGGGGTCTGGGGCGGAGCCCCAGAAGCCGACGCAATTTTGAGCATTTGATACCAAATGGAGTGCATTTTGGGCTCTTGTTTGCCTCACAATTTTCAAAAGTTCATCTGAGCTCATAATATTCCTTGACAAAATTATGAAAATGAATGAGATTTTTTCAGAAAGGAACCGGAGCGGCGTTCCGGTCGTCAAAAAAAGAACCGGAACGCCGTTCCGGTGCGTTCCGGTCCGATTCGAACCCTGGTCACGAGTATGTCTTATCTTGGTTCAAAAAAGGCAGGCATGGTGCCAACGACAAACCAACAGGGAAGAAAAGGAATGTTGATGAGCTTAGACCAAGATATAAACTTTTTGCCATGATTAAAGACTAGTCACTACCACTTAGCTAGAGTTCATCACAAATTAGGCTACATCATACATGACAATTTAATTTCAATAATTTTCGCATGATGACTAGTTCATCATAAATAATTTGCACTTCGTTATTGATGATTCTTGTTTCTGTTGTCATTTGAAATTATTTCTGTTTTTAGTCCTCAATAGGAACACAAATATCTTCTTATTTGAAGTTATTTCTTGTGAGTTGTTATAAGAACAGTATTTAGTTTATGCGTTACAGCTTGTGACTTGTGAAGTTCCGAGCACTTCGTTCATCCTAGGACCTTACTATTGTTTCATTATTTTGAGTGCTGACTGCTGAGTATTATTCTCACTTTGCGTTGTACTAAGTAACAAGTATTTTGGTGCCAACTTCCAAGTATGCTCGGCTTTCCAAGGGTACATATACTAAGTATGATCATTGATTTTGGTGCTAACTGCGAAGTATTGATCGTGTGCTGGACTGCCGGTAGAAGTTTCAAGTTTTTTGGTTACTACATTTTCTGATTTCATTCGCTTTAAATTGTGACCTCAATATATCCTGCACCTGTGCATTTTACTGCATTTGTACAGCCAACTTTTATGTTGAAGTTAGACTTTTATGTTCTTATGTTGCACTATGCCACTATTATAAACTTCAAACCCTTTAACATAAATAACATGTTCACTGATCTTTAAAAAGGTGATATTATTCAATTCATTCAATTCACTTTCAATAGAAGATTTTGCTTTGGATTGCACCAAATCAATAGCGGCCGGGGCTCCGCCCCGGACCCCTCTGGGGGAGCTTACGACGCTCCCTCAGACCCCCTAGTCGCATATGCCGCGGCGTATTTTGCCCCCTTCCAAAACAAGGAAATTAAGCCGACCCCCACACTTCTTTTTTGACAAATCACACACTGGCTAGGCCTACATCATGGCTCCTCAGTGCAACACGATGCCAGCAGCTAGCGCAGATCGTAAAGGTCATCCATTTAGTGCGTAACACAGAAATCCGGAAAAATTGGCCCCTCCTGTACGCACGTCACTGCACGTGTACTTTTGCACCCCCCCCACCTGCGTACGTACGCTTGACGCGTACCCCCGAATCCTATAGAACGGTCTATATCATGACTGTATCCATGTGAATATTTAAACTTTTGTATAATTCGGTGAACTAGCCTCTATAGTAAGTGCGTCGACTGAAGATCTGCTGAACTAATAATAGACCAATGTACAGACTAGGCCTAGTGTACAGAGCAGCAGCAGCACCAACAAGTACCCTGGCAGCTCAAATCTCGGCCAGCGGCAGTGTGGAGTTTAGGCCAGATCGAAGGATGTGTAATTCTTTAAATACCCCTATAGTAGCCTAATTGATAGCTGAACTGTGACTCATTTGAAGGAAGGCCAATATAGACAAAGTTTTATCGAGGTTTCAATCCCCAGTTTCCTATGCGTACGCACATTATCAGTAGATCCCATACGCAAGCAGATGCATTTGGGTTACCTCTGCCCCTCAATGCGTAGGCCTGTGTACTACGTACTAAATGGATAGCCCAAACTGTATTTAATGGATTTGTATCATGGCAAGGATCCATGTTTAATAGTAAGGATAAATTCATTTAAAAGCTTCAGGTATAATGTATAGGCCTACTGTGTGCTGTCCAACTTAACCTTTTGTTATTCTGGTAGTTATTGGTTGATTAATTCCTCAAGTACGTAATTTTTTAGGTCCTGGAAAAGGCCCAGAAGGCTTTGATCTGCTACGACAACTCTGGTATCGGTGTTTTGGGTAAGCAGTAGCATCATATCCTGCATAATTATACCACAACACCATAAATGCATTTCACCTTGAAGTACATTGTTATTGTATACTAAAATGTGCACCCTCATACCAATGTTGTTTCTGCCAAACAACTTGCAGAACCACGCTTTCCCGGTTGGTGGGTCCCTCGACCTGGAATGGTCTCCCTCTGGAGCTGATCACCTCTTTCCTAGGACCTTCTTTTCTCATCTTAAAACTTCTTTTTGGCCGTGCTGGAGTTTCATGCATCATTTGTGTTTAGCAGTCTAAGGAGAAATGTATAGATTGTTTTCTAGCAAAGTCATTTTTCTTGTTTACAGAGCTGAGCCACAGAAGTTCTCAATTCGCCAAAATCTTGAATTATGCAGAAACAACTTTACGACAGATTCTGTGAGTCTCTTTCACTTTCTAAGTTGCCTTATCAAAACTAAGGAGAAAATGGCCCTTGAAAACCTGTAAGAAAATAATGGTTCTAGACTGGCTCTCTGCCCACCTACCTCTTCTGTTAGTGGCTCCTTGGAGGTTGTCTTGGCCAAGGGTAGATCCAAAAGGGCCAATCCAGCCATGAAACCAATTTGATTTGGTGAGCTATTTGAGGCTTCGCTCAGCATGTGCCAACTTCCATTACTTGACAGTGAATTTAGTTTAATATGCCAGTTAGTAAGAAAAAAGTGGTCATGACAATACTGTTCAGTACTGATAAATAAAGGAAGAGATGGGAAACTACAATGAAAAGTTTGAGGAAATGCATTACAAGTGAGAAAAGGGAAAGATGTTGAGTGATCCAGAGGAAGGAGTGAGAATTGAAGCACTTTGGGAAAAGAGCCAGGAAGTTAGACTGCAAAGGCAAATGACTAAAACAGACCTGCAGAAATTTGTGGAGTATGTTAGTACATGTAGTCTATGGTTCTATTATAAGTATAAAAATGGCAAGATAACGTTTAAGGGCAGTTGGAGTCTCTAGGCACAAGGTAATGCAGGGACCTCCCTCCCACTGTGAAGTATAGCTTCCCAAAGACAGTAACCTGGGATGGGTCGAGTCCTCAAGGTGCAGTCTGGGGTGCGGCCCCAGCCACCAACACTTTTCCATGCACTTATGCACTAATCCGAGTTTCACAGAGGACAAATTGAAAGTCAACTCCCAAAAAGTGGGAAAATGCTACACAAAAATTAGGCAGTTATCCTATACTTAACAGCTATGCAAGGAACACTGTACAAATTTACTATCAACTTCATAAGCTGTTGTTAAACTGTGGATCATGCTAGGCATCATTGGATTGGGACCCCTTGCTGCTAGTTTTTCTATGGGATAGTCTGAGTCTGAAAGAGTCTCGACGAATTAATAATAACCACGCTTTTATTGAAACCAGTTCGACAAAAGGTTTAGATAAATTTATGCCCAAAGGGGAGTAACATTTATGCCCCTTTTCATCAACTTCAAGTTCCTCCAATGGCCTTCATAATGCCATTGTCTCCACATGGCATCCATATTTATACTGCTATTCAAGTTATTATGTTAATGTAGTAGGTTGATTCTGTCTTTGTTGAATGACTCGGTAATTGTAATTATAATGCCCGATAGCGCATTGGATAACACACTGGCGTAGAGAGCGAGAGGTGCCGAGTTCGAGTGCCGTAGAGCGGACATGCTTTGTAGGCTGCTATTAGCGCCGCGTATTGCAGGCTGTCTGTTCTGTTAGTAGTTAAGATTGTTTCAATTGCAAACATGTAAATGTACAGCGCAGTGCGTTTGTCAGGCGCTTAATTAAAGAAAAGATATTATTATTATTATTATAATGATAATAGTACTGTGCTGTTACAGTGCCATTCCCAACAACTACAAGGTCCTGTTCCTGCAGGGTGGTGGCTCTGGCCAGTTTGCAGCAGTTGCCCTGAACCTGATGAGCCTAAAACCAACGAGACAGGCTGACTACATCGTCACTGGCTCCTGGTCAGCAACCGCAGCAAAGGAGGCACAGAAGTACGGACAGGTCAACCTTGTCTTACCAAGCTCAACAAAATACACAAGTACGTTTAATGCTTATAGAACTGCTCTTCAAGTTGAATCACAGGACACGAATAGTAGTTAATGGGTTTCAGTCTTCGTTCAATTTCTTAGTTTTTATTTAAAAAGCAACAGTTGATGAAGTTTTATGTGAATCGCTGGTCATCCAGTGAAAAGAGTACAAGCTACACTGTCGCCATGGTGACATTTGGTCCTACAGGTTACTATAAAGACTGGTTAAAGCAGTTACTGTAACAAAACCGTGGGATTGCATTCTACTTCAAATACTGTATATGCCCTTGCTCACCTTTACTGGTTCTGTGTCAGAACCACTACAGACAAGGGAAACATGAAGGTTTTGAAGTTTTGGGGGCAAAATGATCTCATGTAGGCATAACGATTGAATAATTAGCAAAAAGTAAAAACACATACCAATTGAATTGATGGAGGTAAGTCAGTCTATTAAGTCTTACCTGAATCATTTGCATAATGGTCTTGTTAAACACATTTTGGTTAGCATACCAAAGAAGACATAATTTACCTAAGAACGAGTTACATACAGTGTTATCATCTGCCTTAAAGACAACCCTCTTTTCCACCCGATGTGCACTGAGGGCGCTGTTAAGATATTTTTAACAGGTGCTGTTTCTGTTACAGTTTGGCTTAAAATTTATTTCAGAGTGTGAGTCCTGAGATTTGCAATTGCAACTCGATAGCGCTTTGGATAACATCTTGATGTCGATTGACAGGGTTCTACAAGTCCCTCAAGTCTTTTTTCTTTAGTCGTGGCTGGGCCGGGAGCGCTCCTGAGTAGTTTCTTGAAGGGGCGCTATATAAATGCTCTGAATGAATGAATGAATGAATGATTAGATTAGATTTAAACACTTAAGTCTAAAATTTGTTAGGTAGCTTTACAGGATACATAACCATCACTCCCAGTCTTGAATTCATAGTACAATTGAAGATTTTTATCATGTAATTAAGATTATTTTCCATTTTATTTAGCTATTCCGGATCCTGCATCATGGAAACTCAATGCCAACTCCTCATATGTCTACTACTGTGCAAATGAAACAATTGATGGTAAGCAAATGTAACTAAATCTTAATATTGAATCTAACAGTTATGTTATAGTTTATGAACTTTCCCCTTTTAATGAAGTTCTGAAGCCTGTCAACAAATAAATAAAACAAAATCAGTTTAAAATTGTCTGGCTTCAGTTACTGACCATCATATTGGATTTAAGTCTTTTTGAAATGGGATTTATTTCTCCTGTATTAGCAATACAGTATTATACAGATGCTATCTGCAGATTCATCTAAGTTACAAAACTTATTGTATTGTATCATAGTACTTACTCAGGTTGTAGGAGTTGATTAGAAACTAGAAAAGTACAAACTGTTGAGTTTAAAAAAGCAAAATCATGATCAGCCGTGAATGTGTGTTCTTTCGTTTATTCTAGGCGTTGAGTTTTCGTTTGTCCCAAAGACAAACGGAGTTCCGATTGTGTGTGACATGTCGTCTAATTTTCTTTCAAAGCCGTTTGATATAACAAAGGTCAGTCACCAATCTGTCACTGTCAAATTCACTAGTTTTGGAAATGGGGTATGCACACAGAAAATGTTTTCCAGCAGGGCTGTGCACTGTCAATAAATAATATATACATTGCAACTTGTTTAGAATGAATGTAGGGGAGTGGAGTAAACAATTCATGCTAACTAAATTATGTCAACTATTTTTGCAATTCCGGTTTTAAAATGTTTAAATTATAACCATTTTGCAATTTCTGTTTTAAAATTTCTAAGCAGCTATTATAACGGACATTGTTAGACAATTATTATGGCCTGCAATGCACGCAAGTTTACTAGCGTTCTAGACAATCTGTCTGCTATTTGTAGTTTGGACTGGTGTTTGCTGGGGCTCAGAAGAACATTGGTTGTGCTGGTGTAACAGTTGTCATTGTGCGTGATGATCTTCTGAGCCACTCTTCTCCTCAGGTCCCTTCCATCTGGAACTATGAGAAGCAGGTTTCAATGGAGTCCTGCCTCAACACACCTCCAACTTTCAGGTCAGTACTCAAACATACAACCAGTCAGAGATAGTCACATTGTCTGCACCTTGCAAACACAAACAAATTCTGTAAAACTTAACAAAATTTGGTGTTCCGTTATTGAATGATTTGCCTGTTTTATGTGTCTGGCTGTTACAGTGTCTACATTATGAGCCTGATGTATGAATGGATCAAACAACAGGGAGGTGCTGAGGGCATGAAAATGATGAATGAGGCAAAGGCCAGACTCCTCTACAAAACCATCGACAACTCTCACGGCTTCTACGTGTAAGCACATTATGCTCTCACTCTAAATTCAGCTGATATAAACTTGATTGCTTTATACAATAAAATATAATATACAATACAACAGTACTGTTTCATGCTGCTCTCCTTCCAAAGTTCACAAGTGCACACGACTTTATGACAGAACATCGACAGCACAGAAGTGACAGAACAATTCTGAGTGATAGACTTGCTCAAGGTCCCTGCACAGTATTAACTGCCTTGGGCGAGGCTTGAACCATACTAATATAATA
This sequence comes from Aporrectodea caliginosa, assembly GCA_020284085.1. Taxonomy (NCBI): domain Eukaryota; kingdom Metazoa; phylum Annelida; class Clitellata; order Crassiclitellata; family Lumbricidae; genus Aporrectodea; species Aporrectodea caliginosa. The sequence goes on from JACEVL010000955.1 coordinate 99,217, forward strand.
CTATCCACGTTAAAGGCCAAGCACTCTAGCCACTCGGCCTCTGTGCAACACGAACTTCACCATGTTGTTACCGTTATGTAACAGGACATTTGCAATTAAGTCAATCAAGAATGACCAGCTCAACTGCTGTTGAATTCTGCTCAGAGCCGACACTGGTCATAGTTCTTGATCTGTGATGCATTGAAGATGAGGAAGGTGAGGCTATGCTTGCCGACTGGTATTTTCCTGGAAAGATAGTCCACTCTCCACAGGTTATGATGAACATAATCACTGCAACACTTTGTTGGTTGGTTGTTAAATGACAAAAGCAACTCCACTGCCATTGCTACTCTGGCTCATCTGAATTATTGGCACCACCTAGGCAAAATTAGATACAATGTAAATGTATTAAACTTTGAAACTTAAATAATAAAGTTTATTCGCTGTTTGACAAGTTTTGTCTTTATGTTTAAAGTTCAGCCATAGATCCACGATATCGTAGCTACATGAACATTCCATTTCGCATTGGTGGCTCAGCTGGAGATGAGGAAAAGGAAGAGCAGTTTCTGACAGAGGCTGAGAAACGTGGATTCATTCAACTGAAAGGCCACAGGTGAGAATAACTGATGCAAATATGTTTTAAATCACATCACTTCGACCCTGGATGTGTTAAACATATTGATCAGCTGCCTGATGGAATAGCTAACTGGAGCAGATAACAAGAAATTATGAAAGATGCTGATGGAACTATCCATGAAACTGGGTTGATGTCATAGTTTGACACAAAATTGTATGCTTCCTATTCTTGTAAAAATCTTAAGTTGTTATTTGTTAAGTAACATGATCTGCTGATCATGTCAAATGCTAAACTAATCTAAGAACTGCTATAGACAGTGAATGTTTATGCACAAAACACTTAAGATATGTGCGTTTTAAGCATCAGATAAATACTTTGAATAGCTATAAAGTCTCCATTACCCTCTGGTGGAATGTAGGAAGAAGGTACCTGTTCCTTCAGTTAGAGGTGAATCTCAAAGTCTTAGACAAAAGCCATTGTGTCATGTAACTTTATGTTTACTTCACTGTTTTGCTTTGATACCAAAATGTCTCAGTGAACAAGCTCTTGAATAAAATTGTTGCCAGTGAAAATCGATAATACCCAGTAGTTTACTTACCTACCTTAGCTACATATCTGCATTTGGTTTCAATTTTAGGTCTGTTGGTGGGCTGCGTGCATCACTCTACAATGCCATAACCTTTGAGGAAGTGGAGAGGTTGACCAACTTCATGGAAGACTTCCAGCTAAACAACCAGTAACAATTACCAAGATGCAGTTTTTGGAAGCTTCAATTAAACCAGTGACAGTCATCCAGGAAATGAATCATTGAAGTTAAAAAACTGCAAATGTTAATAACACTTTGCATGACCTGTTTTTCTGCGTGACAAAAGTTACATCCAAAATACATTATCAACGTGTCTGCTAAATTACTTTAGTTCCAGTTTTGTAGTTACTCTGACATGCATAACGAATGTTTGACATATTTCAGAATTATGGCATTGCAAGCATGAATGATATGAGTGATTGATATTGATTGATTTTTCCAAAGATGTTTGCAAGTTGAAATTTGTGTCTGTCTATGAAACTGGGTTTTGATGTTCATATTTCGACACAAAATTTTATGCTTCCTATTCTTGTAAAAATCTTAACTTGTTTAAGTAACCTGATCTGCTGATGATGTCAAATGCAGCAATGCTAAACTAATCTAAGAACTGCTATAGCAATAATAGCACAGCAGTAATAATGCTCAGTGGGGCCTTGAGAGCCAAGGACCTACATGTATTATACAAATATGGATTCCTTGGTTCAGAGCTAAGAAGGAATCCGAGGAGATAAAGACACGAATCAGCCTACGGAGGAAGCGAATCCAGAATAGACGAGCTTTAGTGGAGATCTGAAAGCCAGAAGAGACTTTGCAGAATGAACATTTGCCTCAGAGTTCGATCTTCTACGAAGGGCAATGGAACAAGGCGCGTCTGAAGAGAACTAGGCCTATCGATCGTTACAATAATGTGGGACTAATATGGAAGACAGACAATCCGACGACCTGGTTGATTGGTAGTCGATTTGGAGTCTGCATAGACTGAAGATTAACTGAAATGGGCAGTTTCGAAATGTAGGCTATTCGCTTTCTATGGGCAGCCAATAGTACCAATACAATACAGGCCCTTGTTCATATTTTGGAGTGTTTTTAATAAGTTTGGCTAAAGTAGCCTATTTTGGATAGTGTGAAGCTTCATCGATTTACAATACAATACAATTAGACATTTATAACGCGCTTTAACAAGACAAAGTCTTGCACGAGAACGCGTTTAGCCTTTGAAATAGGCCTACAAGTATTGTCTAGTGTTCAACAAGTTGCAGTAGTCGAGACGAAAGAACCCAGGCAGCAACAAAACAAATCGGGGCGGATAAGGATATCACAACTTGCAAGCTCGTTGCTGTTTAATGATGCTGTGTTATAATAAAGATGATTATTAGCGTTGCCCTCCTTCTTTCTCCAGGCTTGGGACTGGCACTACCACATGCAGCGGCGGCCATTAACAAGTTGCTATTGGGCAGATGAGCATTACGGTTAATGTGTTTGCTGAATGACAGTTTTGAGTCAGACACAACACACACTGCAAGCTGAATAACTGCCTACAAATTAATATGAATAGGCCTATGAATAGGCCTATATTCATTATTCACAGCCCAGATATAGACCACCTCACAGCAACTTGTTCCTCCTCTTTTTTGCTATAAGAAAACTCAAAACTCGTAGCCTTTCTTCCTCATCGATCCATAATGTAACCAAAGCCACTACCGTTGGTAAAAGTTCTATATGTTTTCCCATCCTGAGAGCGCCTGGAAAACTCCTAAAAAGAACCAAATGCCTACGATACCTAGAACAATCCTTTCCTACAGTCTCTGAACTTGCCAATATAGCCGATGTAACCATACTTTCCTCCATATTACACAACCCCAAGCATGTACTTCACCAACTCCTACCTCCACTCCGACCCCTCTCCTCTCACCAATTAATACCTTGAGCACACAAGAGCACACTCTGCCACCCAAAGACAACCCTCAATTTATTTCCAGATCCTTATATACAAATATTTACCAGTTTAGTTTTAAAATGTTCTAATTAACTTTTATTATCCATGATCACTCATGTTAGCATTTCTGCGTTTTGTCACAGATTGTCTTTCTCAATAAAACGATATATAATTATACTAACAGTACTGATAGTAAAATGAAGCATCGTCATCTTTCTAACTTCGTTGCCGGTAGGTGGCGGGCTTGGTTACAATAATAACTTTACTATGTGAGAGCGTGAAGCAGTGGATAATGCTTTTATTATATTGGCGGTGCGCGATTGACCATTCATTGACCAGCGCATTGGACTGTCAATCGACCGAGAGGCAGGGCTTTTTAGTGTGCAGTTCTACACAAAAAGTGCAGTTCCAACTGAATTTGTGCAGCTGTAAAAGCATTTTTGTGCAGTTAAAAATAGCTAAAAAAGGTCATTGTCATCCCATTGAGAATAATTTACCATGATTTTTTGAAAAAGAGAGACGGGGTTGTGCGGTTCCAAAAATTCCTTTAAAGTGCCCTGCCGAGAGGTCTAGGGTTCAATTCCCGCCACCTAGGGCACGCACTTGCGCCTCTGGCTAAAGCAGCCACTGAATAGACCTACAGTGGCCGTACACTGTCAGTAGGTAGATTAGGCGGTGATGCTGTTTCTATCCCAGTGCCTGACGGTCCTGACCTAACAAAATTAAATGGCCTTAATGTTCCTGACGAGCCTAAGGAACTGCTCTGCTTCTTCTACATTCATCTTGGTCGACCTTGACCTGCTGACCTGTAAACTCGAAGGCGGATGTCTGTACTGAAACTCTGAAAGCGAACGCACGGTTCGTGATTTCTTAGCATATCGATTCGCGTTTCAAGTGTACCGGTAACCATTGCCGCACTGACTAAAGGTGTGTATGAGTTATTTAAAATGCGAATCTCAATAAAATGACCCTATTTTATCTTCTGTGCCTGTCAAAGCGTACTGTTGACAGACAATGTTTATAAATAGCTCAGGCAACCGTGGGTATTTTTAGACACCCGTATTTACTCATCTATGTTTTACGCAGGTGTGTTGGGGCTGCAATAATAATATTATAATAATATCGGGGCTTATCTACTGAAACATAGGTAACGTTGTTAGGGGCATAATTATGTGTTATTCGGTTAATTTGTTCTGTGTTGCTCTTCCCTTTCTTTATACGGTATTTCTGATTAATTATATGAAAGATTCAGTATGAAGAATAACGGGGGGCTGCTGTTTAAAGACACTGTGTCTAAACAATGATGATTAGTGTCGCCCTCCAACTTTCTCCAGGCTTGGGACTGGCACTACCACAGGTAGGGTCGTGGCGGAGTTTAACACAATCGTAGGCGCATTTATAGGCCACTGGTATAGGCCGATCCATCCCAGGCTGCCTGGCTGGCTGTTTGCAGACCTGACTGCAGCCTGATTTTGGTGAGCCATAGGTTGATGCTTATAACCGGCGCTACAGAAGTTCCTAAATACATTATTGCTTCAACTCACTTGAGGTTGCCTGATATTCTATGCTGTGGCACACATTTTTGAAAGCTTTCCTGCCGTTGTATTTCAGTAGGCTAGCTATTCCACATACAAATTTGAAACTGTTTCAGTTTGCTGTTTAGTAATGAAAATTGTAAAGACATATCTGTGTAGCATAATTATACAATACAATACAACTGCATTTTGATATTGTCCTTCCTCCAAAGGTGGCTTAAAGCTCACAGGTGCACATGCCTCGGTGGTGCAGGTGCAATTATATTGCAGAACAATTGTGCGTGAAGGACTTGCTCACGGTGCGTACATAGTAACCACTCGGACGAGGATTGAACCCGTACTCTCCGTGTTGCAGGTCAGCCGCTCTAACCAATCGACCACCGTGCCAACATGTTTCCAGATATATACTGAATGCCCCTGCAATGCAAAGGGTTGACTACAGTTTTGCACCAAGTTGTGACAGCTGTCTGGAAGCCTACTCTGATTGGTGTGCACTGTGAGAGGGGCTTTATACATTTTTAAATACAATACAGTACAATACTCATGTCAAACACACATACATCCATACAGTACACATTTACATATAATATACATTTACATACTGATTTACATACCGACAAATGCTAACTTTTCATGGTTGTCATTGGAATTTCATCCATTCATGGGAGAAGTCTAAGTTCTGAATTGATTATTTGCATTTCTAGACTGATCTGAATAATGATCTGGAAAGCCATTGCTGCAGTTTTCTACGTTGAAGCAGCGCTCTGCTTGCTTCTTATACTTCCAATTCTGTCAGCTCTGAGGTAAGCAGTTTTTCGTTACAATTAAAAATAAAGTTTGTAATATACTGCAGTGTATAGAGACCAGCCTTCGTAGTCCAGCATCGAGTCATTACTTTGCTGTCTTGTGCATATTGGGAAGTTGTTTGCCCAATCCTGCGGAAGAAAGACTTGGGGTTCTGTTCAATTTTGCATGCTGGTTCAACTATTGAACTTCCACTGACTTTGCTGGACCCTTCTGTTGCCCTTCAATTTGTAAACAGCTGAGACTTTTCCTTTGGAACTACCCATGCTTTTGAGGTGAATTCATGCAGTATAAACATTTGATTAATAAAAGGACAATAGGAAACAGCTAGGGTAGGCTAGGCTAGGCTGGACTAGGTTGGCATTAAGGCTTATATTCAATTGATTATGTCCATTCAGAACTTTTATCACATATGATGTTCAAAAACATCTACTAGTCAATCTGACAACCGATGTCACTAAGCAAACTCTGTCTCATAACTGCTATAATCTAGAACAATTGTCACTTGTTGCTTTCTGATGAGACTTTGATCGAATTAATGAAAATACATACATGCATACCTCAACCTTCTGATACATGCACATGATGGACTCAAACAAAAATGTTCAAATTCTGATTCAGTCCAATTGCTGAAACATTATCTTTAACCAAGTCACAGCCACCTCATTAGGTAAAGGTATAGCAACATAAAAGCAAGACAAAACATTGAGCTAGCATAGTTGTATGTATGTGCTTATGTAACTGGAATTTATATAGTGTGTTAAGAAGCTCTTGAGGATATTCCTTGCCAAGATAATTCTACCATTTTATGCCTTACATAAATGGCTACCGTTTGAACAATGTGGTTCTCACTTTTTCAGATGGAAGCGCCTACTACACAGCCAACTTGTAGTAACCATCTGGTCATACCTGCGATTCTATTTCTATGTCTTTGCCTTAGTCCTAGTTGGACTGTTCGTTGGTATGTCTGATTCAACCATTTGACTATTTATTATCGTTTTGTTTATGTAATGCAATACGCACAAATCAGTCATAACTTTTGTATTTTTCATGAATTACCTAATCTAGTAAGCGGAATCTTGCACTTTCATCATAAATTATCTAGCAGACATCATGAATAATGAGCAATATTGTTGTCATAATTAATCTCAGAAACATAATTAGTGAGCAGAAGCACGGTTGTCAACGTTTACGCACATATTATGAACAGTATGTGAACACAAATTGGCTGAAATTGGGTGTATGTATAAAATCTGTAAATGTAATTATATGCACAAAAGTTTAAAAAAATGCAGTGAATTGTCGAAAGGCAGACATTTTTCTACTGCAATAAAGAGTTTGGTTGTGTATATTTAACTCGGTGGTTTGGGTTGCACAATATGCTTCACAACTTCACAAGACTTAACCAATTTCATCATACTCCACCAAGTTGGCAACTGAGATTAACTATTATTTATAAGAGAAGCCTATATAAGAACATTATTGTTTTTCTGTAAATTGTTTTGCTCAGAAAACTTCCCCAAATTGTTTGTAAATTAAACCTATGGTGCAGACATAAACTGTGATCTAATAAGTTAAGTTTTTCTGTTGATTTTGCTAAAGGTGCTGTGATAGAAATGAAGAAACAGGAAGCAAAACGATTGCAACAGATGACCCCAGAAGAAGCAAATATTGTTCTACAAAAACTATTTCGTGCTCAGAGAAATTTCTTCATCTCAATGTTTGCAGCAATTTTTCTGTTGTAAGTGGAAATTCTGCTTTGCAACTTTAAAGTTAATGTAAATTGTTTTCTGTTTAACTTTGTTTGAATGATATCTGTAACTGTTCATAAACATAATAAAGCAAGATGTGGGCATTTATATTTTCTGGACCGAAAGTTATGGTTTTTGCACATGAACTTTAGGGATGTATCTTACTGAAAGGAGCGACTTATGTATGAACTTCAAAACATTTTTGACTGTCCAGGTGTAGCCGTGTTGGGCAGACTTTGTATTGACCTGTACAACGTTATAGTAATTAAAAATCAGAATCACTATCTGGATCATTTAACAATACACAGAGCTTCTAACATCTGGCACAGAGATCAGTATTTGTTGCATTAGTTATCATTAGGCTATAATTATTCTGTTAGTCTTATGCTTAATTGTCTGTCTTATGCAGAGGAGGAAATTGAACGATGTTTTTGGTGATTTCTGTATCAATGTTAGGGATCAAGTGTATAGTGGTATAATTTGAATTACATCATGTGAAGTCTGTCTTTGAAGGTACTGAAATTTGGGTTAGATCAGAGAGTGTATAGTGGTATAATTTGAATTATCTATGAAGAAATTGAAATACTAAATTCAGGTTAGATCAGAAATTGTAACATTATTAGAAATTGAAATCAGAATCAGGTTACAAAACTTGACAGAAACCGGAATGTATTTTCTCATACATAGTCATCCTTGGTTTTATAAAGTATCGAGTACAACAAATTAAACATCCTTTGGTAGGTCTTTGATTGTCCACTCATCTTGGCTTTTCTTGTGGGGAGAAACGTGTGATGAAAACTAACCAATTGCTCATCCATGTGAATACAATTAGGTGACGTTAAGTTCATGTTGTTTAAATTAGCACATTCTTATTTTAATTTGTTTGGCATTTGATAGCATTCTTCACAGAATTGGGTCCTTGATTCTCTCCCAAGCCACACTGGAAGCCGAGAACAATGAGAGCCATCAACAGGTAAAAGGGGATGCAGAAATGGTGACACGTGCTGCCCTTGAGAAGGAGCCAAAGGCACCGGTATGTGTTTTGTGTTTAATTACAATAGTTTGGCAGTCTGTCAGTGGATCAGTAATTATAATCAGTTATTCTCATAAGTGAATCACTGAGGCTCTAAGTCAGTCAGGAAAATTTTAAATATTGAACTTCGTCTAAGTTTAGTTTGCCATTTCAGTTGTCAATCAATCAATCAATATTCGTTTAATCTGCAAAAGGTTGACATAGACGCAACGCAAACATCTAGTAATAATCTATGGGGAGTCGAAGCTATTGCCTTCATGAGGGTTAAATACAAATTTATTTTATATCTTGGTTTTGTCCATAACGATAGTCTTGCTATTTTAGTTTATTAAGGTTGATAAGAATTCTGTTCCTTTTTATATTAGTGAACAGGGCCTATTGGATCATTTGCTTAAGTGCTTGTACAAGAGGCGAGGAATAAAGTTTCGATTATCCTTGATGGGGAGCTGATAGTCATGCGCTCGAGGCCATAGGTAACAGAGATGGGTACGATTAGCTAGAATTGCTAATCGATTAGAATTAGAATTAGCTCCTGAAATTTGCTAATCGATTAGAATTAGAATTAGCAAAAGCTTCTAGCTAATCGATTAGAATTAGAATTATCAGCAGCTAATCGATTAGCAATTAGAATTAGATATGGATAGTTTGATACAGTGTATATATTTCCTTCATGAATTTGTCAAATTTTAATCAAAGCACAACAAGTTACTACAGCTAGTTGCTGTAACCTATTAAAATACATAAAGCTGCAGCCTATTACAATGCCTAAATCTGTAGCTTATTACAATACCTAATGTTGCACAACTGCTATATGAGAACAGTCCACATACCGGCATGCAACACCACATCGGTCAATACATGCTGCAGTTATTGACATTGCTACTGCATAAGCTCACTATTGCTTTTTGCAATTATCATATCTTGAATCAGTGCATCGCTTAGCCTAGCCTAGCGTTTATGACGTAGCCAGCAGAACTAAATACAAGTTCCATGGCAGCTGAGGCTGCAGAAAAACAGTGATGATTGAGACGAAGAACATGAAAATGTGAAAGATTTTCAGTATTACATGAGCAGAATGGACATAGAGTCATGACCAGATAATTGAAGTTTGAAACAGCCTTCAGATAAGTAAGTAAGTAAGTATATTCTTCAAACTCAATATAAATAAACTCATTCTTAATGAACGCTTAATTTTCAGACAGCTAATCGATCAGCTAATCGATTTTCGATTAGCAATTAGCTTATAATCAATTAGAATTAGAATTAGCTTCAGATGACAGCTAATCGATTAGAATTAGAATTAGCTGTTTGTCTAATCGATTAGCTAATCGATTAGCATCTAATCGATTAGTTACCCATCTCTGATAGGTAATAGCTGCGTTGCCCTTTCTGCGGAAGGAGGCTATGGAGGACATGGTGTGGTCTGCTCTGATTGTCTGAGAGCCTGCAACAAATAAAAGAGGATGCATTGTATAGGCTGATTGTGTAGCAATTTTCAAGGTTTGTGAAGTTCAGTTTACAAGGACATCAAAGAAATTAAGTTGTAATTGTAACCTCCAAAGTTTTAAAGTGCTACTCTAAGCCAAGCGCAGGGCACCAGCTTATTCACAGGCGCTGATTTAGTTTTTTTAAATAAGCCCAAGTAAAAATGTTCAGGACCTAGTCATAAGCCTAATTCCAAAAATACTCGAGACTATGTACCGTATTTGACTTTTAATATTTGTAATTACATTTCTGTTACTACCAGTATACGTGTGACTTTTAGGAAAAAGAAATGATTCGATTGGAGCTTTATTCAGCTAAAGATGAAATATCCAAACTAAAAGAAAGCAAGTTTGCAGAATTTTACAATTTATCTTTACTATAATTTGTTTCTTAGCACCTGAATTAGCAAGTCTTAACCTCTCATCTTCATCACTGCCAGCCCTAATGTATTTCAATATCCTGTTACCTTCAAGTACCAACAACAGTCAGTCATTTAACTCCATTTAAATGGGATGTTTCTTAAAGTAAGTAAGTAAGTAGCCTTGTTATAAAAATGCAAATCAAACACTCATGTTTTACAAAATAGACCATTGATGTAAAATGGTACTCTTGCTGGATCAGGAAAAGCCCAAAATGGTCTGTCAGCTATTGGCAGCTGCTATGAGTGCTTCTGACGCTCGCGTTCAAGATCGTAAACTGTTAGAAGAATGGCAAGATCATTTTTACCGTCTTAGGATGGCAAAACATCTAGTGTTTTAATGATTGATGATGATTAAATGATTGATGCTGCTCGTAAGTCATCTAAGCATTCTTGGTGTTAGCAGTTGTGCAGTTCAGCTGTTTGTTTCTTGTTACTTCGCATGTTTTCAGGTTTAATGATGTATTATGTCGAAGAGACATAATACATGGACACTCTTTTCTGCTAAGTTTATATCTCCAGAAATCTATGTACAGATATACTTACAGCTTAACAATACAACTGGCAATTACAGACTTGTCATTTACACTCTTAGAATTGTTGGCATCTCCTAAGACATGCAGATCTATTGTTCTCATAATCTTGTCTCATCCGAAACAGTGTGTTGCCTCGGGCAGACTCCTATCCTCCAAGATAACCTTCTTCAGAGCGTCAGTGCTCACCTTCCTGAGAGTGTCTCTGTTTCTCAGAGTGCCCTCCCATATAATCACTATCTTTCCTTTCCATCCTATAGCCTGTTAAACTTATTGCTCATTCCTATTGTCTGCCTTAGAGCGCATGTGCTTCCTCATCCTGTTCTTGCCAATAATCCTTCCTGTGACCTGGTTCTCTTTGCCTTTATTACCCTTGCATCGACTTCCTCAGCTCCTCTCTTGCACGAGTCTGAGTTGTACTTTGTGAATTACATACTAGGTGTTTTCCTTCTATCACATTCATCAGTTTCATCGTCATTATATAAATTCCAGGGCTGCGTGATCTTGAAAAATCCAAGGAAATGATGAAAGCTGACCTGGAGAGATCTAGAAAGGAACTGGAAAAGCTGTCACAGAGCACCCTTGAAATGAAGGTAACTTGCACTTCAGAATTCTTGCTAAGTTAAATTTGGAGTTACAAAATCAGGTACTACTCAGCTTCAGTGTTAGCAAGGTCAAATTCGTGAAGGAGCAAACTACAGGTGTGAGTTACAGTTCAAGATACCTGGTGTAATGCTATGTTGTATAAGTTATGAAGTGTGGCATAACTATTCTGTGATTAAATCATTCTATCGGTCGATTCTCTTTTGCAGACAATACATGGACTATAAGAAAGACTTCTGACAGTACGTTCAGAAAAAAAGAAACTGAATTGAAGAAGTGAAGTAGAAAGGAGGATAAGGTGCAGACAATGCTCTTTAATAGTCTACTTTGTTTTTACAGTCTTTCTACATAAATTTGCATTTTCTACAGATACTTGTGTCTCTAATCATTTAATGCAAAAACACTGTGGTATGTATTATATGCATGCAAAGAAAAATGATTACCACCAACTATTCGGTTCGGATCCGGATTCGGCGAAAATAGCAGGCCAACTATCCGGATTCGGAAATTGGTAAAAAATGCCATTCGGCTCATCCCTACTATGTTGTATAAGTTATGAAGTGTGGCATAACATTCTGTGATTAAATCATTGTATCGACCGATTCTCTTTTGCAGACATTACACGGACTATAAGAAAAAGAACTTTCTGACAGTAAGTTCAGAAAAAAGAAACTGAATTGAAGAAGTGAAGCAGAAAGGAAGATAAGGTGCAGACAATGCTCTTTAATAGTCTACTTTGTTTTTACAGTCTTTCTACATCATTATATTTGCATTTTCTACAGAGTCTTGTGTCTCTAATCATTTAATGCAAAAACACTCTGGTATGTATTATATGCATGTAAAAGATTTTCTTATAATACCCTCAAATTCTCTTTGCACAGTCTAATCCAGAGTTGAAAGTCGGCAATGTTCAGAGTTCTATGTTCGTGTTTTATCAAGGAAGAGCAATGATGACAGCTGAATCAAGTGCTTTCCAACTTCACATCCTTAATTACAGGTGGTAAACAAACTTGCAGTATGGTGGTAAACCTTCAAGCAGGGATGGGCAAATTACTGTGAAAAATGTTTGAAATAATAATTATTTTGGGACATGTAATTGAATTTCAAATTACACAATACTTGGGTAAATGTAATTGAATTACAAATTATGTAAATTATGTAATTTCAGTCACATAATAATGTAATTTCAATTACAGCCCATCCCTGCCAACAAGTCCGTTTATGCATTTACCAGTAGCCAGTCAGTTGGTTGTAGGACAATGCTCGTGAAAGTCAATGCTAATCCAAGACCCAGTCTTGCCATTATGTCGCTGAATCCGAGATTTCCCAGTTACAGACGGCAGACACTCGGTCTCTGTAATGAATTACATTGTATTATAAATCACTTGATATTGCAAACAATTAGTGTGAGCAAGAAAGAAACTTGAGAATGGCCTTCCATAATTTTCCTCATGTATTGCTGGCTGCTTGCTTTGGATACAAGTGGCACACTAAAATATTAGTATTTGTTGGTATAATATGACAAATATGTGACATGTAAAAGAAAGAATTCTGTCATTTAGATATTATTTGTTGGATCATAATTGCTTGAAAAACATGTGTTTTTAAAGAGAGAACTTTCAGTAATTTCAAACTGTTACACTGCACGATTGTATCCAAAATTTATAATTGATTAATATAAGTGAAGCAGAAAGAAAGATGAAGTGCAGGGAATGCTCCATAATAGCCTACTTTGTTTCTGCAGGTACTTGTGACTGCAATCATTTCATGTAAAACACTCTGGTATATGTGGATTATGCATGTAACTGAAATTCTTGTAATACCTTGATATGCTTATAGTACCACTCCAAGGCGTTTCTTGCACACCTAATGATTGACTTTGCTGCTGGTCACAGTGGTGACAGCCATAGGACCTACAGTGGGTCCACATGATGCCAATGTTGGAACCTCGCCTGGTATCTGTGGCCTATGACTCTGTTATAATAAAGGCATCATTTTTGTCAATATGCTTGTATTGAAAACCTTTGCTCATGATTATAATTATCTAATCAAATCTAATCTAATCTATTACCAAAATCAGTCAATCTTCTATTGGTATTACCAAAATACAATCTGGGATGTAATGCCTGTCTGTCTTACAACTGATCTGGATATTGACCTAATTACGAATTTGTTTTGGTGCGCCGTGGATTGATGCCTTGTACATGCAATAGAGAGTGGCACGATAGAAGCTGATAATTACGATTACATTACAACCTTCATTGGTTTCACAATAGCGTACAACCAGTCCACCAAACCCGCTACTCTTGATCCCTAACTTCGGTCCTTCTGACCTGGCTCCCAAAGGGACAAATCAACCTGTTACCAGCCATTGCGGACTTGATTTGAAATAGTGCCAGTCATTAAGCTGTCCTCCCTGATGTTTCTTAAATTTGTGGTGCTGAGAAATTTCGAAGATTTACATACATTATTATTACTTCTGTAACTTCGTCACTAAAAGTTGGAGATGACATCGATCATAGCCGTTCCGCATCTGTGGGACTGTGGGATAAACTCCTGCCACAATTATTAAGCCTACGGCAATTATCTGATCCATGATCCATCCTACGAACTCACCAAAACTGCAGCTCAGTCACTAAGACAGGACGCTATACTTCATTCAGTTTGGAAAGAAGACAAGTTAGAGACACTTTTGAACGCCCAACGAAAGTTGATGCAATGTCGGCTGTACTTTACCAGCTATAACCTACTGAACTTGCGTCGATACATGTAGGCTATGCAGCTCAAAGGTCGTACCCTGCCAGCATTTCAATGGGCATTAGATGGGACCCATTATTACATTATGGGCCCCTCGGGAAACAATTTGGAGCGTTAACAATTTTGGGGTTCCATTGGACACATGGTCGCAGAGTAGAAAAAATAATTTGAAAAATTCGGCAATTATTTATTTCAGGGGGGAGGTTGAACCCGTTAACCGCCCTAAATACGCCCATGGTCTCCTGACGGGATGATTTTGGTCCGATTATGGACTCTGTGGACATTCTGGCAGGGTATAGAGATGGATAAGTTGACTTTGAATTTCGGACTTTAGAATAGCAATCATTAATTCTTCGCATCATTGATATTTAGAGTGTAGGACATTATCCCCCGGACATTATCCCCCCCCCAGGGTAGGACATTATCCCCCAGTCAAAGATATAATCGTATAATATTCTTGCCGAAATGCAGGAAAATGATGAGAATAGTTGTTGGCCTAAATGGAAGTTTGATTTACTTGAATGGGATTGCCGAGACGCCAGGTACGAACGAGTTAACTCGTACTTCAAATATATGCTGCCAATCAACGCTGCCTCTTGTAATGATAGCTCACATTTCGAGTCTGGCCCTGGCTTGTCGACGCTTTTCGACAGGGCTGACGCGACTTGCAGCGTGTGTGTATTTATTTAACGACGCTGCGTCATATCGACGATGATTGGCGTCAACCTAAAGACGCATAGGTATTTATAAGCTATTTTTAGCTCAACTAACAGACGCTTCTGGAAAACCTCACCAATCACAGAATAGATCTAATTATAGCGCATCTGGTGCGGCATGTTTGGATAACACGCTGGCACACTGCCAAGAAATGCTATTAGAGAGCTGTTCTGTAGTTATGTCTTCTGTCATTGTGTCCTTGTGAATTGTTTATTAGTATTATTATTATTAATTGGCAAACATTTAGTATCTTTTGGCATGCTGCGCGGAAGGTACGATGTTTTCTAAAGACGACCCTAACCCTGACCCTAACCGACCCTCGCGACGCCGTAACCTGACCATAACCGACTCTCACGACGCCTTAAATGACGGGAGAAAATACACGCACCCTGATACTAAATGCTTGCCATTATTATTATTATTATTATTATTATTATTATTATTATTATTTATTATTATTATTATTGTGCATCGTTGATTGATTAAACAATTATATAAGTCTGTTTAAAGAATTAATTTGAACAGAGTTGCTTCTCCAAAAAGCCAATGAACATATAAGATCTATTCTGTGATTGGTGAGGTTTTCCAGAAGCGTGATTGGTTGAGCTAAAAATAGCTTATAAATACCTATGGCTTTTAGCTGACAGGGCTGCCGCGTGTCAAATTTACGCCAGGAATGCCTCGTGTCAAATTTACAATAGGGCTGTCGGGATTAAAATGTTCTAGAGGGCTGTGGCTATACTGCTAATAAATGGTCAAAGTCAGTGTGATTTTCCTTACAGATTTTATTTTAGTTATAGTTATAGTTATAGTTAATGATTTTTATTTTAGTTATAGTTATAGTTATAGTTAGTATTATTTTTTAGTTATAGTTATAGTTATAGTTAATGGTTTTTTTATTTTAGTTAATTTTAGTTACTACTTAGTTACAATAATTAAGTCTATTAGCAAAATTGTGCGTATTAATACGCTGTTTCACAATTTACTCAGAGCTATGAAAACCTTTGAAGCATGGTACATTCAGCTTCATCTAAATACGAGTTTCCAAAGTAACTGACAAATTTCACAATAAAATTTCGCATTTTTCTGATGCTGCCGGGTCTGTTGTTGCCGAATGCAATGGATCAGATGACTTTTGCCACTTATTCAGCCCTGGTCTATTCTTGGACATTGGAAGTGACTCTGTTGGATCAGACACTGATGCTGCCGGGTCTGTTGTTGCCGAATGCAATGGATCAGATGACTTTTGCCACTTATTCAGCCCTGGTCTATTCTTGGACATTGGAAGTGACTCTGTTGGATCAGACACTGATGCTGCCGGGTCTGCTGTTGCCGAATGCAATGGATCAGATGACTTTTGCCACTTATTCAGCCCTGGTCTATTCTTGGACATTGGAAGTGACTCTGTTGGATCAGACACTGATGCTGCCGGGTCTGTTGTTGCCGAATGCAATGGATCAGATGACTTTTGCCACTTATTCAGCCCTGGTCTATTCTTGGACATTGGAAGTGACTCTGTTGGATCAGACACTGATGCTGCCGGGTCTGTTGTTGCCGAATGCAATGGATCAGATGACTTTTGCCACTTATTCAGCCCTGGTCTATTCTTGGACATTGGAAGTGACTCTGTTGGATCAGACACTGATGCTGCCGGGTCTGTTGTTGCCGAATGAATTAATGGAATCTGTTTTTGTAAGAGTGTACACACAGTCCAACTTTGCCATTACATTAGGTACAGTATATAGACTTCCTGGAACTGATATTAATTTATTTTCTGATAATTTATCTCAGATTCTAAGTAACCTTAAGACACAGAACAGGCTAAGCTATGTCTGTGGTGATTTTAATATTAATCTTTTAAATTGTGAGTCACATGCTGGAACGCAAAATTTTGTTAACTCTATGTTGACACTTTCCTACTGTCCTTTGATAAATATGCCTACTAGAATAACTGAGTTAACAGCAACCCTTATTGATAATATTTTCTGTAATAGGATGAATGGTGATGAGTTTTCTGGTATTCTGTGTACTGATATATCTGATCATCTCCCAATATTTACAGTTCTACCTAACCAGTCCTCGGAACAATTGGTGTTGGAGAGGTCTAAGTATGTTGCATCTCGGTCTAAATCCCATGGTAACTTTGCAGCTTTAGATAGAGTTGCTGGCCAATGGACATGGGATGAAATCACTACCGAGACTAATCCTGATGTTTCTTATTCATTATTCATAAGCAAGTTAAATAGGGCATTTGACTCTTGTTTCCCTCTTTTACTTAAGCGCAAAAGACAATATAGAACCAAATTGAAACCATGGTTAACCCCAGCCCTTGTCAAATCTATTAAAAATAAGAATAAATTATACAAACTTTATCTCAAGTCTAAAAACAATGATATATTAAAGGAATATAAAGCATATAGAAATAAATTGACTTCTCTTTTACGTATTAGCGAAAAACAATATTATGCCACTAAATTTGATATATATAAAAACAATTTGAAACAAACATGGAAAACTATAAAATTAATAATTAACCGTAATTATTCTGCTAAATGCATTAACGCTATAAATGAAGGCAATGAACTAATCACTGACCCTCATGCTATTGCCAACTCTTTCAATAAGTACTTTACTGAGATTGGGCCTAACCTGGCTGCAAAGATAGTTGACCCAGGTATTGATCACACCAGCTATATGAAAAAACACTTTGATTGTACACTATTTTTGAGACCGACAGATGTAGGTGAAATTAAGACATTGTTAATGGAACTTGATAATAGTAAATCTATGGGTTTTGCTGATATTCCACTTTTTGTGTCTAAACATATTGTTGACTGTATTGTGAAACCATTAACGCATGTTATTAACCAGTCTCTCTGCACGGGTATTGTGCCAGAGCTTATGAAAAATGCCAAGGTCATACCATTATTCAAAACTGGTAATAATCTTGATGTTTCTAACTATCGACCAATATCAATCCTCCCTACCTTTTCAAAAATTCTAGAAAAGGTTATACATAAAAGAATTTATGATTTCCTGGAAGCAAACAATGTACTCTACAATAGGCAGTATGGCTTTAGGAAAAACCATTCCACAAACTTGGCCATCTTAGATGTTGTTGATCAAATTAGTAGGTCAATTGATGACGGGAAATACGCCATAGGTATCTTTTTAGACTTATCTAAAGCATTTGATACTATTAATCATAAAATTTTATTTGATAAGCTATACCGTTATGGCATAAGAGGTAATGCCCTTGATTGGATTAAGAGCTATCTAAGTAACCGCTACCAACAGGTTGTAATTGGTGATGCTATATCTGACAAGTGTCCTATAACCTGTGGAGTTCCGCAAGGGTCTGTTTTAGGTCCCCTTCTTTTTCTGTTGTACATTAATGATATTTGTGAGTGTTCTAAAACCTTGTTATTAATTTTATTTGCGGATGATACATCAGCTTTCATTTCTGGTGATGATCCAAAAACACTGACAAAAGTTATAAATGATGAACTAATTATATTAGCAAACTGGTTTAAAGTGAATAAATTATCCATAAACCTAAAGAAAACCAATTATATTTTATTTTCTGGTATAAGAAAGAAGGTTCCCTTTGAAACTCTCAATGTCACAGTAGATGATATAAAAATAGAAAATGTTACATCTGCAAAATTTCTGGGTGTTATAATTGACAAAAACTTGAATTGGGCTGAACATATACGTACCGTAGAAAACAAAATTGCTAAAACTATAGGGATACTGTATAAATTAGGAAAAATATTAGATAAATCAATTTTGAAACTATTATACTCGAGCTTAATTTTGCCTTATCTCCAGTACTGTACAATGATATGGGCTAGTGGCTACCCTTCTAAGCTGAAAAAACTGATAACTCTTCAGAAACGAGCAATTAGGGGCATTAATGGTGTTGGCAGATTCCATCGATCTACTGATTTATTTAAAGAGGACAGGTTACTTAAACTTCCTGATATTTGTCATATGCAATTAATTACTTTTATGTTTCGGCATCGTCATGGAATGCTTCCTAAACGTTTTGATACGTATTTTAAAACTAAGGAACAAATACATCAGTATGAAACTCGCACTAAGACGAATTATCAGTCTTCCACTTGCAGGTCTAATACCCGCCTTCATTCAGCAATAGTACTTGGTCCAAAACTCTGGAATTCGTTACCCCAAAAGTTTAAGATTATGGATTCCCTAGTCACATTCAAAATAAGCTATAAACAGTTCTTGATATCTGGCTACTAACCGGTTTATTCTTTTGTTTGTTCTGTTTTGTTTGTTTCGTTTCATTCTATTTTATTCTATCTTGGTTTGAAGCACCACATTGAATGATGCATTCTGAAACTGGAAATTTGTTACTAATCACTCGATACATGTCATAGTTAGAATGAATCTCACTTCTTGATGGTTAATTAATTGCTGTCTTTGAACTACATTGTAAGGTGGACTCGATAAGCTCAGTTGAGCTTTTTCCCCTTCCAGAATGATTCTTATGTTAAGCCAACACTTTGTGTATCCTATTATGTGAATAACTGTACCGTTGTGTTGTGACAAATAAATTGAAAAATTGAAATTGAAATTGAAATGCAATGGATCAGATGACTTTTGCCACTTATTCAGCCCTGGTCTATTCTTGGACATTGGAAGTGACTCTGTTGGATCAGACACTGATGCTGCCGGGTCTGTTGTTGCCGAATGCAATGGATCAGATGACTTTTGCCACTTATTCAGCCCTTTTCTATTCTTCGACATTGGAAGTGACTCTGTTGGATCAGACACTGATGCTGCCGGGTCTGTTGTTGCCGAATGCAATGGATCAGATGACTTTTGCCACTTATTCAGCCCTTGCCTATTCTTGGACATTGGAAGTGCTGCTGCTCTAATACTACAAGATTGCGCATTTTGAGTATTTGATGAAATGAATGATTTTCGAATTTCATTCAGCGCACAGTTGTGTTCAATGCCATCGTCATCAAACTTCACTGTAAATCCGCCTAATAAATTAAAACAATGGTAATTGATAGAACAATCATATAACCATAATCATAACCCTCTCCCGCATTGTGTTTACCACCCTGAGACTCGGTACATTATTTTGCATTCTGACATTCCTCATCTTGATTCCGTTGTTCATCATGAGTAGCCTTTGAGCCCACAGATCAAGGGTGGACTATCAAGATCAAGAAATCAATCAATCAATCGATCGATCAATCAATCAATCAACCAATCAACCACTCAATCAATTAATCATTTTATTTCGTAACCAATCATTTTTTACAGTTATAAATTGAAAGTCACATATTCAAAGGGGAATGGCCACAAGGATGGGCCCTGAAGGGATCACTGCCCAGCATCGTGCCTCTGCTTCCATCGGCCCATTGCTGTGCAATAGCCTCTCTACTATTATTCGTCCTCGAATCTTATCCGGAAGCACTACTGTTTCTGCGTGTTTCCTCAACACTTTTCTTTTTCCAAGGAGATCTTCGCACTGGGAGCGCTTCTGATTAGGTTGTACTGTGAGTAGCGCTTTATAAATTCCAAAATAGTATACATATATATTATATACATACATGCCTACATACATACATACATCAAATCAAATCAAATCAACTCAAATCATTTTATTTGGTGACCAACCAAGAACAGTAGCACACAAACAATGAGAAAATTGAGTCACACAGGGGACCCTGAAAGGGTCTTACGGCCCTGCTAAGTAGGGCCCCCAGGCTTGCAGTACAGCATCATAGCGAAAGCCAAAATATTTGACTGGTCTAAAAAATAAGCGTATTAATGAACAAAAGAAGATAAATCTTAACTAAAGACTCGACAGCAAACATATCATGTTAACAGTCAATTTGTGTGAGTAACCATGACACAATTTGGCTCACATTAATCTCATTTTAAAGCTGTGGATGGGGTGGATCAGTAGCTGCTGTTGTATAAAATAGGTTCTTGGGAGCCCTGGGTCAGTTATTATTTCCAATTAGAAGGCGACGCATCTCTCTTTTGAAGAGGCATAAATTAGGAAGTTGCCTGATAAACAGTGGAATCTCGTTCCAAGTTGATGCCCCTACATATCTGACAGAGAATAGTCGGGTATTTGTGTGGGCAAAAGGTTTATAGTATAGATTAGAAGTTCTAGTCATATGAGAGTGGATGTCCGAAGTGTGACGAAAAAATTTTAATATTAAATACTGGAGGTAGGAGGCCACGATCATATCTGAACATAAACTCCCCTATCTGAGCACTTCTTATCTGGTCGATTTGCAGGAAATTAAGGTCTTGGAATTTATTTTTGGTGTGGGCCCCGTAAGGGATTCGAGCCACATATCGAACTGCTCGTTTTTGTAAGATGACTAATCTTGTAAGACTGGATTTATAGGTTGAAGTCCAAACTATATTGCAGTATGTTAAGTAGGGGTAGATGAGGGTGTAGTATAGTGTTTTTCGGATTTCCGGTGGTACTAGTTGGGAAGTGCGAGATAGTATACAAATATTTTTAGCTATTTTAATAGATATATTTTTATGTGTTCTTTCCAGGAAAGGTGCTGATCTATGTAAACCCCTAGAAACTTGGTCGTTCTTACTTGGGTGATTGGGGTACCCTCTATACATATCCTTAAATGTTCAGGAGGACTGCCTTTCCTGTGGGATTTAAAGAGTATATAGTTAGTTTTTTCAAGGTTAAGAGTTAATTTATTAGCATGGAACCACTCAGTTATGAATTTTAACTCTGTATTTACAGTAGAGTACAAGGAGTCTAGAGAGGTATGGGAGTAGAATACATTAGAATCATCAGCAAATAGTATAAAGAACATGAGGGGGAAGCATTTGGTAAATCATTAATATAAATTAGGAATAATAGGTGAACTAGAATAGACCCCTGCGGAACTCCAAAACAGATATTCCGTAAGCCCGAGAGGGAACCATTACAACTAACTAATTGGGACCTGTTCATAAAATAACTGATAAACCATTCAAGCTGGGTACCTCGGATCCCATGATTGTTTAGTTTTTTATTAGGATAGCATGGTTTACAGTATCCAATGCCTTGGCAAGATCGAAAAATAGTCCAATGGAGTATTCGTTTTTTTCAATAGCGTTTGAAATTTTATCCTTCATACTTAGTAGAGGCATATAAGGGGAGTGACCAGGTTGGAACCCATGCTGTGAGGGAAAGAGTTTTTGTTTTCGTAATATAACCAGCGAGGCGTTCGTACATTGCTTTTTCAAAGAATTTACAGAAGTACGGTAGCACCGAGATAGGTCTATAATTAGAAACTTCGTCCCTAGCCCCTTTTTTAAATACTGGGACGACCTTAGCAATTTTTAGGGCTTCTGGAAAGACCCCAGAGTTAAACAAACAATTTATTAATTCTGCTAATGGATAAGCAATACATGGATAAAATGGATGCAGCAATAATAGGGTCAATGTCATCAACCCCTTAGGCACGAGAATTGTGGATGGTTTGGCCAAAGCATATAATTTCTTCAGGAGAGGTATCACTGAGTCCAAAGGAGTCTTGATGGGCTGCAGGCATATATTTCTCAAATGAGCATGATGTAAGAGGGATTTTTTCTCCAGCGACATGGCAATACCCGTAAAGTAGCTATTAAACTTATTAGCAATTTCTCGTGGATCAGTTATATTATTTTCATTGATTTTTAGAGAGGTAATGTTGGTATCATGGTTATCACTTGTCCCAATTAGCTCTCGTAGAAGGCTCCAGGTTTTCTTCAAATTATTACTATATTTACAAAATTCAGCTGCATAATAATGTCTGTCAGCCTGTAAACGGA
This sequence comes from Aporrectodea caliginosa, assembly GCA_020284085.1. NCBI lineage: Eukaryota > Metazoa > Annelida > Clitellata > Crassiclitellata > Lumbricidae > Aporrectodea > Aporrectodea caliginosa. The sequence continues at coordinate 121,752 of JACEVL010000955.1, forward strand.
CTGTTTTAAATTTGTTCCTATAGGTAACAAAGTTATTTTTATTTCTTTCATTTGGGTTCCTAACACATTTCAAGTATAGTGAGGATTTCTTTTTGCAGGACTTAAATAAACCCTGTGTCATCCAGGGCTTCTTTGGGAAGGAGCTGCCCCTGTAGTTTACAGTGGTAAGAGGGACGGATTCGTCATAGGATTCTTTATATTTGGATATAAATAAATCATAAGCCTTATTTACATCATGATTAGCACATGCTTCAGACACTGGAAACCAATTAATACCAGCAATAGATTCAGAAAAGGCTGCACTCCTTTCCACTGAGATATTTCTACGCTTTGCATTTAGGAGTTTATTATTTAGTATTGGCCCATTCTCAAACCAAGCAAGGATGGGCAGGTGGTCAGAAATATCGGCAGCCACAATTGAGGATCTAATAACTTTAGGCCAGACAGTTGTATGGATGCTGTCTATTAGTGTAGAAGTAAGAAGGGTTATTCTAGTAGGTCTAGTTATTAATGGTAGGAGATGGTGAGCGGTCATACAACTATAGAAATCTCCAGTAGCCGTATGCTCAGTAATCTTAAGAAGGTTGATATTAAAGTCACCTATTAGTGTTAGTTCTTTCGATTTCTTAGAGAGTTCAGTGATAAGGCAGTCAATTTCACTTATGAACCTGTCAATATTTTGTCCGGGTGGTCTGTAAATAACCCCCGTTGTAGTAGTACCTATTTTCTAGGGGATACGCAGGAATAATCCTTCAAAAGAAGTAAATGGGATGGAATTCTTTCCTTGATTATCCAGTAGCTCATATGAAATCCTCTCTTTAATTAGAAACCCCACCCCACCTCCCTTGGATGTCCCTCTCGATCTATGAATAAAATTATATCCAGGTATATTTACCAGGTCCATTTGATTATCTTCCAGCCAGGTTTCACTAAGTGCCAAGATAGTTACAGGTAGGAAGTGCAATAGATCCTTAATTTCAGATAGCTTAGGCAAAAGGCTGCGGCAGTTGATGTGCAGTATTGACAATAATGGGGAAGAAGGTGTAAATTCCGAGCTTAGGGAATTTGGGGTAGAGTAACTACTATCATAAGCTAGATCATTGAAATAGTTACAGTCAGGATCTAGGTCAAGGCAGTTCAGTAGGGGACGATTTTCAGTTTCGTCAATCAAAAGGTTAAGGCTTTGTGCCTTGGGGTTGTTTTTAGGCTGTGAGCTATGCCGGCCATCTTGGATCACCCCATCCACAAGCATCTCATCATCTTCAATTAAGTTAAATGGGAATATCATATTTAAACAATCAGCACATGAGCATACATCGGTTACACATAAAAGTGTCCTAATTTGCCTTAAAGGCCTAATTGACTCTGTTTGGTCAACATTAAAGTTCGTGTGTGAGTCCTAGTCCATTGGTCTGCCATCAGGCAGGTCTATTTTAGACTGATATAAACTGGCGACTTATGCAAAACATTCACAGCAGTTTCTAGTTCAATTAGTCTGGAGAAGATTATGGTTATATCTTAACTAAGCGTAACTATAAAAAAAGAACAAAAGTACATAGCCCCAGGCTTGGGATAGGCATCTATGTCTACGATTGCACATTAACCAGTGCAGCTAGGTTCAGGAAATGAAATGAATATAGTACACAAAAACAGTGAGCTTAAAGAGGGGATATAGGGTAGACTGGTTGGTTTAGAATCTACACATACTGTAGGTCATCAAAATCAAATCAGAAATAAATCACACAGGTCCGTTCAAGACCCTGGTAAATCAAATCAGAATCAAATCAAAACCAAAACAGGCAAGTTTAGTACCAGAGGGGGCTCTAGTAATCAATTGAAGAGAACAGCTGTCAATACTCTCCCATGGAAGCATACTGGGTCATTGGACAGCCTCAAATTGGGCCGACGGTATACATGCATACAAACATAATACCATCAGTTTACTTTACCAAGTTCAGTGTTTGTATGATCAATTATAGTACACAAAAACAGTGAGCTTAAAGAGGGGATACAGGGTAGACTGGTTGGTTAGAATCTACACATACTGTAGGTCATCAAAATCAAATCAGAAATAAATCACACAGGTCCGTTCAAGACCCTGGTAAATCAAATCAGAATCAAATCAAAACCAAAACAGGCAAGTTTAGTACCAGAGGGGGCTCTAGTAATCAATTGAAGAGAACAGCTGTCAATACTCTCCCATAGAAGCATACTGGGTCATTGGACAGCCTCAAATTGGGCCGACGGTATACATGCATACAAACATAATACAATCAGTTTACCAAGTTCAGTGTTTGTATGATCAATTAGCGCTTAGATTGAGGAGTGGGAGTAAAAAATATTAGTATCATTAGCAAATAATATAAAGAGAAAGTCAGGAGAGGCATTAGGTAGGTCGTTAATGTAAAAAAATAAATTTCAACGCTGTTACTGCGCTAGAGTAACGCAAATTAAATTTTTACTTACACTTTTGCTAAGGTTTATTCGTTAGAGAGGGGGCAGGAATTTTAATTTTTGCTATTTTATTTTTTCCCATTTTTTTGTCGTTTTTTAATTTTTCGGTATAAAAAAACGACGCTCTTTCGGTTTTTAATTCCCTTTTCATCAGTTTTACATCTATGATCGAATAAGCCCGCAAATAATATAAAGAGAAAGTCAGGAGAGGCATTAGGTAGGTCGTTAATGTAAAAATAAATTTCAACGCTGTTACTGCGCTAGAGTAACTCAAATTAAAATTTTACTTACACTTTTGCTAAGGTTTATTCGTTAGATTTAATGGGGCCCGAAAAAAACGACGCTCTTTCGGTTTTTAATTCCCTTTTCATAGTTTTACAGGCCGACAGTTCTAACCAATGGGCCATCGTGCTGTAATTATATTTTAGTAAACAAAATTACAGTCAATGTTAGTCTGACCTTCACATGGTTTCATGACTTTAGCTGAATAGAATCTCCCATTGGTCCATTTTGCCTTGACCTGATCGTCGCATTGGTATACCTGCAACTCAAAAACGTAAACAGTTGTTAATCTAGGCTACCTGTAAACGAAGTTTTATTTCTATAGCAAGTAGCCTACTGATTGTGATGGTGGAGACATGTCTCTCTCTCTCTCTCTCTCTCTCTCTCTCTCTCTCTCTCTCTCTCTCTCTCTCTCTCTCTCTCAGCAAGTTTTCAGAAAGTAGTGTGGCCAATGTCAACCAAATGAAACGATAAACATTAATCATAATCAGACTTAATTAAAACTTAACTAGTGCGTAAAATTAACAGCGGTATGCATGCACATTTTATTATGCCATAGTAATCACAGAGAATTAAGACATTGCGTTAGGAAACCTTTTGTGCTAATATTTTGAGAGTAATTAAGCTTGTGTTTTGTGGTATGGTCTCATCTGAATACTCAAGAGACAAGTTAGAATCTATTAGGTATTCAGTGTTATGGGCTGATAGTTGGTCAGAATGAACAGATTGGTAGTGTAGTAAGTTGAGATTACTAGAGGTATTCAAATTCACATGTAAAGAACGTGACATAATACAATAAATGTGCACACAAAAGAAAATATATACAGTTAAACTTTACTTAACTAAAAAAACAAACAGAAAAACGGTCTACTACAGAGACCTCTCTGGGTAGACTCGTGACCGAATGCAGATCATAAAAGATATAACATTTAATAGGGTTTAATTAAGTAACTAATCAGTTCAGTAATAATGGAATCCAACTGGTTACATAAACCATTCAACACAGATCATCATTACTTTGCAATTGTGATGGCAAAGAAATTCTAGGAGAATCTTTCCAAAAGGTGACAATGCATGTTATGTACAGTGTAATTAGAAAAGCACCGAGTGAGAGGAGAGCATTTCAAAAGCTAGATGCTACATATTGTGTAATAACGTTGCCATTGTTTAGGCACAGAACAACTGTGGGTAAGAACTCATTACAAAGCATAGATATTCTAGGAAAATCATTTCAATTAATAAAACGTTATTACAGCGTAATTAGAAACACCCTGAGTAAGAAGAGGGGATTACAAAAACTAAATTCTAAAGTTTGAAATAATGATTTTTCCATTGTTTAGGAGCTTTAGTCCCAGAACAGCTGAAAATAAGTCAGAACTTATTTAAGAGCAAGAAATTCTAGGAAAGTCTTCCCAATTGATAGTGATGCACATTATTACCGTGTAATTGGAAACACACTAGTAATGACTTTCCCCTTCTTGAATCTTTAGTTTAGATACATACATACATACATACATACATGCATGCATGCATGCATGCATGCATACATACATACATACATACATACATACATACATACATACATACATACATACATACATACATACATACATACATACATACATACATACATACATACATACATACATACATACATACATACATACATACATACATACATACATACATACATACATACATACATACATACATACATACATACATACATACAGAGTGTAGCAAATATGTGGTAGGATGAAGGTTAACAGAAATTAATAACCACTGCAATGATAGTAAAATGGTAGTAAAATGTTTTATTTACCTTAGTGCAAACCTTGGCTTTTTTCATTGTCTGTAGAATGCTTATCACAGCAACAAGACTGAACACACACCTACAAAAAATAGTAATGTTTGAAAGTGAGACCGAGTGCTGCTGGGTTTTATTTCTGCTAAACCGGATCTAGGTTCTCCACAAACTAATCTTTTGGAAGCAAACTAGCACTATGCACAGTTAACCATGAAGAATTTTGGACATTTTTAAGGATTGTGTAATTGAGACTATGTCAACGGTCTAGTTTACAATTATGCAATATCATTGTCAATATGACGTGCAAATGAATGAACTTGGTCGTATTTGGGTTTGAAATAAAGTTGTCAGTTCAATAGTAGGGACCTTGAGCAAGTCCTTCAATCGCAATTGCTCGGTGGCTTCGGCGTTAAACTTCGATGCAGTATCCACGCTGTAGTCGGGAGCGGGTCTGAGTAAACGGCTCGAAGAGGCGCTATAGAAATGGAGAAATAAATACATATAAAAATAAAACAACAGCTGTCTAGACTTACCTGAGGAAGACACGTTTTCGCAATTTCGGCTGGATCGTCTGCAACCACCTATTAGCAATGCCGAAGTAAAGTAATGGAATATGCGTCTGCTTACGTATTTATAGAGCAGTCTGCGGTAGAGCGCTTGACATCAAAGAAAAATGGCCGAACGCTCACATCAAACGCTTGTCTGGATGACATATCCAGCGCTGAAAGACCGCCCATTTCTGGAATAACATCCATTCCATTATCTTTTGATATGGATAGCATACGTCATCGACTGGAGTCGGCAAAGCCCCGTTTTCTTTTACACGAAGGGTCTGTGTTGTCCAAGAGTTGCAGACAGAGACTTCGTTTCATTTACTTCCGACGATAAACAAATTGACCACTAAATTAACCCACTGAGCGAATAAACAGACTCGATTAATTATCGAAGTCCGATTCACGACCGACGGAGAGATGGAAATCTAGTCCCTCCCTCTCCACCTGTTGCGGCATGTAGGCCTACCTCAGTCTTTGACTCACTGATGCATGAACATTATAGGCTTAGCTCCTCTCTAAACCTGTCTATGTGCTGATTTCACTCTACCGATGTCTTAACATTGATAATGTGTGCCGGAGAGACAGACAGACTGACATATAGACAGACATAGATAGACAGATAGGCAGATAGATACAGTGTAGAGATAGAGAGACAGACAGGCAGACAGACAGAGATAGAGACAAGGTGAGAATTGCAGAGGGGTTTGGGGATTTCAACCCCAGCCTTTCTTAGAAAGGCTAGAGCCCCATACTAAATTAGTAAAGTCTGTTTTCACACGCCAATTATTCCAAGTGGATCATAGTACAACTCCTCCCAGTTATTATTCAACAGTTCTCACACTACATGTAGAGAGAGTATAGAGAGATATAGAGATACATGTAGATATAACGACAGAGACAGGGAGAGTCTCTCTCTCTCTCTCTCTCTCTCTCTCTCTCTCTCTCTGCCTCTCCTCCCTCCTCCCTGTCTCTGTATGTCTGTCTCTGTCTGTCTGTCTGTATTTCTGTATGTCTGTATGTCTGTCTGTCTCTCTCCTCTCTTTCTCTGTGAAGGAGACAGTGCACAGACAGACATATACAGAGGCAGATAGGCTGCATAGGCAGACAGTCAGAAGGACCGAAGGACGGACGGACGGACGGACAGATAAATAGATAGAAAGATAGCCAGACAAACGGACGAACGAACGAACTGGCGTACGGACAGCAGACAGATAGCTGGATGAATGGATGGGCGGACGGACGGACGGAAAAGCTTAGACAAAATTTTGATAACAAATGTTACTAAGGCCCTATTATATTTCAGTTGAGGCATTTGTATAGCACTATTCCAACGAGCCTAGACGAGAATTTTTACTTTTCATGGAGAAACTGCATTGTTATGTAATAGCCGAAATATGTCCATATACAGAACAGAAGGAGATACAAACATAAAACATTTAGAGACGTGTCTCTATACATCTATGTATCTGTATTTATCGGTCTCAGTCGCTGTCTGCAAGTCTCTCTAAGTGGGTCTGTGGAACTTTCTGATATTGAGAGACAGCTGATAGACTGATGAATAGGTCCATACATACCCAGCCTCGCGTATGTAAACAGACTACGCTGTTAAACTGCCCTGGGTCTGTGAAAAAGACGCACTGAAGGGATATGGTATCTGTTTATCCTCGTGTTTAGGCCAGTGTATCGGATTCTCTTTGAGACTGACCCGCTTGAACTCTTTTGACCTGTGTTCGAGGGTCAGATGCCGCCGCAGAGGTCTGTCTTTCATAAGAGCAAAGATTCATTAGCATTTTCCATATGGTTTGGGGAGGAGGGTAGGCCTACTGCCACTCCGCTGCAGTGTCCGCTCTGCAGTCGAGAGCGCGAAGGGGCGCTATAACAAGTGCACACACAAACACATCATAAATGTTTTGAATTTGACATTGCAATGGTAGCAATTTAAGCTGTCGTCTAAGTAAAATTATAGGCTAACTGTATCTGACAAAGCGGATAAGAGTGGTGTAAGAAGACCAATAACAATGCTTACAAAAAGAACTTCTTTTCGAGTTTCCACATTGTCAATTATACTCACTATCATAATGACAGTATCATATATCATAATAATAAATAATAATACTATAATCATACAATAGTAAATATAATATTAAGATATAATTATTAGAGCAGTTCATGTAATACAATGATGAATCTTTTTGTCATATTTGATGGGGAGGAATGTCATTTCTGTGATTCGACTTGTACAACAATAGTAGGCCTATTGTAAAATATAAACAGAAAATCACACTCATTATAATATCATAATGAAATATATTGTAAGAGTAAATAATAACGTATGTATGTATGTGTATGTATGTATGAGCACTTGTTATAGCGCCCCTTCAAGATTTCTACTCAGAGGCGCTCCCGACTACAGCGCGGACACTGAATCGGAGTTTCACGCCGAAGCGCATGAGCAATTGCGAATGAAGGACTTGCCAGGGTCCCTACGCGGCGGCTTGAGGTGGATTCGAACCCGCAACCCTCCGGCTGCAAGGCGCCGAACATACCCCTACACCACCGCGCCCCATAAACATTCTAATCATAATAGTAGCTAATAGACCTATCAGGGTAGAGTAAAAGTTCATGTAATACAATAATGTAAAGAGCAACAAAAACTACTATCATTTCGTTAATTATTTATGGGATTGTCATTTCTGGGGATATCCCCTTGGATGTCTGGATTATCATTTCAGAGGGAGTATTGCTATTATTCAATATTGTTCCAGCAGAAATGAAGATTTAATAAAGTTCTGGTTCTCAGTTCATTTACTGATAGGCGTAGATGCATATCATTTATATATTATTTCCTCTGTCCTTCTATTTCCTTAGTCTCAGGAGAGTCTGTTTCTTTTGTGTGTCTGTGTCTGCGTGTATGTCTGTCTCCATCTTTCTTCATTCTCATCTTTTCTGCCTCACCATGAATTCTGCATCATATCATTTTCAGCCAATTTGCCCATAGCTCGTTTACAGGGCAGAGGCATAGGTCACTGAGCCTCAGATCACAGAGCAGCTGCCGATGCTCGTCAGTATTTCTGTGGAGCAGCGGTCACAGGCATTATGCGCTGGAACCCGACAACTGATTCCTCTGTCCATAGTTCAAAGCTGTATTGTAGATAGAAGAAGACAGGCGGCTATACCATGTGCGCTAGATAGACGGTACGAAGAATGAGAAACATGAGCTGTATAGCAGCGTACAGCTGGTCATGCAGTTGACGCTCAGTGTACTGAGTAAGTGAGTGAGTAAGTAAGTAAGTAAGTAAGTAAGTAAGTAATCTTTATGAGCATGAGACAAACACTTATACTTTAAAATCTACAGAATGACGCATTACAGTTACATGTTACATAGAGGAAGAGCGGAAAGATGGAGACTTGGCGACAGATAGCTGCTGTCAAAAAATTAGGCAAAGTGAGAAGCTCTTAAGTTCGCCTGAGAGCAGGCCCACAGAAAGGGGCACAGGTAACAGCGCTAATAATAACAATGACATTTTGCATAGCGCCGCAACATAGCCATGCCGTTAATTCCTAAAGCTACAGAGTAAAACGTGCTAAGGTTGTAAGCTTTAACATATCGTTTCTATTTATTTTACTTCAGTCATTTGCTATCAGCGGCGCCGCCAGGATTTTAATTGTGTACGCACAATAGGCAGGAGAGCACGCGTAGGCCGGGGCCCGGGAAAGATAGTATGCGGGGGTAGGATGAACGAGCGCCGATAGGGGGAGGGATTTGGAGAAGGGATTTGCCTCCTCCCCACTTGAAACTTTTTTAATTTCCACACTGTAATGGTAGCATTTTGAGCAGTCATCTGAAAAAAATTGCACAAGGACCGGGGTATCACATTGTTCCTACCTAAGCACTTAACTCTAACGTAACACTGTAATTATTTGTAAATTTGTGGAGTAGTTAATTCATTACTTGTTCACTTCAAAGGAAAGAAGAATATTACAGTAATGTAAATCCAGCTTCTATGTACAGAAACAATTATATATTACTTAGAATTAGTTTCATCAACCAATTAAACTTCCATTTTGGCCAAGGATGGATGGATGGATGGATGGATGGATGGATGGATGGATGGATGGATGGATGGATGGATGGATGGATGGATGGATGGATGGATACTTGGATGGATGGATGGATCGATTGATGGATGAATGGATGGATCAATGGATCAATGGATGGTTAGATCCATGGATAGATGGATGGTTGGTTGGATGGTTGGATGGATGGATGGATGGATGGATGGATGGATCAATGGGTGGATAGAACAATGGATGGTTAGATCCATGGATAGTTAGTTGGTTGGATGGTTGGATGGATGGATGGATCGCTGGATGGTTAGATTCATGGATAGTTGGTTGGTTGGATGGATGGATGGTTGGTTGGTTTGATGGATGGATTGATAAATGGTTGGATGGATGGTGGATAGATGGATGGATGGATCGATGGGTTGATGGATGAATCAGTGGATGGATCAACTGATGGTTGGGTGTTTGGTTGGATGGTTGGTGGGATGGATGGATGGATGTAAGGACGGATCGATAGATCGATGGATGGTTGGTTGTTTGGATGGATGGATGGATGGATGGAGGGATGGATGGTTGAATGGATGGATAGATGGATGGATCAATGGATGGATGGATGAATTCCATATTGATCTGTTAAAACATAGCAATCACCACTGACAAAACATTTTCATTAATGCATTATTGTTCATCTGGTCACTTTCTAGCTACAATACTGCAACCTAAACGTGTAACTGACGCAACATCTACACTGGTTGATTATATTTACAAGTGTTTGATGCTTCCTGTACGATCTGAATAGTACAGAATTTGTTTTAAGTATGTTGTATGGAGGGTTGGTTGGAATGTTGGATGGATTTTGTAGTAGTGCTAGCACTATCATCAACATCAAAAGTATTGTCATCATCATCGTCCACACGGATGGATGGTTGGCTGGCTGGCTGGCTGGATGTATGGCTGGAAGTATGGCTGGATGGATGTCATGTGAAAATAAACGTGCTGGGAATTCTAGTAATTGCCATGGAGGGACACGTAACAAATATGTTTTTTACTACGGGACTATTATAATGAAAGCGTTGATGAAGACACTAAATCCTGTCAGCTAGAAGTGGAACGGACATTGTCCCCTGGACATTGTCCCCCTGGACATTATCCCCCCTGGACATTATTCCCTTCCCGATTTTGCGTAGGACATTATCCCCCAGGACATTGTCCCCCCTCTGTGTAAATAGCCTATAGTCTGCATGTCATTGATAAACCTTAATTTCCGTTTTTGTTGGCTATTTCATTCAGGTGTAGGCCTAAACTTAAGACTTGTTAATGTCACTCAGTTCATAAGCAGTACGAAAGTTAAGACTTGTTAGTGTCAGTCGGTGAATCAGTTATAAAGTGAAGACTAGTTAGTGTCATTTAGACGAGTTTATGTCGTTCATTTCTTAACTGAAAGACTTGTTAATGTCATTCACTTAACCCTCGGGCTACCAATTTTTTTTGTAACACGGACTACCAAGGGGTGGTTACCACCCCCCTGGATTTCAGGTTTGGTTTCACTTATCATTTCTTGTAATACACCAATGGATTCAGCATTCAATTCTGCACAGAATGGTATATTTAGTTGTACATTATGTGAATGCACCTCGAAATTACATCATTTTTAACAAAGGAACCGATAATTAGCGATATTTTATATTATTGCGTACATTTGGTACTTTTTGGATAAACAAATATACGATTATGTGTTTCTTTAAACTGATCTGTGTATCCAAGATACACAAATACATACCTACACATGTTTATATACGCATAAATATGCATCCATACATATAGACATGTACATGTATGCATGCATACATTACAATGCTGCATTCAGCCATTTTCACACAGATTACGCGTATTATTATTTATTTTGATCACTTCCGGTTTTCAAAAGACAAACATTTAAGTATGCAAATGAAGCCCTACATTCCCTCTAAAGAATGGTATATTTGTTTCTCTTATAGGAAGAATAGTCAATAAGCTACAGTCGAAAAACTAAGGAGTGGGTGGTATCCACCCTCCCCTAGTGCCTCGGGTATATCGGGTATAACTTTTGAATGGCGTGGACTACCACAATGATATTTACCTCAAAATGTGCGCCAATGAATCAGCTACAGCTACCTAAATTGCAAAAATTATATTCCATATGAAAAACATTTTTATGCATAAAAACGTAGGGGGTGGCAACCACCCCCCTTGGTAGCCCGAGGGTTAAATAAAAACTTAATTTAATCAATGCAGCTTCTTTTTACGGAAACACTTATACATATTATAAATCAAACTTCCATTTAGGCCAACAAATAATTTGATCATTTTCCTGCATTTCCGCAAGAATATTATACGATTATATCTTAGACTGGGGGATAATGTCCTACCCTGGGGGGACAATGTCCGGTTGTGACAATGTCCAGAAGGGAAAATGTCCTACACTCAGCTAGAAAGCATAGGCCTACAGTTATACTGCTAGATGACAAGTCTTCACAAAACAAGAAAACGTCTTTGCATCTCACGGAATTTTAATTTTTAATCTGCAAAATTATGGGTAAAGTTTCTCAGCATGAGCAAAAATCCACAATTTATATAGAAAGCAGAACTATCGTTCGAAATAATGCGTACGAACCTATTTAATGTAATAAAAATTTAATTTCAAAACTTAGTTGAACTTGACCATAACGGCCTAACCAAAACCCGTATTTTATTTTCCAAACGCTTTTGTAGATCGTAAATTGTAAACTGTAAACTTCTGTAGCGCCTAAAGAAGCCAATTCTGGTAAAGCAGCTTATTCACAGTCAAAACAAAGTCGATTGACATTAGGTCAAGTTCCAAGAAGTCAGAAAGGCAGAGATGTGTGTCAAAGCTGACCGTGCTCTATTTGCCAAGTATTTTTCTCTGACCCTGGGCATGTCCTTAATAATTTTCTCCCTCGGTTCGTGATTCACGATAGCCTACTCTTAATAGCAGCGTCCTCATTACCGCAAAATTCAAGGTTTTGGCCTCCTTACTAGAAAGTTATTCATTCCCACGATGCTTTATACTTATTAACATGTATTACAACATTACCATACTTTATTATTACTTCTATGTGTTACTGTACATACTATTTTGCTGTCCCATTGGGCCATTGTGCATTTGCTAATGGAGTAATAAAGGCTATAGGTCTACTTGCTTACTTACTTACTTACTTGCTTACTTACATAGACAGTCAGACGGCTACGGTGGATGGTGCTTAGAGTTAAAACGGCGAGGGAGGTGGGGAGGATGAGAAATCGGGATGGACAGCAGAGCGGCTTAGACCGGGGTCGGACAGGTCACTCGGTTAGTGTGGAGTTTGAGCCTGGACGGGATACCGAAATCTACACTGTGTCCACGATAAAGTAGAACACTAGACTTTGTGAAATATCTTGGTCAATTGTAGTACTATAGGTACTAAATTTGGTGCACATGAACTTCAGTCTATTCTGTCTATAGGCCTACCCTGCAAATTTTATTACAATTGATGTAACGGTTACGAGGATATACCCTTATGAAATTGGGTGGTTCAGGGACCAAGTTACCTAGCAGTAAAACGCATAGAATTACGTCATTTTTCTGGCTACCGCAGGGGATACATAGGCTGTTGTTTATAAACGTCATTTTCCGAAACAGTTACACTACGAGACCTGTTTTACGTAACAGTGGTTGGTTGTAAAGAAATGGTTTTCAGCGTAGAGGACAAGGTTTTAATCAAGGAGTTGATAGAGACGAAGGGGTATGGCGCAAGGAGACTCATTACGGAATTTCCACTGAAAAATTGGTCCCTAGCTGGTGTCAGCAAGCTGTTAAAAATTATTTCCACAGCCGGATCAGTTGCAAGGAAACCACGAGATCGGGCGTTACGAACGCAAACAAAATAATATCAATGCTGTCGAAGAACTGGTGCTGAATCAGGATGATCAGCCGCGCACGCATCTCTCGATGCGTTTTACTGTTTGGTAACTTGGTTCCTGAACCACCCAATTTCACAAGGGTATATCCTCGTAACCGTTACATCAATTGTAATAAAATTTGGAGGGTAGGCCTATAGATAGAATAGACTGAAGTTCATGTGCACCAAATTTATTACCAATAGTACTACAATTGACCAAGATATTTCACAAAGTCTAGTGTTCTACTTTATCGTGGACACAGTGTATAATTATTTAGTACTCCATGGCCTGGGCCGTATGTAAGCAAGATTTCTCCACTAACGAGTTGAGTTGACAGAGATCCTGAGTGGCCGAGTGGGTTGGTAGCTTGCTCGTCACGCCGGCGCCCCGGGTTCGATTCCCGGTTGGTCGGTTTATCAGAGATTAATTTCACGGATCTTTACTGCGGGTGGCTCGGTCGCAATATAAACGTGGAGTACGAGGTTGCTTTCTGCCTCCGACACTAATCATCTTCTATAATATTATGAAAAAGTGTCGTTAAGCCGAAATACAAACAAGCTAACGAGTTGACCCGCTGGCCGTGGACCCCGAGTATAGGGGCGTACGCCCTTATACAAGAGGGCCATGCACTGGCTTAAACTGGGTGCCTCATTCGGGGTGGGGTGTTTCTGGCGTCACTGAAACACACGGGAAGACTCAGAACTGCTCCTTCCTCCTGTGAAGACACTCCCGTATTCCCTGCCCCAGACCGCATGACCGAATTGTCTCACGGGCTGACAATTTAATGATAAAAACGTTGTTAACAAGAATGCTTTAATAATGTTTAATTTCATGTAAACCAAAGTGCGGTTATGAAGTTGGATAAATAAAGAATAAACTTACTTACTTTTACATTCCATACATACATACATATATACACAGGTTTACATACATACATGCATCCATCCGTTCATCCATCTATCCCTCAACTTATGTATGTATGTGTGTGTGTGTGTGTTTGTGTCTGTCTGTCTGTCTTTCTATCTGTCTATCTGTCTATATATCACAGCATGGATTCCAACATGGCCATTCCCCATATATGCCTAGACTAAGTATGCAGGATAAAATTTCTAATGCTAAAATAATGAATACATTGGGCTATTTTTCGACTGCGCCAAGGTTTTTGAAACTCTAAATAATACTACCTTTATAAAAAAATTAAATAATTACGTATCGAGTCTAATTCCACCGTGCTTAGTGCAATGCTGTTGTGTATTTCAATGGCTTCACCAAGCAATGTGGGTCTGGATTTTGATGTATGGCGTTTGAGCGATGTTAATAAACTTAATGAATCGGAGAATATAAAAAATTTTGGTTTTCACTTTCATTTTGGGCGATCCACTGCATAGCTTCCTTGATCGCCGTCAGTTCTGCAGCGTAGACACTCGAGTAATCGCACAGTCGCATTTGTTGGTATACATGCTCGATTGGTATGGCAAACGCTGCAGCGGCTACATTGCCCGCTTTTGAGCCGTCTGTGTATATACAAGTGTGATGTTGGAATTTTTGTATTGTCTCTAGCACAAATTGTCTCGTGCAGTCTGGATGGTCTACCTTTTTGTTTTGTGATTTTCTGAGGCTGGTGTTAACCTTAATGGTTTTATTTACCCAGGGTGGATTTAGGGGGAAATATGGGCCCTTAAAAGATGTGTTTAAGGATGATAGGAATTCAAAGGTTCGTGTATAGATGGATTTGAACTTGCTATGTCTGGTCCTGTATTCATTGGTCCAGTGTTGCTGTAGTGTGTCACTGACTGGGCTTAGGGCACTGCCTTTAATTTTTGTGATGAATTTCAACGCGTTCTGCAGGTATCTTAAATGCAACCTGGTATTCTGTGTGTATTTCCTTTTTAACAACTAGCTGTGTGGTAACAAAGACCATTAGCGTCGCCCTCCTCCTTTATCCAGGCTTGGGACTGGCACTGTCAGAAAGCGAACAGTGTTGGAGTTCACCCGGTATTCTACAGAGCTTGTCTGTTTTTATACACGTGGCCTATATTTGAGTCTTGCCGACGCTAGGTCGAGCGGTACAGCAGTCAGCCAAAGTATAGTGACCAGTTGGGGCGGCTAAGGTCAGCGACCTCGGCCGACTGCAAATTGAGGGTTACTGAGCCATCGTTGGGGGAAGAGAAGAAAGTGAAAGAGAGAGTGAGGGAGAGACAGAGATAGAGGCAGAGACATAGACAGACAGAGACAGACAGAGAGAGATAGAGAGACTCAGAAAGAAAGACAGACATGCAGACAGAGAGACATTTCTTAATGTTTCCCCATGTATATTCCACTTGTGGATTTCTGAAAATGTGCTATTAATTTCTATTATTGTTATTGTTATAATCATTATTAAGCCCTATTAGGTCATCATTATTACTATTATCGTCATCATCATCATCGTCGTCGTCTTTATCGTCGCCCTTTATGCTACTACTACTGCCATACTACACCTCGTATATTTTTGTAAATGTATTATTATTATTATTATTATTATTATATTATAATTATTATTATTATTATTATTATTATTATAATTATAATTATAATTTTATTATTATTATTATTATTATTATTATTATTATTATTATTATTATTATTATTATTATTATTATTATTATTATTATTATTATTATAGCAAAGTGAGTAATTTAGCATGGTAAGGTCGAGGAAAAATTATTATTATAATTTTTATTATTATTATTATTATTAATTTTAATACACGGGCTTCTGTTTCTGTTGCCATAATCATTTCTCACTCAGAAGCGCCATTACCTTCTAGATATCGACATTGTGGGGCGCGGTGGTGCAGAGGTATTTTCGGTGCCCTGCAGTCGGAGGGTTGCGGGTTCGAATCCGCCTCAAGACGCCGCGTAGGGCCCCTGGGCAAGTCCTTCGCAGACTTCGGTGAAGGCCCTACTAATCTAATTTTAGAAACATAGGCCTACATATGTACATGAATTTAAATGCACTGGCATGTTATTCACTGAACCAAACTGCCTGTCAAAATAAACGATCTTCCATTGTCCATCTCTCTTTCCTCTCCAAGACATTTGGAAGACTAGGTTCACTGCAGCTTCTTACTTGTTTAAAGTTTAGGAGACTGCAGCTTTATATTATTACACGGTATATTAGTCGAAGTCATTAAAGTCAGTGTTTCAATTATAATGATGACGATGATGACGACTAAGACGACGACGATGACGATGATGATTACGACGACGATGATGATCACGAAGAGGACGACGACGATGATTATAATGATGACTACAATGATGATAATGACTATAATGATGATGAGTTAGGTTAACTATAATGCTGATGCTGATGATGATTGTGATGATGACAACGACTGTAATGGTGATGATGATGACGATAATGATGACGATAATGGTCATGATAAACCGCTGCTGCTGCTGATGATGATGATGGTGGTGGTGATGACGATGACGACGACGACGATGATGATGGTGATTCATTGCCAATATGTTCGAACGGTTTATAGGTTTATCTATTTGTATGGATTTCTGGTCATTTACTTCAAAGCATCTCTTTCTAAAGGTTACGATATATTGTGGCCTATACATGTAGGTTAGGATTTCAGGTTCTGACTTGTATTAACAAGTATCTTTTGGAGTGGAATATGACAGCAGAGTGTCCATAAGCTTACATGTTTTGTCAAGACTTTACGAGCAGTACTGCTGTTGATTATTATTTGGTGAGAAAGCACTTGAGGTGCTTACATATTATATATTATTTGTACATATTCATGGGCGCCGACTCTGCGAGGCCCGTGAGTGCTCAGCTTCTGACACAGACCGACCGAATTGACCTTTGCTAGGGTCATATCCAACCCTTTCTGCAATGACTCATTCATCTGGCATCTTCTATGAAAGCGTAAACAGGTTAACTCCACACAGGCATGCCCTGCGGGGACAGCGTGTGGCACTCTTTTTCGGCGTACTTTTACAAAAGCCGTTTGCAGTGAAATGTCCAAATGTTCCCACATGGAATGTGTGGTGTAACAGATAGCCAACTTACCACGCATTGACGGAAGGCTACATAATGAATATATTAGAGCATATTTCCCACCAGATGGCCGGATTTTACGAAAATGTTCATCAGGGCAGAGTGTGTGGATTGTGTGTGCACACGATACACACAGAATCCACACACATTGTGAGGACATGACCCCACAGAGAAAACTCAATTTTACACTGGATGTGCACAAATCAAGCAATTATTAGTCTTTTCCTTAAATGGACTTCCAAATTGTCCCCAGAAGGAATCAGGACCCCACTAGGTAGCTTTTGAACTGATGAAAGGCAGGGTAAGGTAGTGAATACAAGCACACACACACACACACACACACACACACACACACACACACACACACACACACACACACACACACACACACACACACACACACACACACACACACACACACACACACACGGGCGCATAATGATGCGATCGCTTACCTAAGCCAATGCATTGAAGCTAAATGTAATATGCTCCTTTCACCTGCTCCTCGTCATCCTCTTCCTTTTCTCCATGGCATTAATAGGAAACGACGCTTCGTCTTCACAAAGACGATTAAACGTCGCCCTCCTCCTCGGCTCTGGACTGGCACTACTAGTGTACGGCCAGTGGCGAAGTGATTTTTCCTTGAGTTTTAGTTTCGTGTTTTAAATTACATCTTATTGCTGTCAGAACTTTAACAACGATTATTATAATAGTAGCGTTGTAAACCAACGTAACTTGCCTGTTCTGCATTTATAACATCAATTCAAATCGCTTTTAAGGTGTGTAAGGACATCGTTTTGTTTCCAGTGTTTTTAAACATCTTAGGTTCGTTGACATCGACCTCACCACATCCAAGCGACATTATTATTCCAACAGTTTAAAAACATCTAATGACATCATCGGACGCTAATCACAACAAGGAATGTCACTGTTAGTTCTCCTGTTCTATTGTTTAAGTACTAAACAATATTTTTGCGTTTGATTATGATATTCTCACTTCCTGAGGAATCGCAAAGACACGAACAAGAAATGTGTCCAATGATGATGATGATGATGATGATGATGATGATGATGATGATGATGATGATGATGATGATGATGATGATGATGATGATGATGACGATGATGATGATTATGATGATGATGATGATGATGATGATGATGATGATGACGACGATGATGATGATGATGATGATGATGATGATGATGATGATGATGATGATGATGATGATGATTACGATGATGATGATGACGACGACGATGATGATGATGATGATGATGATGACGACGATGACGACAATGACAAAGATCGACTCAGTTTTTCATTCGCCAGATGGCGGGACGGAAAAATGAGCAGTAGGATGTGACGGATGCCTTGTTTGGCTGCAAACAGTCAAATTTTATTCCTGTAATAACTTGTGATCATCCGTTCAAATTACGAATTTTCATCATAATATTATTGCGTTCATGTCAGTTCGAAACAATTTAAGCGAACTTCACAGGATGTATACGCTTGTTTTTTAATAGGTCTTCAACTTATAAGGAGAGTGGTACACTTAAAAGAGGTGTTCATGAACTATTCTGCTTCTCCTGTTCGTCCGGGTTATACTTTGATCTCACACCCATCTTATCCACCCACGTGAGAGTCTCACAGTTTGTGCAGAAAAAGAAGAGATTTTTTCAGGGAGATTTTACTTATTTAGCCATCGGAAGAGAAAAGTCTTCCCGGACCAGCGACATTACCCTTCGGAAGCTAGATGTCGTTTCACATCCAAGCAGAAACATTACCATTCAGAAGAGCAGCTTAAACACCTTCACAACGTCTGTACAATTTCGCACAAATATTTTGAACTTCTGCAGCGATATGGGAACTCTTCCACTGTGTCAGTGTCAGTCCCAAGCCTGGATGAAGGAGGATGGCAACGCTAATGATCACACAGTGTCGTTTAAATGAAACTACATACATAACGAGTTAGGTTTATAACTCCGCCACTGATCGTACTCCGACAGTGTTAGTCCCAAGCATGAAGAAAGTGCAGAGCGACGCTAATCATAATAAAGGATATACTTACTTACTTACTTACTTACTTTTTACTTACATTGGGTAAACAATACTCCGGTTGCTTTGCATGGCTATAGATATTTTGAAACCATATTTTGTAATTACACCATTACTGAAAATTATATAATGCTTTTGGATTCTGTTTATTTAATAATTCTATAATCCTACTGGCAAACATTGCACCATGGACTGCAAATAATGAAAGTTTTAGATTGTCAGTTCCGACATCGATATCAATTATCACAAGTAAGAACATTAGATCTGAAATAAAAGAACCCTGGAGCGTGTCAT
The DNA here is from genome assembly GCA_020284085.1 of Aporrectodea caliginosa. Taxonomy (NCBI): domain Eukaryota; kingdom Metazoa; phylum Annelida; class Clitellata; order Crassiclitellata; family Lumbricidae; genus Aporrectodea; species Aporrectodea caliginosa. Next base: position 141,262 of record JACEVL010000955.1, read on the forward strand.
TTTCATGTTTAAATTTGTCTGAAAATTCTGAACCAACTGTAACGTCTTATGTCTTACTGGTGAGGAGTTTAAAGTTTTAAATTAGCATATTTCCTTTTATTCCCATATTTTGCAATATGTTCAAAAGTGTTGGCATATGAAGCACATTAGAGTCCATACGCTCGTTCAAAGTCTAGAAAGATGGTCAATACACGCTTATATTTTAAAAAAAATTTGAAAAGCTTGCTGATCATATGCTTCTTAAAACCTGCTTTATTTTAATTTACGATATTTTTTGTTCCAGAATACACCTACTACTGAACTTTTTCGATCTACAATTCCGAAGGTAATTAGCGAATGATGGATCCACAGTTTAACGGCAGCTTATAACAACAGAGGCCGTAGCCCCCGACAAAGATTATTTTTAAAGCTCAATTAATAATAATTAGCGAATGGATAAAACTGACGAATATATATAGCCTGGGTAAACCTCTTTAAAAGGTGTGTAAGCTTTGCATCTGCATAAAAGTGGTAAAATAGTAGTTATCCACTTCTTAACGAAATCCTATAGTTACAGTGTTCGTTGACGTAAAAATATTCCGTCACAAAGACGTTTTATATAAAATGAATATTCAGCCAGCGTCCGTACATTGGTCTTCCACCAAAGTGCGGTTAGCAATTGGATCAATAAAGGATATACTTACTTACTTACTTACTTACTTTGCAGGTCGCAAACCTGGCCAAGACTGGACTCGCGTCTACACAGGATATCGCTGTCTACCACAAACTTCAGTCAATAACATTTAATAAACACTGTTTATTAAGTTGATGTACAAGTATAATAGCTAAGTTGTATTACTAGTTGGATTTCAGTATCAATGAACACACCTATAAAGAACCCATTGTGATGGTCAAAATATACTTTTCCAAAGTATTTTGAAAATAAACATAAACTAGAATTTTCTATTTTGTAAATAGAAATCTATATTTCCATCACTGTGTGTGCTCGGCTATCTTCGATTTTCACAAGTCGATAGGAAACTGTCAGTGAAGTCATTTCTGGAAACAAAACTCTTTAACGTATTTATTAGACACCTTTATATCGTATATTCCAGAATAAATAACCTCCCCGTTTAACTGTTGTTAACGCTCAACAAAATGTTACTAAGGTTAACTCAACTAAATCTGTAACACAATCTCATGTAAGTGAAACTGTTGTTGTCACTGATGTTAACACTCAACAGAATGTTACTAAGGTTAACTCAGCTAAGCATGTAATACAATCTCATGTAAATAAAACTGTTGATGTCACTGATGTAAATAATGTAAAATTGGCTAGGCCTGTAACACAATCTCAGGCTAAGCATGTAACACAATCTCATGTAAGTAAAACTGTTGATGTCACTGATGTTAACGCTCAACAAAATATTACTAAGGTTAACTCAACTAAACCTGTAACACAATCTCATGTCAGTAAAACTGTTGATGTCACTGATGTTAACGCTAAACCTGTAACACAATCTCATGTAAGTGAAACTGTTGATGTTAACGCTCAACAGAATGTTACTAAGGTTAACTCAACTAAACCTGTATTAGTTGGAAATTCAGACGTATCACAGTCAAATGAGGCAAATACAAGAAAAATGTATCATTGTGAAGTAAAGCAATCATTTGCACAAGCTAGCATAGTTCATGATGTAACAAATCGGAAAAATGTTACTGTAAAACATAATCAATCTCGCCCTACGATGACAGATCAACAACGAGAAATAAACTCCAGAACAGTTTTTGTAGCTGGTGAGCGAGATCAATTGATTAAGCTTTACAAACATAAACCTCGTCTTCTAAATAAGGAGATAATTGAACAGGCTGGTGGTCAAATTGATAAAGTTTATCTTACCAAAAATGGTACCCTTAGAATAATAGCATGCACTAATGCACAAAAAGATAAACTAATGAAATTGAACCATCTTGATAATAAACCAGTCAAAGTAAGCCTACCATATAATTTAACTAGAGTGAAACCTAATTCAAGCAAATCAGTGCCACCAAATCAGCAGAAAGTTAATTACTTGGTTAAAGGAGTTATTTATGGATTGCTGGAAGACCAACACAATTTAAATGAAATAGCTAAAGATATCGGTGCTTCTCAAATGTATGCGTTAGGGAACTATGAAACGAGCAATGCTACAGTGGTAGCTTTTAATAAAAACACCATTCTTCCATCAACGATTGAATTTGACAATCGAAAATTCAAAGTTCATTTGTTTATTCCCAAACCAAAACGCTGTGATAAATGTCAGAAATTTGGACATTTGACATTCCAATGTTCAAAAGAGACCATTTGTAGCTATTGCAGTGGTCGTCATGAATTTAAAGAATGTAACTCAATTACTCAGAAATGTGCTAATTGTGGACAGGCTCATAGCGCTGCGTTTAGAGGATGTCCTCAATATATCGAACTGCAAAAAGCATTAAAGATAAGAGCAGAAGAAAATATAACACTAAATGAAGCCATTCAAAAGGTTAAAATAAATCAGCAATTTGACAAAATGCATAAAGATCTTATTGTAAATTTAAATCAAGGAACTAACTGCCCTACAGTTAATAATGTAAACATTCAAACTTATGCTGATAAACTGAAATCCAGTAATGTTAATCAGTTATGGCCCTCCCTTGCATCATCATCAACAGTGCAAATCAGACATAATGATCATTTAGAATCAGAAATCGCAATGGAAGACTCCCATACATCGTCATCAACTGTAACAATCAAACATAACGATCATTTAGAACCAGAAATCCCAATGGAAGACTCCACTTCACAAAATGTAATTGAAGCTTTCCTGAATTTTAATGATAAGAAATACTATGCAAGTAACAAGAATAATGTGGACAATAATGATCCAATTATTTCTAGAAATAAGAGATTTGTACTTGGCATTTTAGCAACAATAGATAATTGTAAAACAAAAGAACAGGCTAAAATGATCATTTGCCAAGCTGCTTCACAACTTATGTTTGAAAATGAGGTCCAATTCAATTGTAATTGTTAGGTATGCTTCACTCAAATAATAAATATAAATAATCATGACCTTTTTCTAAATGGCACTTACAGTCCTTCAGTGGAATGCCAATGGTTTAAGGGGTCATAAGGACCAACTAAAGAATTTCTTAGTTAATGTGCCCAGTCCGCCGGATGTGGTGTGCATAGAGGAAACCCTTTTAAAACCTAAAAGAAATCCACCAAAAATAGATGGTTATAATGTGGTCCGTAAAGACTGTACAACTAATACAAAGGGTGGCCTTGTCATTTATATAAAAGTAGGAATAAATTTCACTTTACTAGATATAGAAGATAATCCGAATATTGAAATTCAAGGAATTGAAATTAAAACCAGTAATGGTCACTTAAAAATTTTTAATACATATATATCACCTTCACATCAATTGGTTAAAGAGGAAATTGAACATCTTTTCCTAAATAAAAGAACAATTATAGTAGGTGATTTGAATGCGCATAATAAACTTTGGGGATGCTCATATACGAAAATAAGAGGAAGATTATTAGAAGAAATATTAGTTGAAAAGAATATGGTTGTCCTTAATACAGGGCAGGCCACTTATATTACTTCTAACATGCTAAATAATAACTCAGTTATAGATCTAAGTATATGCTCACAAGATGTAGCATTAAATACTAGACATACTGTTACTAAGTATAATATGGGATCTGACCATTTTGCATCCATTACTTTTGTTAACGAGGAAAGCATAATAGAAAATAACTTAAGTATGCAATTATGGAAATTAAATAAAGCTAATTGGAAAAATTATAAAGATTCTAGCAATTTAACATTAACTAATGAAGTCCTAATGAAAACAAATATAGATGATAAATATAATGATATATTAGAATGCATAAATACCTTAGCTAATCAATCAATACCTCTTAAAAAACAAAATCTAAGAAAGAATGAAAAGCGTAAGAAATTTAAACCTCTACCATATTGGAATGATAAATGTAATGAAGCTGTGTATAAAAGAAATCAATGTAGAAACAAAATGAAAAAAACCAAAGAACTTAATGATTATATGGAATACAAAAAGCAAGAAGCTATAGTTAGAAGAACCCTTAAGGTAGAAGCAAAATCTAGTTGGCAGGATTATTGCTCTACGCTTACTAATCAAACGAAGTTAGGATCAGTATGGAGCATGGCTAGAAAAATGAATGGAGTAGCAGCTTACGCATCAATTCCTACTCTTAATGATAATGGATTATTAGCTGAGTCAAACATAGATAAAGCAAATATACTAGCTCATACTTACGAAAAAACTAGTAACTCTCAAAATTATAATAAAAACTTCTTAAATTATATTAACAAGTGTCGCGGTCGAGCCTCTCGATGAGAAACAGGAGATTCAATGATCAAGTGGAAGACTGAGTGTATACAGATCTTTCAAGAGAGAACTCACACCGGGAGCCAGATTGATTGACAAAACAGTCGCCGCTGTTGGTATTCTTGCCATTTGACCAGGAAAGCACGTATGTTTGCATGTTTTAATCTATGCGTGTGTGTATGTAGGCCGTATGATTTTATACATTTATGTATGTTTTATGCATACATGTATAATATGCGTGTATGTTAGTCTCAAAGTATGCATGCAAGTATGTATGTATGTATGTATGTAAGTATGTATGATTGTATGTATGTATCGTGTGGAGACATGTATGTATGTATGTATGTATGGTATGTATGTATGTATGTATGTATGTATGTATGTATTATATGTATGTATGCTATTGTCATCAATGTAATGTATGCTTATGATTGTATGTATGTTTGTATTGTTAGTTGGTGTTGTACCGATTAAACGGCCATACGCGTAATCGGGCCGATTATTATTTAGAACAATCGGCATAATCGGGTATCAGCAGAAATAATCAGTTAATCGGTAGCCGATGTAATTTCTAAATTGTGTTATAATTTAATAATTTCACTTGAATTTTTGCATATTGCAAGTTTTTTATCGATTTTCATCTATCTGTTTAACGTCCCTTATTATTTATGCATTAAAATATATCGTTAACAACTTCACAACTTAATTTAAACTTCCACCCTTATAGTTGTGACAATAGATTACTGGTTTATGTTTCGGAACCGAACATTTTGACCAAACAAATAATGAAATATTCGGTCTCATAATGGGTATTGGCAGTTTAATAATCTGGCTATACGCGTTATCTGTATCGGCAATTTAATAATCAGCTATACGCGGTATCGGCATAATCGGCAAAAAGCGATATCGATACAGCTGCTCTAACATCTTATGTATGTATGTATGTATCGTATGTATGTATGATTATATGTATGTATGTATGTATGCCTTATGTATGTATATATATGTATGTATGTATGTATGCTTATGTATGTATGTATGTATGTATGTATATGTATCATGTATGTACATGTATATGTATGTATGTATGTATGTATGTATGTATGTATGTATGTATGTATCACATGTATGTATGTATGAAGGCGGGGTCCTCTGGTTAAATCTCACCTTTTTGAACTTTGCCCTATAATCAGAAAGCCTGTAGCGCAACCGGTCCAATGGCGCATAGCCTCTTTAACGTGTTGAAGGCTACGGTAACTTACTCTGAGGCTGCCAAAGGAAGAGACATCTATAACCCTATATTGAAACCTGGTCTAATCTTATAAGACTTCTTACCATAGCGCCTTTACAATGCCACGTCTATCATCAATCGATGGTCGCTTCCAGTGGCATCGTATTAAACAATTAAAATCTTTGGAGAGGCCATGTCGAATTCCGATTGGTCACAATAGTAGCCTACATCAGCGCTCGTGAATAAGCTGGTGCTCTGCGCTTAGCTTTCGAATGGCGCTTTAGAAGTTTCGACATTACGATTACGATAACATGTATAATACATAGAATAATACGATACGAGGAATCGTCTGACGAATCCAATGCATGTATAAAATTGTATACGGAGGATTCTAAGTGACTGCACTTTGATTGACTCGTTCGGTTAAGATAAGAGTGAGAGCATTTTGTGGTTTCTACAGCAGTTCATGAGGGAAGAACTGACTACTAAGATCTAAAATATGTATGGAAAAATTGTACCGTATGGGGAGTTAGTTTAAAGGTTGAACTACTGGAGAGAGGAAATTCCTCTTTCTTCCTACCAAGTAAACCCTGGATGAAACCTTGGCATTATTCCAAGAAGAAGCTGCGAGGGGAGGAAGGAAGGAAGAAGGAAGGAAGGAAGGAAGGAAGGAAGGAAGGAAGGAAGGAAGGAAGGAAGGAAGGAAGGAAGGAAGGAAGGAAGGAAGGAAGGAAGGAAGGAAGAAAGGAAGGAGACAGGGAGGGATAGACAGAGGACAGGAAGACATAAAGGAATGATGATGTGATGATGATGATGATGATGATGATGATGATGATGATGATGATGATGATGATGATGATGATGATGATGATGATGATGATGATGATTGATGATGATTGACTTGCTTCTGTCCGTTCTGCTAACACAACATAGGTCCCTAATTGGCTAACACATGTCTCCTTAGGCCCTAGGCCTACATGGGGATTTCTTCAATGTCGTGGCACCTGAATTCAAACTGAGGGAGCACCGGTGGCTCTCACCCTGAAATCAATTCATTAAAGAAGACGAGCGGAGTCCGGTCATTCAGTCGCTATAGAAATACTCGTACAGGTACATCCACAATTACCCTTGTTATGCATAGGGATCTAAGTGACTGTAGCACTTGAGACGACTTGCATACCGTAATAGCCTACTACACTATGTTGTGGTTGAGGTGTGTCTGGTTCAGCCGAGGCGTTACTGTGGCGCCACCTCTCGAATGCATCTGCTATGCCATAATAATGACACGACTGACTGTGGATTAAACCACTGATGCACTAAAAACCAGACGTCTCTATACTGTGTTGCACTTACTTATGAAGTTATTATACAGGATGTCTTCAAACCGGCTCTACGTAAACCCAATTAAGACCAAATTGTTCTGAATAGCCAAGCAAGTTGCTAAGGTTGACTGATTCCCTTTTGGATGAAAGTTTTCCCTACAACGTTACCTTTTCAACCTCTGCTCCATAACCTAGCTGGGTGTCACTCTTACATAGCTCTCTCTCTCCTTGTCTGACCACATCACTGATCGTCACCCGCTCACTGCTATTAAGCCTACCATTGTCCGACCCCTGAAGGCAATCCGAAGATCTGCTTCTTCTTTGGTTTTTACGAGGTATCTACCCCAATATAGTTCATGCCTTCATTTAGACCTGGGAGTCACTTTGGTCAGCCAATCTGACCCCACTTGACCCTAAAGTGACTTGAGGTCGACTTGAAGTCGACAACTTGGAGTCAAAACGACTTGACCCGACTTGGCAGAAAAACAACCAACTTTCGACTTCAAAGTCGACTTCTGACATGGTAATTACGATTACGTACGGCTAATAATACAAAAATGTCATGCCAATTTGCCTGGCAAGCATTAATTTCTTATACTAATGAGTAATGAGATCTCAACACCTGATGAATAAAATTGCTCATTAGGCCTATTTTAAGCTGTTTGGGTTTGTGCTTGAATAGTTTAGTAATGCTCTAATGTGTTAACAGAAGAATCTGCAGTGGACCGCGGACTGGTTGCACTGAATGGCGTGTTATAATGACACAGTTTAATTCTGTTGTCATAATTATTTGGCCACTAACGTCATTCAAATAGCAATGCATGCGTATCATCCCACAGTACTACCACTCACCGACAATATAGTCGATCATTGTCTAATACAACTGTTTTCCGTCTGCAAACGACTAATGCAGTGCACCAAAGTAGCGCCAAACGATCGATTGATTAGTATGAGATCCAGATTTCTTTGGGTCGAATTCACTGACGACTAAACGTTCATTGATTTGCGCGTGTTCAGCTCTTGATAAGGCAGACGTGCTAACATTTATATTAACACTTTCAGTTTTTATCCGGCGTTCGCCCGGGTTTTCCTCAGCGCCCGTGTATTTGAATTTAATGACATCTTCGTCAACGCCTGTGAATTTGAATTTAACGATGTGAAAATTTTTCGTGTGTCCCTCTGGCGAATTTACGCGCTGGCTTGAAATTTGTTTAATATCAACTCTATGTAATATATACTCCCATGCATTTGCCAGAATTCAATGGCATTGAAACTATGACCACATCGAAACTTAAAATGTCCAAATATCGGAATTTAAAGTAAATTTTGAGTTGAAATATAGTTGGGTTGAGATCTATAGAAATTCAAATGAAAACGTTCGTTAAAAATTTCGTTGCATTGGCGAATCTTTAAGTCCGATGACCTAGAAATTCTCCCGTGGTCCCCACTTCTGATGTTAAATCAACGGTCAACGTGATTGGTTGCGAATCAGAGCGTTGACCTATATGCTATGTGTGACGTAAGATTGCATATTTAATTAGCATGCGTGACGTGGACAAATGGCCTGATGGCCATGGTGTAAGAGACATAGCCTCGTCGAAAAGTTGGAAATTTAAAATGGCCATATATCGGCGTTTAAATAAAATTGCGAACTGAAAATAGTCGCGTTGATCTAGACGTTGTGTAATAATGTTTTGTAAATTTTTTCAAATCGCTAAACCGTTCCGTTTCGGAGCCTTTAGCCGGACAAATAGCCTAAACATACATACATACATACATACATACATACATACATACGGAAGGACATCGTAGACGTGCTAACATTTATATTAACATTTCGATTCACCAGTTTTGTTAAACGTACGTGTGACGCTTTAACATATAATAAATCATGATATAGATAAATCGACACCGATAAAAATAAGTAGGCCTAAGTAATTGCTTAGCCCAACCGACGCAACCGGCGTCGATAATACAAAATAATATCGCAGTACCGTTCTGCGTTTCTTACTCTTTCAAATGAGATGAAAATCAACTTTTATCTTCTACACTTCAATTCAATATATCGTCAACATAAATCAATTATATTTCTTAACACTTCACTCTCAATATACAGCTCTATCTACTGTATTAAGACAACTGCATTATTCAAATCGACTGTAATCAGCCATTTCTAACCTTTCCCGCGCTATTAGCCATGTAACAATTGTATATAATGATATTCAGCTAGAAATGTTAAGAACTATATCGAGTTGTCTTTATCGTCCAGCAAGCGTCATGCGACTACCTATGAGTGCCTAGAGTCCACTATGTAGTGTGACGTCATATGTGACACCTCCCCACAAAGTTAAAAACTTAACAGTTTGTCTATTGTCAGTATTGGTCCTGGAATCGCACGCAGGGTTTGATCAGTCTTCCGCTCCGTGTACGATATCCTTCAAGTTCTTGGTTTGGCATTGTCTGGTTGCACTGCAGTTCCAACGGTGGGAGATCAGATAGCTGTTCGCTTGAAGAGGACGCTGTTGGACTCCCAGTCAGACTGTTCTGTGATGTTACAGCTGGCTGGTCTGAGGGTGGTCTAGCCGTGGACACAGGATACTCATCTGCAGGTGGATGTGAGGTGGTTGGTGGGTCTTCCATTGTCCGGATTATATCTCGACGATTTCTTCTGAGTGTCGAGGCATTCTCTGTCACAACATTGTACGATCGAGGTGTATGATGCTTGGAGTTGACCACACCCCTAATCCATTCGTTGTTATGTTGCACTCGCACCACATCTCCTGGGTTGAGAGGTGGCAGGCTTTTGGTGGACCTGTCATAGTAGTGCTTCTGACGGTTTTGTCGAGCTTGAAGCGGTTGTCTACCTTCCACGACCATTGGACGCAGGACCTCAGAGGAAACAGGCAACTTCGTTCTCAGCACTCGACTCATCAGGAGTTGTGCGGGACTGAGGTTCATGTCAGCGATCGGTGCATTGCGAAATTGCAGGAGGGCGATGTTCGGATCTGTACCACTCTCCTCTGCCTTTTTCAAGAGCTTCTTGATCGTCTGAATGGCACGCTCTGATTGACCGTTCGCTTGCGGGTACCGAGGACTTGTTGTCGTCACGATAAAATTCCATTCCTCTGCAAATGTCTTCATTGCCCTACTGTTGAAGGGCATGTTGTCCGCTACTAATTCGTCTGGAATTCCATGGCGTGCAAAGATTGACTTGATCTTGACCACAACAGAGGATGCTGTCTTGCTCTCGAGGTGGCAGATCTCAGGAAACTTAGAGAAGTAGTCGACAACAAGGAGGTAGTCTCTGCCATATAGCGTGAATATGTCTGCTCCAACTTTCTGCCAAGGGCGTTCTGGTACAGGATGTGGTAACAATGGCTCCTGTTGCTGCTTCCGATGATACGCATTGCATATTCCACAACGAGCCACTAAGTTCTCGATGTCCCGAGCCATTCCAGGCCAATACAGCGTTGTCCGTGCCAATGCTTTACACTTGTCCATGCCCAAGTGACCTTCATGTATGCGTAACAGCATGTCAGGACGCAGTGCATGCGGAACAATTATCTTGTGGTTCAGAAAGAGGATGCCATCGGCCTCGTATATGTCTGACACTACTTTGGAATAGGCTTTCAGTTCACAAGATAGTGCCGATTTGTTCAACTGGGTGCTGGACTGCAGTAGTTCACGAAGCTGCAGGAGTTCCGGATCATTCTGCACTGCCGATCTGAATACAGTAAGCATTCGGTTGCTAATCGGTGCATCGTGCAACACTGTGTGTACCGTCACTTCAATCTCTTCACTAAGCTCACGGTCGGAGGCCGATGGGGATGCAGTGAGGTATGCCCGTGACAAGGTGTCTGCAACATGCATGTTCTTGCCTGGTACATACTCGATATGGAGCTGATACTTGAGCAGGCGAAGCAACATGCGCTGGAGCCGAGGAGTAGTAGTGCTGATGGATTTGCGAAATATTGATTCGAGTGGCTTATGGTCACTGTGAACCAGTGTTTCCCGGCCGTAGATGTACTGTGAGAATTTTTCACATGCGAAGACGATGGCCAACAGTTCCTTTTCAATCTGTGCGTAGCGTGTTTCTGCGTCAGTTAGGGCACGTGAGGCATAGGCAATTGGACGACCCTCCTGAAGCAGGCACGACCCTAAACCCGTCGATGAGGCATCTGTTTGGATGACTGTTGGTTTAGAAATATCAAAGAAGCGCAGAACCGGAGTTGCGGTTATTTGTTTCTTTAGCGCTTGGAATGTTGATTCGTGATGATCAGTCCACGACCAAGGCATGTCTTTCTTCAGTAGAGCGCGCAGAGGCTGTGTTGCAGCTGAAAAATTTGAGACAAATCTGGACAAATATGTAAGCATGCCCAAGAAACGCATGAGTTCCTTCTTGTCTCTTGGCTGCTCCATGTCTTCTATTGCTCTTACTTTATCTGGATCAGGTCTGATTCCTTCCTGTGAAAGTAGGCTGCCCAAATACTTGACCTGTTTGACCTTGAACTGGACTTTGTCTTTGTTGAACCTGAGATTGTAGTTGCGTGCCCGTTCTAGTACCTGGCGTAGTGTATCATCATGTTCTTTCTCATTGCTTGCTGCAATTATCAGGTCATCGAATACCACGTGTGTGTTTGGGATGTCCCCAAAGACCTCAGTGTTGCGCTTCTGGAACACTTCCGGTGCCGACGAAATGCCAAATGGAAGACGAGCAAACGAATACCTTCCGAACGGGGTGTTGAATGTGCACAGTTTGGAGCTCTCTTCATCCAGCTTCAATTGCCAGAACCCATCTTTCATGTCTATTATGGTAAATAGATTTTTTCCATGCAGACGAGCAGTGACGTCATCACTTGTTGGAATGGCATAGTGTTCTCGCTTGATGGCCCGATTCAAATCACGTGGATCCAGACACAGACGAAGGGAACCATCTTTCTTTTCCACGAGTAGTAGACTATTCACCCAATCGGTTGGTTCATCACGTTTCATGAGCACCCCTGCGTTCACCATTCTGTCCAGTTGTTCCTTTAGCTTTGGCTGAAGTGATAATGGAATTCGGCGTGGAGAGTGGATGACCGGCGAGATTGATGTGTCAGTTGTAATGTGATGCTCTCCAGGAAAACATCCCAGCCCGTTAAACACATCTGCATATTCTGCTACTAGTGTGCTGGTTGTTTCGAGGCTGACCCCATCGACCTGTCTCAAAATGTTCAGTTTGATACAAGTGGGAAGGCCTAATAGGGTGGGGGCTCTATGCTTCACGATGAGAAAGTCAACTGCATGTTCCTGCCCTCTAAATTTCAAACACAGGTTGGCTATGCCGATAGGTTTCATGATTGTGTTGCTATACGCTGTTAGTACTACAGAGGTGGAGCGAAGAACAGGCGGGTGCTTCACCAGAGAAAACACAGCTGCAGACATAACATTTGCCTCGGCACCGCTGTCAAGCTTGCAGTTGATTCGTGTTCCCTGAATGTCAAACTCTCTGTACCAACATCTGTCTTCCTTGTTGCTCAGGTTGCAGGAGGAGATGACCAGGCGATCCACTTCAGGCATTTCCACTGAGACATCATGGACAGATGATGTGTGTCTGTATGATCTTGATTTACCTCTTGCTGCATGGGATGAACGACACTGCGCCGCGAAGTGATTGGGCTTGGAGCAGGTGTTGCATTGCCTGCCAAAGGCTGGACAGGACTTCGGAGGGTGGATGCGCCATGTAACAATTGTATATAATGATATTCAGCTAGAAATGTTAAGAACTATATCGAGTTGTCTTTATCGTCCAGCAAGCGTCATGCGACTACCTATGAGTGCCTAGAGTCCACTATGTAGTGTGACGTCATATGTGACAAGCACGTGCTCAATACAAGTCAATGTTTACATAAGACAAGCGGCGCTGACCGCCCGCTCAACTAGATCATGTTTATACATATATAATTATATACAGATGTATTGTCATGACACAACCCTAACACACTATAGGTCTTAAAAATGCTTGTTCACACTAAAAACACTATACAACTGCTTAAACGCCGCCGTGGCTTCACGATCATTAGTGTGGCGAGATAAATTTAGATTTGTTTGTGTCACAAGTCGGTTTAAGTCGACTTCTGTAGAAAACAACTTGAGGTTACTTTTCAGTACAAATTCGACTTGGGGGTCAGTTGCGCTAAGCAGAAACGACTCGACTCGACTTGGGATGCCCAAGTCGACTGGGGTCGACTTATTGGGGTCGACACCCAGGTCTACCTGTACATAAATGCGTTTTAAAGTTCTTCTAACATGCTGTTTAGGCCTATACAGTTTTTCTATACTGAAATCCAGTCTTGGCGCCAGGGGCTAGGGGGTCACTTAGCCCCCCAGGAACTGCGAGCTCAGCCCCCGAGAAAGTGGGAAATTACTGCAATATCACAGCGAGGAGGGGAAAAGGGAAATTTTTTGAGCTTTAGCCCCCCTAAATTGAAATCCTGGCGCCGCCACTGCTTCCCTCTACAATCGGTTCTAATGCAGCTTCCAGACTATATTGCCTGTCTCCCGCGATTCTCCCATATCTCTACATTCATCATGTTTTAACCTCTACGCTGGATTCCTCTTACTGCCCGCATCCAGTTAAAGGTACTTATCCTCATTTACCGATCCTACGTGCCCCTAAATACCTCTGTGACTCCATACGTCGGCCCACCTCGGCTGCTTCTCTTCGCCCGCTCCGCTCTTCGGATCATCTTGATCTTTTTATTCCTCGTGTGAGAACGGCCAAGTCCAGTCCCGTGCCTTTGCCTGCATTGGCCCTTCGCTATGCATGGAATCATGCAACTTCCCTACTTAGTTCGCACCACCATAGGAGCATTCACTCTGGATCACGTGACAATGTTGACGTAAGTCAAAACAAATTTTAAAATGCCGTCAACATATTTCACAGTTGATTTAGATATTTAAAAAAGGAATACAGCATTAGTAATCGTCAAAATATTAATGTTTTTATTCATTTGTTTACAATATTGCTTCCAGCAACAGCCGAATGAGCCGATGTTTTGACTTACACAAACGTTGGCGGGCAGATATCACAAAGATATCACGTGACTTGTGAATGCTCCTATACAATGCCCTGATATATATCTTTTCGCTACCTCAGAACTTGTCTTTATTCCCGGGGACTTTTGCACTGGGAGCGCCTTTGATTGGTGTGCACTGTGAGAGGCGCTTTATAAATCTTTAAATACAATACAATTCATTGAACAACTTTCCTCTTCTCGCGTGAATCAACCTCATCACTATACTTTACGCTAGCACCGGTTCAAGGTTGACCGGTAGGTCTTGTTAGGGGCCGTCCATAAAAGTACGTCACGCTATTTTTTGACCATTTTTACCCCCCCCCCCCCTGTCACAAACTGTCACAAAACTCGGACCCCCCTAAAGTACGTCACACTTTCAACATAGAAATAATAATACTTCCGAAAGCAAGGCTAATACATAAACAAGGCTTCGCAACAGCATTATTACTAGCGCTCCTAACGAGAGGAATCGTGAAAAACACATTCAGGAGATATGCATTTCATGCTATTTTGACATAAAACTAATTAAAATGTTTCAGAAAATTTTTTGAAAATTATTTTTAAAGCTATGAAATTCTACTAAAAAAATAAAAATAAATTATAAATAAAATATAAAAAAAAAATAAATGTGTGACGTCACACATGGCCTGACCCCCCCTCCCCCCTGTCACAAACTGTCACACTTTCTTAAACCCCCTCCCCTGGGCGTGACGTACTTTATGGACAGCCCCTTAACTGACAAGATAGAGGTTCTAAACTAAACAAACTGTTCAGACATCTCGTTTAATATCTATCGGAACAATGTAACACAGAAAGATATCTAGCCTATAGCATGCGCAGAAAGGAATAATTATGCTAAAAGGCATTTAGAAGCCAAATGAAACAACAATTAGAACACTTATAAAAGACAAAACGTTCGTGGATATCCGGGCCAATCCGCATGAGTTATAGGCCTAATAGAGAATTATCCGTTTGTATATGCCATAGGCCTACAGCTAAGCCTATGCAGCGTTTTGGCTGTTGTAAAAGAGCTGGGGCTCGACAGTTTACAGATTACTACGAACGCAGATCAAAATTTAATGCAGTCAATATGTTGGACACGAAACAACTGACGACTCATGAAATATTTTAGTTTATTCTTTACATTTATTTTTACAAAAAAACAAGAATTAAAATGAAATGACCACATATAAGTAGTTGCATATGGGCCTTTGCAACAAAGAGAAAACATAATTTATAGAACTATTACATTTTAGCTTACCAACATAATTTAGAAGTATACGTTCCGTAACTTCGTTTTGTTGGCTGTAGGCTACAGTGGCTAAATTTGTCCAAAGCACAATGCCTGTGTCAGCTTTAAGCCAAGAAATAGGCTAGCATTCCAGCTGTCAGAAGCAAACCATTGAGGTCATGAGAGAACTCGGAGGGGGGAAGAGTCAAGACCAGACCCAACATCGTTTCAGTAACTTAGTTGAGGGGGTTAGAAGAAGACAAGTTGAACCCCCAACACCCCGACAACTAAAACACTGGGTCGGATTCTTTTGTGTCCGCAATGTCCCCAACGGTTGACGCTTGTCTTCACATTTTTCCAGATTTCTCCTTGGTCCAAGATGCCGCATTTCTCATCTGTGTACCGCCAAGGTTATGTAAACTGCTGCCTATTGATCGGGTCGTATACTTTCCAGGGATCGAGACCCTGATATTTTCATTAGCTTTGTTTTATGCAAGGTCCGAAGCCATAAGTCTTGGCTCTGCGAAATCTTCACGTACAGTCACGCCGTAGTTTTGGCCCATAGGTCATCATCGGTCCTATATGTCGTCTATTATAAGAGGCCTCTGTGTTGAAGTGCTGCGTCTCACCCGTAAACTGTAGTCTACCACGAGAAAAGGTCATCGCGATCACCAGTGCTGTATGCATGAGAATATATGGATCGATTTGAACTATTTCGGTTCAACACACTGAACCTATGCAACGTTTATCACAAATTTATCCAGTAAAGCTTAAAATATTTTTTCGCCATATAAAGCTCACCGGGTCTTTTTGGTCCAAAAGCTTATATATATATATATATATAGTATATAAAATATATATATATATATATATACACACACTAGGGCTGTCAACGGGGGCCCGGGTTGCCGGGCCCCCGTTCGAACGATTGAGCCCGGGCCGGTAAACCAATTTTCAAAGCCCGCGGAAGAGGCATAATGCCTTAAACAGGCATTCCAATTGTTTAATTACGGTCTAAGGGGTTAATAGCTGGCAGATGGCTGTTGTCTGTACAGCCAAGCCGCGTGTGGTGGGGGCAGTCTACGACCCAAGATTGCTTGCGTGGGGGCAATTGTATTTCAAGAGGAGTGCCACGTTGTAACATCGTAACAGTACGCCATGAACGTGTGTGGCGGATCCCGAGTTTAACAACATCGTACAAAGGCCTTTGACGCCGGCAGAAATTATTTTGAACAGTTCTCACGCTCGCATGTGGTCTGAGAGAAGGAATCCAAGAAGGGCGGGGTGGACAGACAAGCCGCCCCTCCACGCCTATAAGACTCTGGGTGGGAGGCCTAAGGCTAAATCCGCCGACAACGGAGAGGGATTGGCTGTTTATGCCGGCGCCTTTCAGACTAGACCCGTTCATGAGGGCTGCAGAATGTTGTGCCCCACTGGAAATGTATGTCCCATGCAAGCTATCCTCCATCGGGACTGGCCGGTGACAGCTGTCAATCAATGTAGCACACATATTACGAAATTTAACTAGTCTCTAGCAATCAATACCCAATTAGGAGGCTGTTTTACTGACGGCCTGACGGGCTTACGGGCCCCCGTTCAGGTTGTTCTCGGGTACCCGGGCTGCAGTTTACTAACATTTTGACAGCCCTAACACACACACATATATACATCAATCAATCATTTATTTCTGTAACCATCAGAGAAAACGAACAATTTATTAAACAATAAGGCAACAGTTTGACATGTAGTTGGCTACACGGAGGCCCAGAAGGGATCATGGATCCCGCTAAATAGGGACACATAAACATGTAAAAAAAGTACAGATAGGGAAAGAAAGACAGCCAATAGAAACTTAAAGTGGAGTAAGCCTTGGGCTCAAAATCAAACAACCATCAAAACCACACTAACAAAAGAATATAAAATCTTAACTAAAACAGCATTACAGACAAAAATCATCTAATTTAATCAATCAATTCAATCAATCATTTATTTATGAAACCATTATAAACAGAGAACAACAAAGTGAAATAATATATGATTAGACATGTAGGCCTTCTGGTTACACACGGGGCTAGAAGGAATCATGGATCCCGTTAAATACAGCCAGTCGATACTTTACATAAGACGAGTCCCTAATCCCTAGGGCCTAGCCTATACATACATACATATGCATATCTAATATATGTCCGATCTCTATAATGGTGATAATGGTGTACCAGTTAGACCTAAGCCTCAGGGACCTTACAATATTATAGTTAAGCAGAGGCCGATCGTAGACCTATACATCAGTGCAAAACTTAACTCATTAGTCTGGTTCGATTTGTCAGTCATGAAATTGATAGCTCGAACCATTGAGCAATTAGGCCTAAAGAGTCAACCGTAGCTAGTAGCTCTGACATAGAAAATCGTTCCAAGGTTCGTTGTTAACCTCGGATACTTCTTCGCATCCAAGTTCGTTCCCATAAATTATCCTTGTGAATATAACGACCTGGAATCATCCACAGTGAAGAAGGTCGGATCCAGAGGCAATAGGGTATACCCCCGGGGGTGGGGTGGGTGGGGGTGGGTGGGTATGCCTATGTTATATTATTCCACCACATTTTAGCATGAGAGCACGACATTGAGTTAACATAACATAGCATTACATTTACATACCTTTATATAACATAACATAACATAACATTAGGCCTATATCATGGCAGAGTTTTAGTGGGAAGACACGCGATCTGTCTTAGAACCACTGCAAGTTAACCCGCAACGCTTAATAGCTCATCCTTCCAATAGCTCCTCCTCAACAGTCACTGAGACCATCATCCAAAGTCCAAACCATTCCATAAATTATGTTCAAAACTGTTGCACTGAAGAATTTATGTCCTAATATTTCCTGTCGGTTTCCTAACTGATTTAGGCATATAGGCCCATCTATCTGTGACCTTGAGTCGACTTGTTTAGCGCCAATTCAAAGAATCTCTTCTCTGCCTCTTTTCCACTGATGAGCTTTAAAGCTTTAGTTAGGCTTGCTCTGCTCTTTCTTCTCCCCATTTTCTTAGCCCACATTTTAAAACTTTTTCATAGCTCAGATCCTTGCAAGTTGCAACCCCATATCAGCTGCGGCGACAAGTTAGACGGTCACTTAGACCCTGCTACAATTTTAATGTTTAAAAATTTAGTGCGTATGTTCAGTTTGTTTGTTGTGCTACCAATGTTTTTTGGTGAATTAAAGATTGATATATACACTGTACAGGCTATAATACAGCAAAATGTACAGAGCTGCTCATTTGAAAATAAAAGGCGATTTGAAAATCGATCGTGCTGGGTTGCGTAGGCGATCGGTGCGCGATCGACCTCGAGAGCTTTTTGTGTACAGCGAATTTTGTTTAGGCCTATCTACACAAAATTCGCTGTATGGCTGCATATAATATAGTATAATATATTTTCGTTTATTCAACAATCCGACAAAAAAACGTGCCTTCTCAGTGGTTGGGCCGACCATCTGGAATAATCTTCCTTCAGATCTGCGTGTTCTTCTAGCTGGAGACTCTGCATACACCTTTTACAAGAATTTGAAAACTGTTCTCTATCGCCGTAGTTGGGCTGGGAGCGCCTCTGAGTAGGTTATCTTGGAGGGGCGCTATATAAGTCCTCTGAATGAATGAATGAATGAATGAATGAATCCGGCTGACAAACCGCAACCGGTCACAGTGTAGGCCTACAATTATGCAATTCACAAGACACAAATCTTAACTACTAACAGAACAGACAGCCTGCAAACACAAAGCATATCCGCCCAACGGGGGCTCGAACTCGGTACCTCTCGGTCTCTTTGCAAGATGTTATCCAATGCGCCTATCTCAGTTCAGTTCCGTGATTATTACTTCTTCTTTAAGTTCTCTGCCCTTCGGCAGGTTCCAACTTCCAATGACGCCACTCTTCTCTGTGCTGTGCTTTTTTCCTTTTGATTATTACTATTGATAGTATTATTAATTAGTTTTCATATAGCGCCGCTTCGAGGTGATCGACTGATCAGAAGCGCTCCTAGTCAAGCCACGGCTAAAAAAGACAGTCGTTTAGTTACTAAAGAATAATGGTAGGCCTATACATGACAGTGTGAACTCTATTCACTAGGCGGAGCGCAACAGAGAGCTCATTCCTAGGGCCAGCAACCGAAAACGAGCGCCGTTGCTAAACTGTACATTATTATTCCACTTCGGCACCGTCACCGTCATTGTTGCTTTCAATAATTTCCGAAATCAGTGACGTTACGAACTTACAAAAATAATGACGTTACGCGGGAGGTGTAGTCTACACCGTGTTGTTATGACCAATCATATTGCACGAAATTGGAGCGATCACTCAGCAGTCATCAACGCTGCGTTCCGAATGCATTCACCACGCCGCAAGTAAGCAAAAAGTAAAGTAATGTAAATTAGGTAGGCCTAAATAAAAAAATGGCTCCAGTTTCCTTTTGGAGTAAATCGATCGCGCTCGATTTGCGCGATCGATTTACCGATCCACCAGACCCTCGCTAGGCGATCGACCAAGGAGATCGATCGATCGATCGCCTCAAATGAGAAGCCCTGAAAATGTAAGGTTGGCATAAATTCCTTTACGCATTTTTGTTTCAATATCGTAATCATAATCGTAAACACACAATTTCTAAGGCGCCGCTCGAAAGCCAAGCGCAGGGCACCAACTTATTCATGTATCATAGCTTATGCACGAGCGCTGCGTCGAATCAGAGGGGTTGTCCAAATGGTAGTCAAGTGGGGCGCGGTGGTGTAGGGGTATATTCGGTGCCTTGCCGCTGGATGGTTGCAGGTTCGAATCCACCTCAAGCCGCCGCATAGGGACCTTTGAGCAAGTCCTTCGCGCACAATAATATTGCTCTGCAATATAATTGCTTCTGCGTCGCCGAGGCGTGTGCACTTCCGAGCTTGGGGCAACCTTAATTAGTAAGAAGGGCGATATCAAAGATCAGTTGTATTGTATATAATAATTGTATTGTAAAAAGGAGGTCCGAGTCCGGTTGCCAGAGGGTTAGAGGAGGCAGAGTAGCTGCTAAGGCGAGGTGTCGTTTAGGTCGAGAATTGGAGTGTGGAGGATCACAAGAGTCGACTCAGTCGAGGTATGAAACTATAAATTATTCTTGAGAAGGTGAGAATTCAGTTTTGAGTGGAAACAGTGGCGTACCGAGCTTAAATGCCACCCGGGGCGACGGCCCAAAATGCCGCGCCGCGCACTTAATTTTGGAAAATTTTTCTTTGTTACTTCCGCTAAAATTTCCGATGACCTTTTTTTTTTTTTTTTTTTCTTTTCCTCTTATACTATCTGTTGAAGTTCACTTTAGTTCTTTAGGATTATTTAGATATAGAACTGATCAGAGTTTAAACATTTTAATTAGCACAACGAGCAAGGAAGAACGTAAACCGGAAGTAGAGTACATAGAGTACTAAAGAGTCCTCTTAGCACACCACCTATTGTCCAGAATGTGTATAACACAGGCTTAATTCCAACACCCCCACTTTACACACATTCTAAAACAGATCAGAGTCTTATTTCAGAAACCCCATGCCTAAGATGCATTTTGCATGTACATCTTTAAACAGTCCCTTTGTCAGACAGTCAGCAACCATGTCTGTTGTAGCTATCTGTTCAACACATATATCTCCAACAGTGATTCTATCTCTAATAAAATGATGTTGGATAGCAATGTGCTTGGTCTTGGCTCGATATCCAGGATTTCTTGCAAGATCAATTGCACCTTTGTTGTCACAGAAGATCTTCACAACACTAGAGGCTTGAGGAACTAGTTCTTGATGAAGTCCCTTCAACCATACAGCTTCTGCAGCAGCCATGCTCAGAGCCATATATTCTGCTTCAGTGGTTGACTTTGCAACAGTTGGCTGTTTCTTAGAGTTCCAACTAATTGCCGCACCACTCAACACAAAAATGTATCCTGTAGTTGATTTTAGATCCCTTTTGTCTCCACCCCAATCAGAATCACTGAATCCAGCTACATCTTCATCATTTTTCCTGTATATCAACTTTAAGCTTGCAGTTTGTCTTAGATATCTAAAGATTCTTTTAACTGCAACCCAATGGGCTTGGCCATAGTTGTTGTTGAATCTACTCATGACCCCCACTGCAAACGTAATGTCTGGTCTTGTAGCTTGTGCTGCAAACATTAAGCTCCCAACCGCTTCTTGAAAAGGAACCTTCAGCATATCTTCCTTTTCAGCTTGACTGTTTGGAAGAAGTTCTTCCCCGAACAAGTCTTGGTTTGGATCAAGTGGAGTTGATACACCATTACACTCATTCATATTGAAACGAATCAGCATTTCTTCAATATATTTCTCTTGATCAAGTGAAATTGTTCCCTTTTCACGATCTCTCTGAATATGTATGCCTACACAATAATGCGCTTCTCCCAAATCTTTCATCTTAAGACGTTTCATCAGATCCACTTTCAGTTTCTGTTTCTCTTTCTTATTGTTCGAGAAAATCAAGAGATCATCCACATACACAGCAATGATTAAGATCTTTCCATTTTCATTCTTGTAATAAATACATGTGTCGAAATTTGACTGCAGAAATCCAAGATCTTTCAGCAACTTGTCTAGTTTCTTGTTCCAAGCTCGGCTGGCTTGTTTCAGGCCATAAATTGACTTATTCAACCGACAAGTTCGATTATTTAGCCGATAACCACTTGGTAACTCCATGTAAACTTCTTCTTCTAATTCAGGATTCAAGAATGCCGTTGTGACATCCATTTGATCGATGTCCAAGTCATACTTTGCTGCAAGTGCCATTAGAAAACGGATGGATGTGTAACGTACAACAGGTGCGTAGGTTTCCTCATAATCAATGCCTGGCTTTTGTGAACAGCCTTTAGCCACCAAACGAGCTTTGTAACGTTCAACTGTACCATCTACTTTCAGTTTCGTTTTAAACACCCATTTACATTTTATAGCTTTCCTACCATCAGGTACATCAGAGAATGTCCATGTATGATTTTCAACATGTGCCTTGATTTCTTCTTCCATGGCTTGTTTCCAATCATCTGCATTCTTAGAACCGAGGGCTTGTTCAACTGTTAACGGATCGATGTTTCTGCATAAGGTAGCTTGATTTACCACAAAGTCCTCATTAAATATCCTCTTA
Organism: Aporrectodea caliginosa; assembly: GCA_020284085.1. Lineage (NCBI taxonomy): Eukaryota > Metazoa > Annelida > Clitellata > Crassiclitellata > Lumbricidae > Aporrectodea > Aporrectodea caliginosa. The sequence continues at coordinate 163,645 of JACEVL010000955.1, forward strand.
TTCGGAACATGAGTTCTTTTTGGCCGTCCATCATCCTCAGAAATATTTGCATTGCTCAGTGGAATATCTGCTGTTGTATCATCAACGAAATCAACATTGGAATCTCTCAACTCTTCATTTTCAGTGCATGCGCCATCAGTAATGTTAGTCTTTGTACTGGTAGACTCCCCCACTTCAACAGGAGCCTGGATTAACTGGAACTGCTGTTGAGGAGGTATCAAAGAGTCTGTAGGAGAAACAATACTGTCATCAGAAATAACTGGGAAAGGATCGAATGAAGATATCTGTCGAACTGAGAACTGAGATTCGAAGAAAACAACATCCCTTGATTGAGTGAGTTTCTTGGTAAATGGATGAAGAAGTCTGTATCCTGTGGTGCCTTCTGAATAACCAACAAAGATATACTCCTTTGACTTTGAGTCCCATTTTCTGCGAGAATTTCCAGAAATTTTTGCCAAGGCTTTGCATCCAAAAACACGAAGATGACTAAGATCAGGTTTTCTTCCCGTCCATGCCTCTTCAGGGGTCATGTTTGGTAGAGCTTTTGTGGGTGAGCGATTCTTCAGGTAGTTGGCAGTGTTAACTGCTTCTGCCCAAAAGTCTGTGCTTACATTGGATTCCATTATCATGGATCGAGCCCTTTCCACCAAAGTTCTATTTAGACGCTCTGCGATTCCATTCTGTTCTGGAGAATATGGAATCGTCGTCTCATGCCGAATTCCGCAGCTTCGTAGAATGGTCAAAAAAGCATTATTGACATATTCTGTACCATTGTCTGTCCGTATAGCTTTAATACGTGCACCAGTCTGGTTTTCAACAAGTGCTTTGTATTCCTTGAACTTGTCGACAACCTCATTCTTTGACTTCAGAAAATAGACAACCGAGTGTCGTGTGAAATCATCAGTGAAGGTAAGAAAATACCGTGCACCACCAACAGATGATACTTGCATAGGACCACAAAGATCAGAATGAATAAGCCCCAGAACGTGTTCTGCACGTTTGACTCCTGTTTTCTTAAATGGTTTCCGATGCTGTTTGCCTTTCACACAAGCTTCACAAGGAATGCTTGAGACTTCGTCTAATTGAACCCCAGACGACATCTTAATTTGCAACAGACGCATCGAAGGACGATTAAGATGTCCAAGACGACGATGCCACAAGTTTACAACGCTTGTTGACATTACTGCAAACGAATGTGATTTCTGGCGATCCAGGCAATATAGTCCATTAACTGCTGTGGCAGTAGCAATGACATTCTTTGAATTGACCTTCAACTGTTGGTTGATTATACGACAACCCTGTTCGTCAAACAAAACAGTTTTACCTTCCTTTGCTATCTTGTGAACTGCTAAAAGATTGATTGTTAAATCTGGAGCATGAACCACATCAAAGGCAGTCATTGTTTCTTTTGACGACAATGGAATGGATATGTTCCCTGTTCCAGTACTTTTCAATTTAGTTCCATTTGCAATTCCAACCTGTTGACTATCATTAGGAGTAAAACTCTCAAACCAGTCAAGTCTCGATGTTAGATGTACTGTAGCACCAGAATCAAGGTACCAGTCATCACCTGTCGAAGTGGTGGAATTCTCTGATGAAACAGAAAAATTCGTGTGTGCTGACAAGGCACCAACATGTGCACTAAAAAAAGGTTTAGTTTGTTTAGCACTGATCCTTTTTGAAGATTTGTATTGATCGCACTGTGGACGAGTATGCCCATACTGATTGCATTCAAAACATCTTGGTCCTTTTGGTTTACCCTTCTTTTGGAGTCTGGGCATGGAGAAGGCAGACTGAGTTGCACTTGCACTTGCACTTGCACTTGCTCCAATATTCTTAATGCCATCTTGTAGCAAAAGACCTTTTACAAACTCCACTGTTGTGTCTTGTTTTGACCCTTGAATACCCAATATCAGAGGCTGAAATTGGTCAGGAAGGCCACCAAGTATTATACCTCCCACAACATTCTCCGGAAAGGGTTGACCAATCGACTCTAACTGTTCAGCAATTGATAAAATGTGATCAACATACTGTTGCATCGAAAGAAAATTTTCGAAACGTGTCTTGAACAAACTCGAATATAAACCAATTAGGCGAACCAAAGCAGTGCTTTCATATTCACCTCTCAATGCATCCCAAGCAATTTTTGCAGTTTGGCATTTCTTTGTGATTTTTGCCGCGCAAGGCTTTAGACTGAGATTGATTTTGGCTAACGCTCGTAAGTCCAAATCCGGATCAACAGACTGACCTTCTTTTGGCAAAATGCAACACCATAGACCAGCGTCTATCAAGAAATTTTGCATCCAGAACTTCCAATCACCATAATTCTTTCCATCAAGATGTTTCGCTTCAGATAACCCTCCAAGTGAACTTGAAGTTGCTCGAATGTTTTTCAGGCTAATCTCCGTCTGAATTTGCTGCATTTGCAGTTGTAATTCTTCTAATGACGACATGTCGGAATGAACACGCGGTACAAAGAACACAATAAAAACAGCTTCTGTCGACACTGATAAAAAACGATAAATCTCGAAAAATATTAGTCGACACGCAGTAAACAGTTCTTTACAAGTCGGCCTGGGCCCATAACCTGTTGAAGTTCACTTTAGTTCTTTAGGATTATTTAGATATAGAACTGATCAGAGTTTAAACAATCATTTTAATTAGCACAACGAGCAAGGAAGAAGGTAAACCGGAAGTAGAGTACATAGAGTACTAAAGAGTCCTCTTAGCACACCACCTATTGTCCAGAATGTGTATAACACAGGCTTAATTCCAACACTATCATTGTCAGAAGCCGCCCTGTCCTCCGCCCGTGCCGCCCCCTCATTACGCCACTGTATGCTATTTACTGGATTATTTTTCTTCCTTTCCATCCTCCTTTGTCTACTTTTTATCCATCTACTTTAACTTGCGGGAATCTTGCTTGCTTGCTTGCTTGCTTGCTTGATGATTGATTGAGCCACAGGCTAAAAAGTCAAATCTTGCGACGACTAGTTCGATCACTTACAATCATTCAATCGTCGTGAAACTTGGCATATAGACTCGCCCTCGCACACACTTCATTCTATCAAAATTTCAGCTCCCCCAAAAAAGGCTAGCTTATAGAATCGGGGACTAAACTTTTCGAATCGGGGAATCCCCTTTTCCGATACGCAGCGTTGTGATTGGCCAGCGTTGTGATTGGCCGCAGTCGTAAAATCAACGCGGACTATATATTTGTAGAGGTAACTGCTTCATAAGACGCATTATAGGATAGTAGATGGATATAGTAAAAAACTTTGTTTTTACGGGCTGTATTTTATATTACTTTCTCTTATACTTTTTCAATTTTCTTCTGCATTCACTCCTTCTTTTATTTTTCTTCAACCCTATTTTGCCGCCCCTGCTCAAGTGCCGCCTGGGGCGACTCGCCCCCCCTGCCCCCCTCGGTACGCCACTGAGTGGAAATCCCGAGGGGATTGAGGAGTCTGAAGCAAATGATGGTGGGTCATTGGTGACGGAAAAACCGAAAATGCACGGAATTCAGAGGGAAGATCGTTCCAGAAACGTGTTCCAGCGTGGGATGTGGTTCGGCTGGGGAACTTGAGGACGAATCCAGGTCGAGGCGGTCTTGAAGGTTTTCTTCAAATAGCAACAATTAAAGCATGCCATAGCTGGCATGCACAACAATCAAATTATAGGTACCGATCTCAGAAGATCAAAGGCTTAGGGGTCATCCATTAATTATGTCAACAAAATAGGGGGAGGGGTTTGGAAAAGTTTGACAGTTGTTGACAAGGGGAGGGGGTTCGGTAAAAGTTGACGTCAACAAATTTTTTTCCAATGAATCAACACAGACCCTTCAAAATGGTAGCGAAAACATTAAGTAATGCTAAAATGTATAAAGTGCTTAATGTTTAATACTACTAAAAAGCTGGTAATAAACTGAACTCATATATTTTGAAATTCGAGATTGCATTTCTTAGTGTAAAACAATTTGAAAAAATGATTCTACATGTATTGAGCCATTTTGTTTCTTTTTTGTAGGGGGGTTCTGGGATTGTTGACATAATTTTTAGGGGGTCCGTCAATGTTTGACAGTTGTTGACAAGGGGGAAGGGGGTCAAAAATGGCCTAAAATTTGTTGACATAATTAATGGACGACCCCTTAGCCTAACCGTTGAACGATCGTATGGAATGAAAACCATGAGGCCTTGGACACAATTAACCAAGACTAGTGTCACTTTCACGAGGACAACAGAAAGTAGAAGCGATTTGAAACGGACGATTCATAGTGCAGCAAATGTTCGGAGCGAAGACACGAGTCACAAGACAAGACAAAAACAAGACAAGACAATACAAAACAGGACAAGACCAGAGGATTGATACAGGTTAGCTGATAGGCTATTTAGTCTATTCGACGATATTCTCAGGGCCATCAGAGTCTGATGGCCCTGAGAATATCGTCGAATAGACTAATGATCAGACGATCGGTCTCTCCTTCTATCTTTACCACCATGATAGTCCATGCATTTGTCTGCTTCCGCTTGGACTACAGACTGCAACTCTGTTCTCATGGCCATGGGCCTCCAAAAGCAGCGTCTCACCCCTTCAATCGGTTTTAAATGCGTCAGCTAGGCTCAGAAGAGCTCGACTCCTCTCGCTTTAATCATATCTCCACATGTTTGCTTGAAATCTTGTACTGGCTCCCTATTGCTGCGCGCATCCAGTATAAGATCCTCTTTCTGATCTCCAAATCCCAGCTTAGCAGTGCCCCGAAATACGTCTCAGACTAGGCTATAATATGTAAAAGCCGTTATCTGCATCCTGATCTCGCTTTTTGCGCTCTTCAGATCGGTTTGATCTCTGTTCCTAGGACTAGGACTGCTCTGGCCCAACACCGGGGATTTGGAATGACCTTCCCCGTCAATAAGGGCTAAACTAATGAGTCAATGACTGGTTTTTCCTTATCGGTCTCTCGCTCTTTAAAGGCGTTTCTTTCCCCATGCAGGCTTCCGCGCTAAGAGCGCCTCTGAATACTTGTTCTGCGAGAGGCACTTTAGAAAATATTAGATAGGCTACGTATATTCATAACGAATTCAAGTTGCATCGGTTTTTCCGTTTATCTGTGTAGTGGCGCCGTATTTTGAGATTCGGAAGAACATGGCCTGCAAGTAGAAACGCCGCAGTTTCTGAAACTAAGTTCTCCAAAATATGTTGACATACTTCGCATTTTTATCTTTTTATAGGGAGCTGTTACTGGAGAATTCTGGTTAAAGTTAATTGGTTTGAGGAATGTCAGAGGTAGGACCTTTGCATATTGTAGGTTATGCATTTTTATAATTTCGTCATCTCTCGCCTCGATTACTGCAACTCTATCCTATCCGGTCTTCCGTCATCGACACTACAATCTCGTTTCTCAGTTCTTCATACTGCCGCTCGCTTAATTACATGTATTGGTCCCAGAGATCGAACACGGCAACAACTTCACTGACTCGTATCCGTGCCCGTATCACCTTCAAAATCTCCATCCTCATGTATCATATATCTACTCTGGAACCTCTCCCTCATGCATGGCGTCCATGGTTACACCATGTCTTGCCTCCGAAGTTAGAGGACTCCGATCGTCCACGCGTACTGTACTGTACTTTGCACAAACCGGAAGTTTGGTAAGTGGTAACCGTGTCTTCTCGGTCTCAGGAACAGCCTTCCAACTTCAGTTAGTCAATGCACATCTATTGTTCAATTTAAATAAAAATTAAAAAATCATCTGTTCTCATTGTACTTTCACTAGGAATGTAGCGAAACGTGCTCTCATGCACAACTTGTTTTGTTAAAGCGCTATAAGTATCTAGTTGTATTGTATGGAGCAGTCTACTAGGCCTAGTAAGAATCATCAGAATATTTATAGTCAGTGTTCTACTATTATATATGTATGTGAAACATACTATTATATATGTAAGTGAAACATGAACGTGAACAGAAAGAGCAACGACAGTGAGATGGTATTTGAGTTTAGATGCTACAGTCTACCATCAGATGGCAACAAAAGATCACAAAAACTTGGGTGCGAAGATGATCGAGTGGGTTGCATTGTTTGCAGACAATGGAAAGGAAACTTAATTGCTGTCAACAACTGTCAAACATTGACGGACCCCCCAAAAATTATGTCAAGAATCCCAGAACCCCCCTACCGGCAACATTTTTTCCCTGATGACCTTTTTTTTTTTTTTTTTTTTAGTCATTTACCATATTTTGTTCATTTATATAAAGAAAAATTTGTTGACGTCAACTTGGACCAAACCCCCCCCTCCCCCCTGTCAACAACTGTCAAACTTTTTTGCAGATAATGGAAAGGAAACTTAATTGCTTATAGCAACAGGATGCTGAAACAAGACACATATGGAATGATGGACGGTGCAGGGATCGGAAGTAAACTAAACAGAATGGGTGGACGATGTTTAGGCTGACATGATGCTGATAGTTGTTTCTCCAATACTGTCTTAATTTGTTACTGCATAAGAGTCTTACTTACATGTCAGCCAATTCCAAGTGCTATGAAGGGGAACCACTGGCTAAACAAGGTGTCAAGTAGGTTTGATATAGCAGGAAACACTGAGCTTGCATCTGTTGGCAGGCCCGCCGACAGAAATTCCGGGCCCCTAGGCAGAGCAGTCACGGGCCCCTAACTTTTTTTGAACAAACTGAATTTTTTTCTTACTTCCACAAAAATTTTTTTTTTGCTTTTCCGTGAAATTGTCAGAAGGAAAATTTTGTCACAAGCCGCATTTTCCGCCCTCCCGGGCCCCTCGTTACGTGTTACGTTCTATTTTATAAGGCTTAACATCATAAACTTTGTATATACATCATAAACTTTGTATATGCATCATAAACTTTGTATATCTTATTATAATATATATCATAAGTTGATTGCGGGCCCGGCCCGGGCCCCTAAAAGTCGCCGGGCCCTGGGCATTTGCCCCCCCTGCCCCCCCCCCTCTCGGCGGGCCTGTCTGTTGGCCTGAGGCCATTGGGAATGGAGCATGAAACATATTTGTCATCAGTGGAACCGAAGTAATCCATGTATGGCATAAACTGGTAGTGGTCATCGCTATGTGACATGACACTAGTTTTTATTTGTATGGCTGCATATTACATGGTTGTCCATTAACAGTGGGGCACGGTGGTGTAGGGGTATGTTCGGTGCCTTGCAGCCGGAGGGTTGCGGGTTCGAATCCACCTCAAGCCGCCATGTAGGGACCCTGGGCAAGTCCTTCACTCGCAATTGCTCATGCGCTTCGGCGTGAAACTCCGATTCAGTGTCCGCGCTGTAGTCGGGAGCGCCTCTGAGTAGAAAATCTTGAAGAGGCGCTATATAAATATCTGAAATGAAATGAATTAAATGAAACAGCTAGAGTATACGCAAAACTTATTAACCGTCGATAAGCCTCCTCTGCTTGTCGATGCAATGTTGTAGGCCTTTCGATCCTAGCCTGAACTTTCACAAGTAATGTCAATTAGATAAAAAAATAATGGTCTGGCTCCAGGTTCCTCTTGGAGTCTAACTCATCGAGTGCGATCGATTTACTGATCGACAAGACCTTTGCTAGGCGATCGACCAAGGAGATCGATCGATCGATCACCTCAAATGAGAAGCTCTGAGTCTATTATGTATTATGAAATTTAATTGATGTTTTCGTCGAAGAGCCGAAATCAGGTGATGGTAGCTTGGTTTGAAAAATGAATACACATCTTTGTCAATTTCTGTTTTCATTTGAATTGTTTATGGCTCGAGGCAATTATGCAAATAACTGTTTGGACCTGGGGTTGTATGGTGCATGTTGCGTTTTACATTGCCGAGTCTTTTAAGGTCTGAGTCAAAGCTTTATAAAAGCTGAGTTGCAGATTTAAATATGTAGGTGTTTGCAAGGCCTTAGGTGAGCGTGTTTAAATTAAACTAAATTAAATTAAATTGAATGTATGACCTGCATGACTGTTGATTGTTCACGATAAACTGTTCATGAGTGTGGTTTGTCAATGTGAGAATTTGATAAATATTAAATACACTTAGCAGAAAATGGTTTTTGTGTCCAGAATCATGCATATGTTAAGCACAAAATACATTTTTCTAGAGCAAGAGCATCTGTGACTATGATTAAAATTTCACAATAGAAATGTCAGTGCACTGTTTTGTGTGTTCCCGTATCATCAATCATAAAAGTTCTGGCTCTCCACTTGTTATTCTTAAACTGAAAATTGAAGTAGCTATATATCTGAGATCATTCATGCCACATGCAATTAATTAATATCGTGCATATAGTATGTATGTTTGAAGACACTTTATACTGCACCTTTGTAATATCTCACAAAGGAGCATGAAACGGGTTATATATTAATTTATATACCAATTATTTCTAACCTTTTTGAGTGGCCAGGCAGCAGCAATATGGGAGTTGTAGCAGGGCTGGGTGAAGGATTTCAGGTATAGATCAGTCTGGTTGTACAAGAATTTGGGTTTCAGCATTCGATAAGGGTAGTAATTGATTAAAAAGCTAAGTGAAAGTTTCCATGGAAGGAAAGAAAGCTGAGCAGCAATGGCAGTGTGATCAGACAAGTATGACTCAGAAAAGAATAGTTGGAACAGTTAAAGAATATTAAGTATATGGCCCTTGTTATGAGTTGGGAAGGAGATTGTTGTGTAAATCGAAACCAGAGAGCAGATCCAGAAAGTTCTGTAAAGCATTGTCCACAATACTTGTATGTTGAAGTTATCTGTTGTAAGTTCAGAAGTAGAAGAGACAGAGAATTTTGTGAAAAAGCCAGAAACTGAAAGAGATGAAGTATGGTAACACTGACATAGTTGAGGCAGGTGGACTTCCAATGCTGTCTCACCAATTATTGACAAATGCTTCATTTGTGTGCAGACATCATGGATCTTTGACTACCATCGGCCCAGGGAGTGCCATTTGGTGGGCTTAACTGTGCGACGCATACTAACCGGCTTGAGTTATCTGCTGTATTTAAAAGGATAGCGGATGAAATCTTGATTGTGACTGTATATGAGAGATTTGTTTTTTAGGCTAGCATGTTCCATGCAGGGACTTATTCAAAGGTGTGTATTCAAATTATAGACCCCTTATATTACCAGGACTGTAGGCGTGCAGCCTTGGGAGTTGGCACTTGGAACTTGGGTTCATTCTCAATTTAAACTTTTTATCACAAAAATCAATGAAGGGTTCATCTTGGATGAACTTTGCTTTGCTCAGTTTGTCTTGACAAGAGCAACGTCTGGAAAAAATATTGACACTAAAGTCTAGGCCATTCAAGGTCATTTCAAGGTGAAAAAATGATATCTAGCAAAATCAGAGAAAATGGTCAGATCTCAACCAATAATTGTTGAAACAATTGTCAAACTGTCAAAATCAAGAAAAAATGGCCATAGCTCAGTCAAAAGTTGTTTTATTTGGGTGATTTATTTGATTCTGTGTTATAGTCATATTTTCTTTATTTTGACCTTTGACCTTGAATTGACCTTGGGTTAATCCAAGGTCATTTCAAGGTCAAAGATCAAAATCAAGGGAAAACTGCTGTAACTCAGAATCACCCAAATATAATGAAATTTGACTGAGCTATGGCCAGTTTCTCTTGATTTTGACCTTTTGACCTTGAAATTACTTTGGATTATGTTAGGCTTATAGTACTACCTACATCTTCTCGAAAGTGACTGTTATCGGCCCAAGCAAGAGGTAAAAGAATCATCCAACTAGAACAATATTTGGTTTAGTTATGGCCTTTTTTTCTTAATTTTGACCTTTGAACTTGAAAATAACATTCGACTGTGTTAGATGCTTTCTTATATTTCTTAGAGAAGGTAGCCCTCATCAGCCTGAGCAAACAGGTTGAAAGAGTAATCAAAATATGACAATATTATTTGGCTGATCTGTGGCCATTTCCCCAGATTTTCTTCTGAAATTGACGTTTTTTACCTTAAAATAACCTTGGATCATCTTATATTTAGTAGCCTTGTTTCTTAACACAGGTTGCCCTTGTCAAGTCAAGAAATAGAAGAAAGAAGTAGCTGACTTCAACAATTATTGGCCAAGATCTGGCAATTTTTCTATGATTTTTACTAGATTTAATTTTTTCTTACCTTGAAATGACCTTGAATGCGTAGAATTTAGTTTCAGTATTTTTCCTAGATGTAGCTCTCGTCAAAACAAACTGAACAAGGAAAAGTTCATCCAAATCGAACGCTTCATTCATTTTTTGGGATTAAAAAGTTTAAATTGAAAATAGATTCAAGTTCCAAGACCCGAGCATGGCTGCCTACTGTTCTGGTAATTTAAGGGGTCTATGATTGAGATGGACTGCAGTGGTGTAGGATCTCGCTTGATAAAACCATTAATGTATTAAGTTATTAACCAGGTTGATAATAATAGAAAATGTGTACCGGGTATAAGCTTAGCTTAGGCTTACATATTTGAAAGTTGTATTGTAATTCATAGAATAATAAACTTTGAGAACAGCTGCAGTCACTGGGACTCCACTAATTTGTCAAAAATAAAGTTCTGAGGATTTTAAAACAGGACTTAGTACTTAATTCTTCTGAGTACGTGTCATAAGACTCCATCTGGGCAACTTTTGTTGTTGATTAAGTAGCTGAGTTAAAAAAAATTAATTTTTAGTTCAAACTACAACATTTTGGTGTCAGAGTTATAAAGCATCGGGAGTGTTGCAGGGTAAAAATCATAAAAAAATTTGACACTTTCACACAGTTTATGATTGGATCATAAGGTTCGGCTTAGCAGGTAATCATTTTTTCATGTTTCATTTTTATTTGGGCTGCAAACTGGATGTCTAGCAATTTATTCTTACTAATTTTAGATTATAACATTAACAGCATGGTTCTCTGATTAATTTCTTGGCGAAGGTCAGACTATACCAGTATACCTGCTTGGTAAATGTGCACCTTTTGTGGAAAATGTTGAACACTGTTTGGCATATATAACCTGACAGTACTTTCAAATACAGACAGGCTCTTTAGCAAATTTTGGCCAAATATAGCCCCACTGCCAATGTACTGGTGATGAGCCTTAGTAAATGTTTTCACAGTTAGGCAAATTATGTCTTTATGCCATATGGCCTGACTGCTGTTAAGCTGCATCTTCTCTAAATGGTAGTAATTTTTAAAGAAGTCTTGCAACTTCTGTAATTATCATCTAAAATATGGCATAAGACATCTATTTTGACTCTGGCACTTGTAAGCATGCTGTGTTGGATGACTAGATGGTTTTAGTTATATTTTATTCTGGTTTTTAGGCTTTTTGGTGTGCAAGCATTTCCCCTTACTGGAGTTTTTGCTAAGTTTTCTTGTTGTCTTCATCTGTATGCACTCTTGTCTATTAATTCTGTTTTTATGTTTTCTGTCAGAACTGAAGTGCATTTGGTATACTGCTTTGTACTTTCAGTGCAAAAAAGATCATTAGATTTTGTCCTTGCCATCATGGGTGTTGTGTGGTGCATTGTCTGGTGCTGGGATATTTCTCATTTCGATTGTCTTTTTCTCGAGTCTTGCAGTCTGGATGTTTGCCGGGCAGGGGATGATGTCCGTCTATGAAATCCCATCAAGTTCTGATGATTTAGCATTCTCTGATCTGCATTGCATTCATGCTTGAGTTTTTTGCGGTTTGGAAGAACGACATTGTGACTCAAGGAGTGTCTTTCTTTTGATGGTGCTTTTGGTTTACACCCCAATCACAAGCCAGACTCAGAAGACGTCTCCTCAAACAGAAGGATATTATTCATCAGTGCTTGGCTGGTCAAAGACTAATGCTGCCCAATAGAAGGCATATCTGGCTCAGAATCTGTTGCACTGGATGGCTACTTCTGTATTTAATGACCTCTTCCTGTCTGTATTTAATAAACTCTTCTGTATTTAATGACCTCTTCTTATGTATATAGTAACCTCTTCTGTATTTGATAACCTCTTCTGTATTTAAAAACCTCTTCCTCTGTATTTAATAAACTCTTTCTGATTTAATATAATATCCCTTTCTTTATTTAGTAAACACTTTTTCTGTATTTAATGACCTCTTCTGTATTTAATAACCTCTTCTGTATTTAATGACCTCTTCTGTATTTAATAACCTCTTCTGTATTTAATAACCTCTTCTGTATTTAATGACCTCTTCTGTATTTAATAACCTCTTCTGTATTTAATGACCTCTTCTGTATTTAATAAACTCTTTATGCATTTAATAACCTCTTCTGTAATTAACACACTCTTCCTGTGTATTTAATAACCTCTTCTGTATTTAATAACCTCTTCTGTATTTAAAAACCTCTTCCTCTGTATTTAATAAACTCTTTCTGATTTAATATAATATCCGTTTCTTTATTTAGTAAACACTTTTTCTGTATTTAATAACCTCTTCTGTATTTAATGACCTCTTCTGTATTTAATGACTTCTTCTGTATTTAATTTAATGACCTCTTCTGTATTTAATAACCTCTTCTGTATTTAATGACCTCTTCTGTATTTAATAAACCTCTTCTGTATTTAATAACCTCTTCTGTAATTAACACACTCTTCTGTATTTAATAACCTCTTCTGTATTTAATGACCTCTTCTGTATTTAATGACTTCTTCTGTATTTAATTACCTCTTCTGTATTTAATAACCTCTTCTGTATTTAATGACCTCTTCTGTATTTAATAACCTCTTCTGTATTTAATGACCTCTTCTGTATTTAATAAACTCTTTATGCATTTAATAACCTCTTCTGTAATTAACACACTCTTCCTGTGTATTTAATAACCTCTTCTGTATTTAATAACCTCTTCTGTATTTAATGGCCTCTTCTGTATTCGCATAGGGACCCTGGGCAAGTCCTTCACTCGGAATTGCTCATGCGCTTCGGCGTGAAACTCCGATTCAGTGTCCGCGCTGTAGTCGGGAGAGCCTCTGAGTAGAAATCTTGAAGGGGCGCTATAACAAGTGCTCATACATACATACATACATACATACATTTAATAAACTCTTTATCCATTTAATAACCTCTTCTGTATTTAACATGCTTTTTCTGTGTATTTAATAACCTCTTCTTCTGTATTTAATAACCTCATCTATAGTCTGTAGTCTTAAAAGTATATATTAAGTAAGTATATATATATATCTCACAGACATAAACTGGTGTCAAAGCAGACTGATATGTTTCCCGCCACCAGAGAGTTTTGTCAATTTACTTGACAAGTAATATCTTTGTGATGTTGTAAAGTGACTAAATAAGTACAGTGATTTTGTAAGGTACTTGTGCTATTAAGTCTGCTGATACATAAATACACACTGACTGATTCATTGCTAAACAGTCCATGCAAGTGAGCATTCCAGATATGTTGGTGTCTACTGTTTCAAGCATTTCTTTTAGAAGTATAAGATATCACTTGAATTAAGAGGCAAGTGGAAAGCGGTTCTATCTTGTAGTCAGCTTTCGGACAACAGCAGCAGTCTATAATTTTATATAGTTAATAGTTATTCTGTGTTTTCTAACCAGACGAACTGTGCTCAGGTGGATTTCTATATATGTGGGGACTTTAATCTTACTTAATACTAATTCACACTACCTCACCAATGAGTTCTTAAACAATATGTCTTCTTCGTATTTTTGGTCACTAATCACTATGCGTACTAGACCCACTGGTCATTCCTCTACTTTAATTGATAACTGAGTAGGTTTCTTGAAGGGGCACTATATAAATTCTCATAATGAATAATGAATTTTCCAGGAAACTAAAACATAATGAATACCCTGGCATCTTATTGTGCAGATAATAGTGACCACTTGCCTATATTTGTAATCCTAGATTGTAAATTAGATTTAATTAAGAAACCAAACATGTAATGAGCCAACCAAATCACGAACAGGCATATGATGACAATGCTTCGTTTCAAAATGAAACATAGGATGACATTTACAATCTCAGCAGCCCTGATGACATCTCGATTCTGTTAAATAAGAAACTTAATAGGGCTTGTAAAGCTAGTTTCCCACTAGAGCAACAAAAATACAGAATTTATATTTTTATAACTAAGCCATGGCTAACTACATCTTTATTAAAGTCATGTAAGAAGCAAAACATGTTGTACAAGTATTATCTTAATTATAAAACTGTGGAATCCCAAAACAGATATAGGTCCTATAAAATAAACTTACACTTATACTACGTAAATGTGGAAACAGTACGAAGTTTCAAGATTGGAACATCAGAAAGATAACCTTAAGGAAATATGGAGTAGAGGGCATCAAGGAAGCACTGGGTCAAAGAGGCCACAACAGTTGAATGCACCCACTATGAATTGATAATCGGATATGGAAACAGTACGAAGTTTCAAGATTGGAACATCAGAAAGATAACCTTAAGGAAATATGGAGTGGAGGGAATCAAGGAAGCACTGGGTCAGAGAGGCCACAACAGTTGAATGCACCCACTATGAATTGATAATCGGATAGACGACCATACGTTATTGCAAATACATTTAATAACTACTTTGTCACAATTGGTAAAAAAATGGCTGCTGATACCTAGTCAACATTGTATCACAAATGTCTGAAACAAGAGAATTCTAACTGTTTCCATAACCCGAACAGCTGATACTGAAATCCAGGATATCAAAGCTAACTTGAAGAATACCAAAACCAGTGACTTGTTGAAGCTGTAAAACGCTTTGCTATCTTTATATCTCCACCGTTAACCCATTTGATTAATCAGACTTTAGTGACTGGCATTGTTTTTCAAAATATGAAGATTGCAAACATCTTCCCTATTTTTAAAACACCGGATTGTCATGATGTAGTGAATTATCGGCCTATCTCAAACTTACCTTGCTTCTCAAAAATATTAGAGAAGGTCATGTATAAGTGTATTTATGACTTTCTGATAGTTAATAATATATTAATAGGATAAACAATCTGGATTTAGAAAGAATCACTCTACTAACTTATCTATTATTGAAGTTATAGATAAAATCTGAGGCTATGGATGATCGCAGTTGTACACTGGGTGTATTCCTTGACCTGTCGAAAGCCTTCAACACATTAAATCATAATATACTACAAAATTACGCCATTATGGTATCCGTGGTGTTGCTCTGGACTAGTTTAAGTCCTACTTTACTAATAAGTTCCAACAAGTCTCTTACGCTGGGGTTCTCTCCAGTATGGCACCTATACTCTGTGGAGTCCCCAGGGGTTAAACCTGGAACCATTACTTGTCTTAGTCTATAAATAAATGATAAATATAATCGCTCCTCGATTTTGAAATTGGTATTGTTTGCAGATGATGCCTCAGCATTTGTATTTGGCAAAAATTACTATGATCTTTGCCGGAATATGAACTTAGAACTATGTCACTTGTCTTGTTGGTTTCAAGTGAACATGCTATCCTTGAACATTAAGAAATCCAACTATGTTTTATCAATCAATCAATCAATTAAACCTGCGTTTATTCACAACACCAAGCTGACAGGTCGCAACTTGTAACAGGTAACAGATAGGAAAAATTGTCTAAGCTCTGACAGTTAGTTATTAAATTGGTTGAGGTAGCAAATATTATCTGTGCTCTAACAGTTAGTTACCGTACTAAAGAAGAATTAGGCTAGTGGCAATGTTAGGGCAACGAACGAGGTAACCAATATGGTATAGACCAGAGATAATGTATTTAAAAGTTGCAGGACAAGGGTACCTGAATCCTTTAACCCTGCCTTAATCATCGATAACACCCAGTTATGTCGGGTGTCATATATATTTAAACTTCAGTTGGCACTATTAATGTGCACCAGTGTTAAATTTTCAGGTGTTATCTTTGATGAGAATCTCACTTTGAGCATGTGTCGCATAAGGTCTCTAAAATTGTAGGAATTATTCGTAGACTTAATTGGCCTCTGCCTACCCTTTCCCAGAAGTTGCTGTTTACCACCCGCTCTTCTTCTACTGTATCTAAATTACTGTACTAGAATCTGTGCTATTGGATATCAGAGTATGCTGAAACCCATATTCATATTACAAAAGAGGACAATCAGAATTATCTGTTGGGTCCACTATGCAGCCGAGAGCTCAAGTCTTTTTAAGTTCCAGAAATTATTAACAATTTATGATATATATATATATATATATATATATATAAACTTCAGTTGGCACTATTAATGTATGGGCACCACTTGGGAATGCTTTCCACACTAATTAGCAACCACTTTACTGAGAATGCTGTAATGCATGACTATAACACCAAATATAAACAGAATTATCGTTCCAAGGTTTGCAGGAGAAAATTAATGTTCAATACTTCTCACTTGGCTAGAGTAAAAGACCCACGGGTATGAAACTCTATTAATACTAAGATACGTGAGTTACACTCAATAAACACAGTAGAAGGTGCTAAAAATAAAAAGTAAAGGGTGCTAAAAAATAAAAAGTATTTGATTGATTTGTACTGATTATTTAATATGCATTTACTAACTATTGCCGGCCAATTGAACACTGTGTTCTTTGTCAGGTTTAACTGTTACGCATTTATAATTATAGTTACAGTACATCTTTTTGATGAATATTCTCTGCTTATTTATTATGGGTATGACTTGATAAGCTGTATCAGCTTCTTCTCCTCATTGAATCATTCCCTGCACTATGTTCATTGTTGATCAATTCTGAGATGTTTTACATTATATGTACCATAATTAGTTGATTCAATTTTGGGGATGTCCAATGTTCATGTCTCGCTAATCATGTGTTTAATTAATAATGTTCATGTATACTGTTTAAAGTTTGTGATTCAAAATAAACTTCAAACTTCTCTTGGTATTATGGTACTCATTCCTCAGTGCTCAGTGCTAGCAACACATCTGACTTTGTCCTACTGATGATAAACGATGTTGCAAAATGAAATCCATTGACATACAAAGCCTGTGTTCTGATACAAATGGAGTATCTCTCAAGGCCAGGTCCATTCTCTGTTTGCTGTAAGGAGTAAGAACCAGCTTGTTTTGTTTGTTTGTTTATTTCTTAGTTAGAATGCATAAGAACAACCAGAATTTAATATTTCCTGGCAGGTGACTAGGTTTCAGTTAAGGTGCTAAGCAGTTTTTATACTACAGAGGTGTCCTTGTAGGGAACTTTTGAACTTGCAGAGTGTTACTTTGCAAGTACACAGTCAGTTGGCCACAGTGTTACACTGTAAGTCTAGATGTTGTCAATTTGAAACAATATATTGGAACCAGTGATAGATGTAGCCATTCCGTGTTTGAGGAAAGGGAGTAGGAGCCATTTTTATTCAAGCAGAAATATTGCTACACGAGTGTTAAAGTGTTAGGTCCAACTGCTTTTTGGTTTCATGAGAAGCATGTTTTCTAAACATGTGATTGCCATTGCCTTGTCTTCTACAGTCTTCATCTTAATTTGTTGGTAACTTGTTTCAATAGCACAACGTATGGCTATCTTCAACTAACTGAAATTAAATTTATCAGAAAATTTGCTGGAAATCTCAGATGCTGCAGAGCAAGATGGTAGAGCTGTGAGCTTCTTGTGAATCTGCAGTGTTTCATAAATGAACTGTTATTTGATAAAGTGTGGGATGAAAACGGTGAAGCTGTGATGGGGTGGCAGGAAAACTTAAGTGAGATTCAGCAGCAGCACAGACACTGCAGCCTCTTTATATGGAATCATGAGGTGTGAACTAAATTGTAATTATTGCATGGGCATGGCTAAGAAGCAGAGTCAAATGGATTCCGAAGCATGACTGAATGAACTTAGACGGACAGACAGGTAGGCAGAATGAGTGAATGCCAGGCAGTGCATCTGGTGGGAACCTCCACTCTGAAGCAGCTTCTGAAACGGGTGGAAGATGTATTTTGAAAGAAACAGTTCAAGCCATAAATTCATCAGTGTTCTAAGTGAGAACACAGATGTTCAGGACTTTTTGGGACCAGAGGTAGTTTTGACAGATTGTTCAGAAATAAAAATACCACTTGCTCTATAGTTAAAGCCAGTTGAACGAACCTAGTAGCTCAACCAGGACAGCCTCAATCAGGATTGCAATTTTTCTTTTTGGAGGACGCATAAGACACTAATATTTCAGAAGTGCAACCTAGTGCAGAATCCAGTGGGTGGATATTTTACAAAAGTTGAGTGCAGGCAGTCAAAACTATGTGTAGCATCTCAGCTTCAGTACTCTATATTGCTTCTAAAAACAGCTTTTCTGATATTTTGTTCTCAGTTTTAACAAATCACTAGTAGTATCATTCTAGGCTAATCTTCTGTTATCAAACAAAGTTCAATTTATTGTAGTTTGCTGATATCTTTCTCTGACATTGCTCTCCCTGTTTAAATGTTTGCTGCAATTTTCAATTAATTCATGTAATTTAAATGCTATTATTGTTGACAACTGAATAATGTACCCTAAGGTGCTGCCAGTCCTTGTGCCACAATGGCCAGTTGTAGCTGCTAGCAAAAAAGTACTTACGCAGCCAGCCAGTTCAATGTATCGGATGCCCTCGATAACCGTGAAAGGCATTGAGTCCAGCACGTAAATCTATCAATTCGTGGACGGCGTGAAAGCACTGACATTGACCTTTAAATGTGTGTCTATAAAAGTCTGCCAGTGTCCGTTACTGCCTGTGTGCCTGTGTCTGTGTTTGTGGTTTATACATGCCTCGGTGTCAATGTAGCACAGTTGTTATGACATCTTATATTTGTGCTGCAAATTGGGATTGCTTTGGAATGAATGGCAGAGATAATTTGTCAAGTCCCATTAGGACTGCATGGCCCTTGTAGCTGGAGTGTGGGTGTTTCCAAGTCCGTTTTCATGGGTGAATAGAAGTGAGGAAAAATGAAAGTAATGGTCCAGTTATGTGACTTCTGATCATCAATCAGTCTGCTGCTTGTGGCAGGCCTGTCTGTGAAATTGGTTCCTGGCCTTGAAAACTTTCTTGTTTCTGCGTGCTGGGCCCACCTCCTGGGGATTCCTGTGTATAACAAGGAATGCACGGAATGGCATTTCTTTGGCCTGAGCCAGCCAACGAAGCTTGTTCAATCAGAGAAATGAAGAAACGGAACAGGCTGTTATTCCGTAATCAAGGTGGACACTGGACACTGGACAGGTTAGGAAGCTTTTCAGCTAAGATCGTTAAATGATTGAGATCTAGATTGTTCAGGAAAAATAACTGCACTTAGTCACAAACGCTGTAGTGGTTAGTATGCTCGAGTGTTGACCTAGATGTCGGGGTTCAAATCCCCTCCAGGGCAAAAATTTGTTGCAAGATTTCTGTTTTATGGAAAGAAATCATCTATATTTGCTTATTAAATTCAAACTGACAAACCTCAGTTTGATTACATGAAATAGTAGGAACACATGATAACAAGTTAAGCAAGAGTCATTTTTATAACTGTATGGCAACCTGTTAGGTGCCAATCTGTCCTACTGCTGCTCATTTACCATTGCCCCTAGGGAGTGGAAAGCTGAGTCAACCTTACGGGGCTAGCGGGTATCGAACCCACGTCCCTCTGTTCTTCGTGCCTGTGTATTACCATTCAACCATGATCCTGGACGTTTTTCATTCAGTTGGTTGCAAAGACTTTCCAATTTAAACCAGTCTCTTCCAAAATATAGCCATGATGATTGCCAGAGTTTGTCTTGGACAAAGTCAATACATCTGTCGGCAGATTACAGAGAGACTACATAAGTCATCCGCAGTTGACTGCAAGTACAAGCACCAGCCATGAAGAACTGGTCTGCACCAACATACACCCATGCACGGACATACACACACGCATGCACTCGCACACAAGTTCACAAATACTCATTGCCCACGCACACCTACATGCACACACTCACTTACTTGCTCACACACACCCCTACACACACACACACACACACCTACACACACCTACACGCACACACACCTACACGCACACACACCTACACACACCTACACACACCACACACACACACACACACACACACACACACACACACACACACACACACACACACACACACACACACACACACACACACACACACACACACACACACACTAACCTAGTGATGTATAGTAGGTGAATTGTGCATGGTTAGGTAGGCTACTGGTTTGTTTCCAATGCAGTGTGGCTTGTGTGGCAGCAGATTTGGTCTATGGAATTGGCTTTATATGGCACTTCAGAAGTCAGGTATACCATAAGACAGATATGTTCATCTGTTCATTCATCAATCTGTCTTCATGCAGCAAGGTTTACATTATTGCCTAGTGACTGTGTGACCTATTGACCTGGAACCTGGAGCCAATCAACCATTTTGCCAGATCTGGTTGCCTCAGGCATTTCGGTCTGATTGTGCTGCACATGTCATGTGACCAGTGCCAAGGTCAGGTGGATGATTAGACACCCTGTGTGCTGTGTTCGGGTATTGATCTTTTAAGGTCTTTCAGTCTTTTGTTGATAACTGTCCTCAATTAGGAACAGTTGTACTAGATCGACTGTCCATTGGGGTGGCAGGCAGAGGACAATGACCTGCTGCAGAGTGTTGGTCTCTGTCATCGACACAGTTAAATGATCAATTCGGTGTTATGGGGCAGCATTACGGAAGTCTAGCCATAATGATGATGACTGCAGTCTGCTTTGTGCAGACATCTATAAGTATTGTATTGTATCTATCAATTTATATGGTGCCTCTCGCAGTGCACACCAATCAGAGGCACTCCCAGGGTGAGACCCAGAGAAAAGAGTGGTCTTGAGACAACGAAAAGAGGCACTTGACCCACCAGTTAATAAAGAGGAACATATCGAATGAGGAAGCTGGTTCCATAGCGCAGCACCAATAAAGGCAAAGGCTTATTAACTCATACACAAAGGTATTGTGTATTACTAAAGCAGGCGTAAATGCAAGTATATGATTAATGATTATATATCCACAATATCACAGTATGGGAATTGTAAAAAATAACTGAGGGGTTGGACGTTGATTTATGTGCAGTTTTGGTGTGAAATGTAGACTTTACTATGGGATCCTAAGAAAGACTAGGGGGGTTGAAACCCCCAACCCCCAGCAATTCTCACCCTGCAATATCATATACATGTGTGAATTGCGAAATAAAGGAATTTATATAGCGCAACTAGAGGGCACAATGGTGGTTAGCTGGACTGTACCCTGAGGTCCAATTTAAAATCATAGACAAGATGGATTGATATTAAAGATTTCTGTTCCACTGGTGCCCTCTAGCGCTTTGGCAGAAAAATGA
The DNA here is from genome assembly GCA_020284085.1 of Aporrectodea caliginosa. NCBI lineage: Eukaryota > Metazoa > Annelida > Clitellata > Crassiclitellata > Lumbricidae > Aporrectodea > Aporrectodea caliginosa. The sequence continues at coordinate 184,910 of JACEVL010000955.1, forward strand.
TTACATCATCTGTACACTAGAATCAACCAGAGAGCGAAGAGGACTGGGTGTTTGCATTCTTATGCTGAGGTTTGAAAAATGGGAGTTGCTGGTACTTCTTATACATGGCTATGTTTAGATTAAAGGGACACCATAACCATCACCACCACCACTGCCGTCACCGTTATCATCATCATCATCATCATCATCATCATCATCATCATCATCATCATCGTTATGCAGTACTACTATTTAATTGCAAGGTATTATTTGAATTGTGAAGGATATGTGTGCCTGTGTATGCATTTGTGGTATGACAGTTATGCACACAGGTCTATATCTTTATGTATTTACAATTCCACATGCACAATGATCACATGTAATGTAGGCTATGTGACATTATGGGTTATCTGTCACACGATGTGTGAGTCTCTTTTATCATGTGTAACATATTATGCATGGCGTTACAAATGTGATTCTGCATGGAGTTTCTCTGGATGTATTGTATGACATGCATTTATTTACATATATGTATTGTATACATAAATATTATATACCGTATTTTCTCGGATATAACACGCACTCATATATAACACGTAAATGAACGTGTGCGTGAAGGTTAATGTTAATTTGACCTTATATAACTTCTTACTGGTTATAGTCATAACTGATTCTATAATTCCTTTTGTAAAGAAAGTGAAGATTCTTACAAAAATGAACATTTCAATAAAGTTTTCTATATACAATTTTTTATATACATTTAAAACCTGTAAGTGAAAATTACCTTGTTCTACGTTTACTAGCTTCTTCACAAGGTAGGGTCTCCCATGTCAGAAGATTATCTATAGTGTTTTAGTGTAGAGTGTCTTTGAGAGGGCGGCTTTGATATCAGCCGATTCGATCAAACAAAGCTGTTTGTATGTATTTCCTTTGATTGTGGCTGGGCCATTTGAAAATGCTCTATATCAATTACAAGATGTTCTTCTTCCATGAACTTCATACATAGTGCTGCACGAGCGATAATGCACAATGCTGTCTGTCTCTGTATATTCGTTTATTGCTAAATAGGAAATAACAAACAATTATAATTTATATATGGTAATATTGTTCTTTTATATTAAAGGTCAAATTATAATTTTTTGAACATTCAATTGTGACTTTCTGCGGCTTGTCATATTGACTGTGATATTTTGATGATAATAGTAATTAACGATTACTACTACCAATGTCAGGCTTCATGTCTTGTCGATTTTGTTGACGTCCATGCCTCCCTATTGTATGTAAAAAAACTTTTTATACCAGTTTCTGGCCATGATCTGAAAATAATCGGTACAAAATTTGGTTGTGTAAAATTTAATTTATATATAACGCCCACGAAAATACCACGCAGCTAGGGTGCGTCATTTGTAAAACTTTGTATGACCCACATGCTATGTACGCAATACGGTATATATATATATATCTATGTATAATATTTGTGTATATGTATATGTAAATAAATGCACGTGATACAGTACACCCATAGAAACTGGGTGCAGAATCACATTTGTAACCCCATGCATAATATGTTACACATGATAAATTATGTGTCACATCATGTGACAGATAACCCAATTTATTTATATATATATATATATATATATATATATACACACACACATGCACGCGTTGCACGCAAACACATGTGGGTGCACACAAACTCTTATATAATCCAGATAAATGGGTTTACGTGTTAGCAAATGTACCCTCATATTATTTGAGGGCCAGTGTCATCTTACTCTGTAAAAGGCAATATGAAGGGGTTTGTTAGTGGTCGGAAGGAAATGTGTCCTTCAACATCCTTTGGATTTTCCCTTTCATGTCAGAGGGAACCAGTTGACCCCCAGACAACGCACTGAAACAGACAAGCAGCATTTCTGTTGGTAAACACAGCCATAAATATTAGTGTGTGTATTTTTTTGGTTGAACGTTTCTGGCTGGCTGATTGTCTGGCTGGGGCTGGCCATATACATGCCCAGTCCTTTTGTAGGCCTGATTAATCTGAATATGCTGTGGAATGCTACATACAGGCGTAAAAAAGTGACAAAATAAATCAATTGTGGGCTGTGAGAGGCGAGTTTGTGAGTGAGCACCTTTGTCAGCCAATTAAGTGTAGGCCTACAACACAATTAAAACTGGAAATGAAATTTTTAACAGACTGCAGTGTGGACAGGGTAACCAGGATGTGACTGAGCTGAGAACCTAGTTACCTCAAGTTTTTACCTTATATCAATACCTCTGCCCTCCTCCTCCTCCTCTCCTCCTCCTCCTCCTTCTCCTAAAAGTCCTTCTTCCGGAAAACCGAGACTTGAAATAAGCAGCATGTAATTAGTCACAAGGCCTTTGACCGTTTGAGGTACTGTGCACCATTTGGTGACCTGTTTAAGGTACAAAGCGATTTGTTAGACCCCTTTAATCTACTGTATCAATTGGGATTGTTTGCTTGATGGAAGCATTTGACTTCACTTCTAAATCTTTTTTCTACCAGCTTAGAATGTCTCTGATGCTCCTGATACTGCATACAAATCTGCACTTTAGTGAAGCATCTAAATGAAACAACAGTTCATTAATTTATTGCTGTATATTTTTTACTTGAGTTTAATTGTATATTTATTGTATGCAGAGAAGTAACATAAAATGCAGTTTTAAAATCATGATCATTATTTATTGTTATTATTATTTTAAAATGGCTCTCAAATTTCTGTATTTCTTAAGCACCACTTTAGAATGACAAAACCCATCAACCGATGGCATTGAGCAGTTGTGTAAAGGACTTGCTCAAGGGTCGCTACACAGGAATTGCAAAGGTAGGCTCGAACTCCACACTCTTATAAGGTAACCACTTAAACCAATCGGTTACCATGTCACGTAAATTTAAACCACTTCTAGGGTGATCGATAGTGTAGTGGTTAGCGTGCTGGACTATCAGTCAAGAGGTCGGGGGTTTAAATACACCCTCAAACCCGAGGCTAAGAAAATGAAGTCGCTAATACTTCATAAGCATGGCTGCTTCAGGATTAGCTAAAGGGACAGCTCTTCTTCTTCTTTTGGTATATTAAATATTGGAACAGAGAGTATATATCTATGTTTATTGATCATTCTGGATGTCACACCTCATCCAGGTACAAGTTACATGAAAAATTAGACTGTATACATTTTCAATTCGTTTTTGGTGTTGGTGTTATTGGTTGTCTTCAAGATCAACATCTTTGGTTATCCAAAAGAACAAACTTGTTGGTTATCTTCAAGGTCAGTGCTTTTTGTTATTTAAAAAAATAATAATAATTTTGATGGGCACTGGTTTAGTCTTTATGATGGTCATGCCAAAGTGTCAAGTTTCTTTAGACATCCATGAACAGTTTAATTAATTTAAGGAGAAAATGTTTAATTGATAACAGCTTGAACAGACCAACTTCAAGGTCATTAGTAAAAACCTGAACTCATCCATTACCATGTCACTTAAATTTAAACCACTTCCAGTTTACTAAGTATTGGAACAGTTTCTGTTCACGTATATGAACAGATTATAATGTCGCTAAACGTTTAAGTTTACAACTTTATAATAGTTAAGAGTGGGATATTTTTGCATTGTTGAGATAACTGCTGTAGACGAAATTTATGTTGGTTTTTGTTTTTGGAATGCGCCATGGTTTATATTTAGCGTTGTTTTTCTGTGAGTAGTTTTGAGTTTCTGTTGCAGTCTGCCCCGCTGATTAGTAAGCCTGTTTTGTATCGTCTGATTTATGAGCATTTTCATTTAGCTAGCGGCCAGAAGACAGACGAATGAGTTTGTACTAACGTAAACTCTGGCCGTTATAGGCAGGCATTGGGTACAGGGTACAGATTGATTCGAAATAATATTGGCATGCGGAGGAGTGTTGTCTGTGTGCTGCCGCTTTGCCTTGGTGGCTGTATCCTGCTGCTGCTGCTACTGCTGCTGCTGCGGTAAAAAGCCTGTGTGATGTAATAAGGCTTATTGGCTTCTAAGGCACCAACACTTAGTACTACTGTTTCTGATCTGGATAGCATCGCCGCCGCCGCCGAGTGGGATGTTTAGTGAATAGGCCAGGCCAATGAGACGACGTCCAACAGCGTAGAAGGAGGAGGAAGAAGAAGAGGAGGAGGAGGAGAGCGAGAAGGAGGAGGAGCAGCAGCAGCAGTAGGCGGCATTTATAGTGCAGCAGAGGACAGCCAGTGGCAAAGCAGTGCAGGTGTCACTGAGAGACATTCATTGGCGGCCAAATATATACATTTCAAACGTGGTAGTATTCGGATGACGACGACGACTGTGTTGTTGGACAGTCAAGGACCATGTCTGCTCTTTTATTTGGGCGCTGCTGTGCCTAGGCTAAAAGTAGACTACTGTGGCAGAAGGCGGAAGACAGAGAGACATAGAGAGGGTGCGGCTCAATGATGTCAGTGCTTTATAGGAGCACAACTTTAACTGGAGTCCAGCACTATCTGTTTTGTTTGGTATGTAGGCAGCATTGCGTAATATAGTCAGCTAGATAACAGCTCAGTCACCAAAGGCCTTGAACTTTGCACTCTGTTACAGTCTGCTCCAAAGAATTTCCAGTGATGAGCTCGTGTCAGACAGGTAACAAAACGATTGTTTTAAGACAGTGCTCCATAGTATTAATACAAGTTTACAGTACTACTTAATGCATTAACAATTGTCATTGTGTTTTTAAATGGGAGCATTGTCTCTCTGGTAAACTTAGGTAGCATCTGTATTGCTGTGTCAAAGCCCTTTTAACCAATTTGGTTGCGTCACAAATGATGGATCAGTTCATGGGGTCATTGTTGCACCTGTTTTCCCACATAATATTGTGACTGTCTGTATTTTGTGGTCGCCACATTGTGGTATCATATCGTATCGTATCTAATAATTTATAAAGCGCCTCTGGTAGCTTTACTATGACATGATACTGGCATGCTGGACTACAGCCGGTCTTTTCAGTTGTGTTTTATGTTATGTATGTTGAAACTACACAGTCTTGGCAGAGAGTCACTGATGCCGTTCCATTGCAAATACTCGTTCTGAATGTTACTTTTTAATATTATTAATGTACTCTGTGAACCTTTCTTTGTAATAACATCTCAATAGATTACAAGTACAACTACTCTACCGAGTCTGAGTAGCTACATTGAATATGCGCTATATAAATGCTTGTAATCAATAAGCAAAAGCAAACATGCTTTTACTACTTGTTTTAACTTTTTAGTTTTTACTTTAAAGTTTAAAGTTTAAACTGAGCGGTTTTATCAAGAATTGTTTTAGCACATTTCTAGAAATAATTGGGCGCAGTGACAATCGCGTTAACTGCATTAAAACATTTAATTGTGTTCATTAATTAACGCATTAATTGCGTTAATAACGCGATAAATGCCCAGCCCTATATTATATTATACTGAAAAAGCTTCAAAACCTTAAAAGTTAAAGTTAATTTATAGTAATCATTTTTTTCTGAATCTACAGTTAACAATTTGTTAAAGATGTGTGTATTTATGGATCACAAAATTGTGTTTAAGTCTTGTTTAAAGGACATGAACCTACAGGGAGTTCAGTTTGACACTGTCCATAACCTCAACTATTTGGCAACTAAATGTAAAATATATGGTGTCCTTTGAAATTGGAACCAGGTTTTCATTAATCTTTTTCTTAATGGACTCACCTATGTTGCTTCTACCCATAATCCTTATTGGTCAATTTAGGAGCAGAACAGCATCAGTGAAAACTCTAGGGTAATAAAATCCTATTTGAGTTTTGTCCTGTTGGTGAAGCAATTGTTCTTTGTTTTACCTGTGGAATCAATTGTAGTGGATATTTCTTTGGAAAATCTACAGTTTTATGAAGATGAGGTGGGGTATATGTGTCTCTACAGTTTTACTTGCTTCATAAAACCAGGCTGTTCTGCTTTTAACTCTGACAATTTATGTTTCTGACAACTTTAATATCTACTGTTTATTAAGTGTCCAGAGATATGCATATAATATATGCACATAATGCAACTCTTGATCTGAAGAATTGCTGCCTTAAATGTTCTGCTGCTTTAAGAAGTTTATATTTATTGCTTTGAGCTACATGTATGTATTTCTGTATCAAGACACTTAATATGGAGTCTGTTAAATATCTAACATACGTACTGTGCAGGTGATCAAACTGATCTAAACAAGTTTATGGTTAGGTAGGCAGGAAATGTGTGTCAGTGGCTTTGTTCTTTCTTTTAACCAACCCTCAGTCTGTTCCATATTGTTTCTGTTGTTGACCCACACGTTTTTCAGACGTTTTTCTTAGCCCATATAATCCCAAGTGCTGCACTTTTTTGCGATGTGGTTCCATTGCTAGGATGCAGTGTTTTGAATGTGGCTTGGCCTGAGATTTGTACAATCTGAGTATTCTAGAACTGTCTCTGTTGTCCTCCTAATTGCAGGTAGTGTTCAACTAACACTTTTAACTGTTCTCCATATATATGGTCTTGAAGATTTTGCGCTCTTAGGTATGATCACATTTCGCTTCCGTTTTCCTTTACCCTTGTTCAACACATTGCCTCCCATTTCATAGGTAAATTATTTTTCTTCCAAATATCCACCACTGAGCACTTGCCTAAATTAAGAGCATCTGCATTGCATTTCATGTAACCACTTGAACATTCTTTTTAGATGCTAGCACAGTAACTCAGTTCTTTCTTAATCAACCACCATGCTATTTAGTTTTGTATCATCTGCAAACCAAATACTTTTGTCAGTAAGTTTGAACATGTTGATCAAACAAGTACTAAACATTGACAGATGTATCATCATCACATATTCGTTTATTTCAAGAAAAATCCAGTTGGCACAGCCGCAACTTCAACAAGCAATAGTGCATTATGCGGCCATAAAGTTCTCATAGAGTTTGCTCTAACAACAGGATGAACAGATGCTAAACTTTCTATATGGAGACTTGGACAGGTAAGAGATATGATTTACAAAACGAAGAAGGAGAAGCACCAGGAATGGACTGAATCACTATTAACTGCATCAAGAAACAGTTATTAAAATATGCATGCATATCCTTTTTAAAAACAATTGAAGACGATTAAAAACTATAATAGCAGTGGGAAAATTGACAATCGTGTCAATATGCGAGGAAAGGGAGATCCATAAGTATTTTATTTTATTTATTTCAGAAAATTTATATAGCGCCCCTTCAAGGATGCCTACTCAGAAGCGCTCTAGTATGCTAGAATTACAGATATATCAGCCTAAAGAACATCCCTGGATAAAACTGGTACATAGCAGAGTGAAACAATACATTGTGGGAGCAATTGAAGAAGAACTAGCCGGCTCAGACCAGGAAGAAACAATGGGACAGGCCCTTGAAAAAGGATTGAAGGCAACCAGAAAGTCTTCATTAACTTAATTGATATCAAACAATTGATGTCAAACATTTGACAGCACATGGTATGACATAAATGTTGAGAGCAATGCAAAATGCAGGAAGTATCAGAGAAACTGATTAAACACATACAAGAGATGTATTGGAAATCAAGTTTGAGACAAAAACAAGAATGCATCTTATCACCATACCGGTTGAACCTTGTATAAGAAGCAGTGTCGGGGCAGGAATCAAACAGTTTGACAAATAATCTTAGAATTGCTAGTTATGTTGGCCTCCTCACTAGAAGTAGAAAAGTTACAGTTACAGTCAATAGGAGCCTTATAAACTGTTCTTGCCAGTTTCTTTCGATTCAACTGCCCATTCTCTGTTTGAAAGTGTTCAAGCTTAGTGGTAGTCGAGTTGCTATTTCATGCGGTATCCAGTTCCAGTGATCTACAATACTCTGGCTGAAAAAGAATTTATGATACAGTTTCAGGCTTTGTACTCTTAAATTTCCACTTGCTGCCCTTTATAAGTAGGTTGTAATATTTTGTAGGTCTCAATAGGGTTTGGCTGAGAGGCCTCAATTTCAAAGTAAATGCCAGAGTGCCTCATTATCTAGAGAGTCAAAAGCAGCCTTCAAATCAGCATATGTGATCCACAGTGGCTGTTGGTAGCCACACTGGATGATGATATTCAAGGTGAAAATTCTGTCTGTGTGGACCTGCCTTGAGTAAATCCACTTTGTCCTCATCTTCTATGTCCTAGGAGAAGGTCCTTCATATACAGCACAAGACAATATGTGTGAAGATCTTCCCAGGAACAGGCAGAAGACTAATGGCATGGTGGTCTTTACATTCCCTTTTGCTCCCCTTGCTGTTATAGAAGGAGAATATAATCCCACTTCCCCAGTCCTCTTGGATTCTTCCTGTCTGCCAGGCCCCAATTACTATAGATCTGTGTTTGCCACCCAAGCCTGCACTCTTTAAAAATCGTGCTTCAGTGACTGAACCTTCTCGGTGGCCGGACCAAGGTGCTGGAACCTTCAATCCATGCAGCAATTTCAGTTGAGGCTTTCAAGTCGAGTCTCAAGACCTACTTCTCCAAAGCGTATCCTGACTGACGTTTGGATTTGTTAAAGCGCCCATGTGCTGTGTTACGGCGCTGTAGAAATTGTCGGTTTCATCATCATCATCATCATCATCATCATCGTCATCGTCATCATCATCATCATCACCGTCATCATCATCATCATCATCATCATCATCGTCATCATCTTCAGTTTCTGTGGATCTCTGACATGTGTCTATAGGAGTCTTGCTATTCTTAGTGCCCAGACCACTTGAGCCACTTCTGTCAATGAGGCCATCTCAAGATTAACCGAATTGTGTTGGCAACAGCTTTTTATCAGGTGTTGACAAGAAAGTGATTATTCTCCCTCTGTGTGGCCATCATTTAAAAAGCATTTCAATTGATATCTCACCTCTGATACCATGAGACACATATGCAGAAACTGGCAGTACACATAATTCCAGTAACCTATCTGTGTCATCATTTTGGATGACACTTCTGTAAGGGGTGACCACATTGCAGGGGTTTCTAATTGTACCCAAGACCCCTCTAAAATCTCCAAAATACGCAAAGAGGTCATTTCCAGGTGTTTTACTCAAGGCATATTGTAGCAGGTTGCAGAAGGCAGATCTTTGATGTCCTCATCAATGTCATTGCTGTAACGGCAAGTGAGCCAAATCGATGTCTAAGATACCGACCAGCAACTTGTCATTGATGGGCAACCAGGTGTGGGCACATTTGAGGCTTCTCTGTTAAGGGCAAGAGCCACTGCCACTTGCCTGAAGTTACCTTCTGGGAGGCCAGACCAAAGTACTCTATAGGTTCCAATGGTCATCTTCTGCATCTCAGCATTTCAGCTTCTGAGTGCCTCTGACGGATGTATTCATAGCATCCATCTCTTCCATTAAGACTTGATTAAGTCATGCTAAGGCAGTCAGAAAACATGGATTATATTTCAAGTGATACTGGTTAGACCACCCTGCCAGAACATGATCATCCACTACACATAAATATATATTATATATGTAGTATATGGAAATGGCACAAGCATAGTCATGGTCTTTCATTGTTTTCATGTGGTTTAAAAATGTGTTGATACCTGTACATAAAGGAATGTTTGTGTGAACAAGTTAGTGCTTATGAATTCGTACCAGGACAGTCGGTTTTAAATTGCCAGATACCAATTAAATGTATTGTTCTTTTAGTACACTCCTACATTTCTTGACCAGTGTCATTCATGGTTATTGTGTAGTGCTCAGATTCATGTTATATTTTCTCGCAGAATTTGAACTTGTATGCACTGCAGTCCATTTTAAAATTAGCCGAGTCCTTAATGTCTCCATGCATTGTACCCTTTGAGCCATTGCCCTCTGGGGTAACTATGCCATTGCCATTTATTTAGATTAAATAGGCTTGTTCTCCTTCAACCTTGATAAACCAATTATGAAATGCTAATCTGATTATGAATCTGGCCCTGAATTAGAATAAAGAAAAAATGAAAGGCATTAATGTGTGGGCAAAACCATTAATTATGCCCACGCATTAATGTCAAGTGTATACGTATACCTGTCTGTCCGGTGAGTGTGCAAGCAAGTTGTGTCTGGCAGTTGTGCCATAAAGGACTGAACACTGTAGAAGAGCAGTAAATTTTCCTTAGCTTTTTAATGCTAAACAGATGTGTTCATTGGCTACGTGGCTGTGAGGATTTGTGACTGTGAATTTGATTGAATTTCCTCATATTTCTTCTCTTTATTTGAAGCAAAGCATTAATTGCTTTGAGTCTTTCCAAAACCGTGAATATCTTATATCTGTTAAGCTAGTGAATTAAAATTGTGTGCAGATGCTGGAAACTATTACGTTAAGCAGTTTTTTAAATTTAAATTTAATTTAAAATTGATTTCATAGTTGTAATTGTAATTGAACATTTGTATAGCACCACTCAGAGATTCAGAGGCGCTCCCGACCCAGGGCTCTAACAAATAAGATAGTCTTCAGGCATTTCCGAAACAGAGGAAGAGAAAGGCTAAGGAGCTCAAGACGCAATTCATGCGGAAGATGGTTCCAAGTAGAGGGGCCGACATAGGCAAAGCTTCTGGATTGAGCAGTTGCACCACGCATGCGAGGGACAACCAGAAGGCCTCTGGAGGCAGAGCGCAGAGCAGAGCGACCAGGAAGTGTAGAAACCGATGTGCATAAGGCCTGAAGGTATGAAGGAGCTACCCCGAGCAGAGAGTTGCGCATAAGTGTAAGAATAGTTATGACGAGAAGTCTTTTTTCAGTGCTTGTGATTTTATGGTGCCCAGTGCATGGGGATGCTGTCTGATGCTGTCGTTGACTGCTGCATGCGCTATCGTAGTTAATTATTGATTAATTGTTTATTTAATTTTGCTTTTGTTGAGTCTGGAGTACTTGCAGATTAACTACTTTAATTGATTGCAGCATTGTCTCTTGAAAAGACATTATTAATGACTGAATTTGGGATTTCTTTAGTATCCTATTTAAAGATTGACAGTTAGGTGCAACATTTTCCTGCATCAGTATCCCCCAACAAGAGTGAATGCAGAAGCAATTTGGATTTCACTCATTTTTGCTCTGCAAGTTTGGCTGTTGGATTCTTCTTGTGATATTCACTCTTTGGGGTTCCGATCGGTACTTAGTGATCTATTGTCCCTGATTAGACTACAGGTCACTGTAGTCTAATCCAGGACAACAGGCCACTGTAGTCCAATCATAGTGCACAGTTTGTTCTCTCTACCTTTTGAAATCTTAAGAGTATAGTGAAAGTTATATAAATTCAAAGGCTTCCCTATGTAATATATGCTGAAAGAACTCTCTTGTGAACTGTTTGACATACAGTTTCAGAAATGTCATTGGTCAACAACTAATTCAATTTTATTAATGTGTATTTGTTTAATTTATTTTAAAGTGCCACTAAGTAATGACTATAAGCATTAAGGGCTTGCTGAAGGTCCTTATACAGCAATCATGTCAAGGAGACTCATCTCTGTATGCTTCAGACATTACAAAACAACCATTCAGCTGATCAGCTATTGTGCCACACTTGTTTGTGTTCACATAATCTGAATTACATTTGACTAATTTTCAGTGTTTTACTACTACTATTTTACTTCTGTTATTACAGTCATCATTGTCATCATCATCATTGTCGTTGTCATCATAATCATCGCTGCTACTACTACCAGCATACTAAAACTAATGAATTTTGTGTTTATTTCATATTTCTCACAGCATGAGACAAAGTAATCAAAATTTGTCTTGAGTTTATTATTATAGTTTTGAAATTATAATTAATTAAAATAATGTGCGACAAGGCTGATGATGACAGCCTTAATCAGTGAGGTGCCTGTGATTCATTGTCATCTGATTTTGAATTGTTATGGCATAAGTTGGTACATCACTGAATATTGTATTGTATTTGAACACTTGTTATAGCGCCCCTACCAGATTGCCCATTCAGAGGCGCTCCCCGACTACTGCGCGGACGCTGAATCGGAGTTTCACGCCGAAGCGCATGAGCAATTGCGAGTGAAGGACTTGCCCAGGGTCCCTACGCGGCGGCTTTGAGGTGGATTTGAACCCGCAACCCTCCAGCTGCAAGGCACCGAACATACCCCAAACCACCGCGCCCCAGTTGTATTGTGATGTGTTGTTGTATTGTATTGTACTCCACGTTTATATTGCGACCGAGCCACCCGCAGTAAAGATCCGAGAAATTAATCTCTGATAAACTGACCGACCGGGAATCGAACCCGGGCCGCCGGCGTGGCGAGTGGGCTACCAACCCACTCGGCCACTCAGGATCCTTATATGAATATGAATAGATGTTACCAGTAATTGTACGGCTAAAAATGTCAGCAATTAAAGGAGAACAAGGTCTTATCACTAGACTGAATCTGCCTAAGAATAGATTAGCTAATTACTGGATGCATGGATGCTCTGATATTTGTCTACACTAATTGAAGAGCTTTTCTTCGATTTTTAGTCTGCGTTTGGGGACTTTTGGTGTCGTGATTGCTGACTGCTTCTTATCACTGCATCCAGGATTAATTTTTGATGCATTTGAGATTTTCTCTTTGGTGCATCTTAACAATAGATCCATTCTTGATTTCTTCCAGCTTTTGTTCCCTTGTGCATCTGGGATTTATTCCTTTGTGGATCAAGGGTTTATTCCTTTGTGGATCAAGGGTTTATTCCTTTGTGGATCAACGGTTTATTCCTTTTGTGCATCTGGGGTTTATTCCTTGATGCCTCTGGAGTTCATTCCTTTGTGCCTCTGAGGCTGGTTTGCTGCATTAGAACTCCAGAATAGAAAGAATTAAACTGACTGAACCGCACTCAGACTGTCCTGTGCTGTGCTATCAGCTGTTGGCTGATTAACAAATTGGCTGTTTATCTTAATAAGCCACTTGTAAAAACTGAAGTTAACCTTGATATCTAAATGACCTTTTATCTAAATTGAACCTATTTAACAGGACCATTTATCCACCTATTTGTAATAATACTTGCACTGGTTCACAGGTGAAAATAGCAGTTTGTCTCCATTTTTAACGGTGGTATTTTTTGGAATCTGGAGTTCGAGGCATTTGATCTTGATTCTTGAGTTTAAAAAAGCAATGTTGCTTTGCTATTTTTAAGCGCCAAAGCCACACCTTAGTTTGGTTTTTAAGATTTTGTTATTGCATAAGTTAGCCTTTATTAACCCTCCGTAAGATTTAAGGGAAATTTTCTTCTGGACTCTATTTTCATTGCTAGACTTGGAAATTTTGAGTAGGCTAATGCAAGAAATCATTTCATATTATTTGATTAAGATGTGAAGCTGGACTTTCCTTCTGAATGTCTACCATACATGCTTCCTTGGGCTTTGATGTGCTCATCCATGATTGTACTCATTTTTGATCTCATTGACTGACTCTTTGTCATTGGACTTATCTGAAGTCGATGACCAGGTCTATATATGGATACACATTGGTAAATGTAGATGTAATATATGTTTTTCTGTAGTGAATATTGGGTGAGTTTATTCACCGCTGCTGCTTGTGTGAATAGGAGCCACGCCATTTAAGGTCCTTATAGACCGAGTCAGCCTGAGATTTAGTGTATAGACCGAGTCAGCCTGAGATTTAGATCCCTTTGTTGTGTGCTACTGAACAATGACTTGTCCAAAGTTTAAAAGATGCTATAGAAGTTGTGTTATTAAATGTTGCTACATAGAATAAATCAGGTATGTAGTGGTACCAGCAAGATGCAACTATTGTTGTATGATAAGACTGTGTATAATGTGTTCTAGTCTAAACCATAGTTGTATACTGTATAGATATGGTACTAGGGAATAACCGGGTAGACTTTTTCCACCAAGTATACTGAATTCGAGTATTTTGATGTACTATTTGCCGGATCTGGGTGCACATCGAGTACCATGTGTTCCATATGCAAAGCTTTATTTCTGTTTTAATTCAATATATAAATCACGTCTGTAATTATATTTTCTATGACGTCATGTACTCATGGTTGCACAGACTATTATATTTTTATGCAAGAAGGAAACGAAAGTAGCACTAGAATCTGTGAAGTCACTTTTTTGTCTGCCTAATCTATCTTTAAGTTTAAGAATTTACTAGCGCCGTTCACCGAGCTTATTGTTAAAAGTTTTAAGTTAAAACTTAGTTCATTAATTGGTTTCAGGATAATAACAAACACTAGGTGTCCAGAAATATATTTCCTTATTGCATATTTTTCTTATTCAATAATCTTTGATGGTTGGCAGCGTTTTGTATTTGTAACTCGTTTGAATCATTTTTGTGCAGGTGTGAAGTTTCTAAAATTGCACTAAATTCAATAAATTAAGATGGAAGTCAGTGGATGTTTAGTTGTTTAAAGCTGAACATGTATATGCATAAGTTTATTGAATAATTTAAACAATTTTATTTGTAACTATTTGTGCGTATAGTATTTGCCAAGGCGAATTCTTCTGAATAGTGCTGAAAAACTGGATATTCGGCCAAGGTGAATGTCTGGTTATTCCCTGTTAGATACCTTGTGATTTTTCTAATTACCAGTAATTGTTCACTTCAATGAATATTTGTATTACTATGTTCAAATGTTACAATGTTCATTATAGTGAACATTACACTATTCAGTGTTAGGTCAAGGAATGTCGGATGACTGAAATTCTGTTTCCAGCTGTCATTGAGTAAGCTGCTGATTTGAAACAAAATCAACATCTTCAAGTGAAAATACTCTTATTAGATTACCTGTATTTAATCCTCAGACTGCATTGGTCAAAAATCTAATTCTTTAGTTTCGTTTCATATATGACGCTTCTCAGATCTCATTAATTTATGTTTCCTGTTCTCTGTTGTATTCTTTCCCATTTTCTAATTTTATTTCAGTTTCTATGTCTTTTTTCTAGCTCATGATTTCCTGTCTTCCTCCAGGCTTTCTTGCTGTGTAGTTTGAGATTGGAGGTAGTTCTTTGATTTGTCTGTTCACACTGAGAGCACAAGTGCCAGTAGTAATGAAGATGATCCTACCAATGCTGTGTCCAGGTCTTCAACTGTCTTTGCATTTGAGTGACATTTTGCAGCAGTTGAGCTTCCGTGTCAATGTCCACCAGCTGCAGTTCAATCAACGCCAGGGCTATGTGTATTCCGGTTCGTTAGAGCTTTTATCTGTAAATCTTGCAAAATACCAATTCATTTAAGAGGGTATTAGTCTGCTAGGATAGCTGACAGAACCCTCTCATCTAGTATTAGGCCCCAGAGACTGTAATCACATTTGCTAATAGCTCAAGCAGATCATTTACTGGCTGTGTGACCTACAGTTTGAAGTGGTGTTCTTTCCTGTAGGCCTATAGGAGTAGACAGATGTAGGCCCTCTGTGCTTGGATCAGACCCTTCTAGACCCTTCTTTGATCAGCCAACATGCCATGTATTTATAGCAGGAACCATTTAATTTTGGCAATGACTAAAAAAAACAAAAACTTCTGGCGAGTTTTTTGGACCTGCACATGTAGCTGGCCACTAATTTCCACCATTGGCACAATGTGATGAAATAGAAAAATATAAATGTTATAAAAACTGCTGTGGAAATAAAAACTGTATGTGTGAAAAAATAAACACTGAGCTTAACCCCCTGTTGCAGTCCTAATTTTTACATTGGGTGCAATGAGTGTTGCTGTCTGGTCAGATTCTATTCATGGAAGAGGAGGTAGATGGTAAGTTAATAAGTTTACTTTCTAATGCATTGTAGAGAAGTGTCTTTGATTTTCGGGTTTCTTCTGTATTAAATTAGTAGATCAACGATAATCGCTTTGAGCAAGTTTCCTGTGTCAGGTTAAATAGGCAGTTAGAAAGTTGCATTGGAAATGTCAGGAAAGAACTTCACTTTCAGCTACCAAAGAAGGCAAGAAATGGAAGCCAAGCCAAAGGAAACACGCAGAACACAATTTAAACAAATGGATTCGTTAGAGCATTGTAGAGAAGAGAAACCCTAAACCAGCATGTACCACAACTTCTGTGGAGACTGATTTAGTGCTTTATGTTAGCAGTGATGCAAACTGTGATTGTTATTAGCCCGGTGACCACCAGGTGGGAGATGCTTGAGTTACACTTTGGTGTATGGTGGGGAAAAGTAAGGTTATGTAATCGTTGTTCCGTTAGATGGTTGCTAAGATATGTATGCTTGAGGTTGTCTGTTTATATATTGTATTGTATTTGTTAATTTATATAGCGCCGCTCACAGCAGTGGCCATTCAGTAGCGATCCCAGTGCGAGAACCCCTAGAGAAGAAGAAGGTTTTGAGGTGGGAGAAGGCCGTAGGAAGAGACCCTATAGAAAGAATGGTAACACGTAGAGAGGAGGGAAGGGCATTCCATATGGAGGACCTAGTAGTGGCAAAAGATCTAGTTTGGACCATAGTGGTCCTAACTCGTGGGCCATATGATGAGTGCCTTTCAAGACAAGACAAGAGGTATGGTAAACTAGGGCTAGGTGATTGCTAATTTGTTAAACATTTGGTAAGGTAGGGTAAAGTAGGTTTAGATATAATTACTACATGTAATTACACATTGCGTTCAACAGTAGTCCAGAGAGATTGAAGAGCAGATGCAATCCAAAACTGGTCAGTTGTTCTATAAATGTGGATGGTTGATCATTATTACGTAGTTTACAAACAATGCTTATAAGACTTAGCTCAATTGGAATTTGAACCATTGATGCAGAGTTGGAAAGCGAAAACAGCTGTATGACATCATTGTATACATGCATGTACACGTATTATCGTATATGTATGTACCTATGTACATATGTATATATGTATGTAGGAGCGCCCGTGTATTTGAATTTATATATGTATGAATAGGAAATACCTTCCTATATACATATATAGCTTGTATATAGCTATATACATATATAGCTTCCTACATTTATAGAATGTTTGAGGATAGTAGGGTTGTTAATATCGGTTTTTGGCTAAACCGAATTATCGGTTTTAGAAATCCACTTTTTAAACCGATTATTGTTTTTATTGGCCTTCATAGAAAATTTAATATATTATCATATAATGCAAGTTACTGAAAACCGATAATTGCTATGTACCGTAACGTATGTGTTTCTACTATTACCTCATTGGCTGTGGAAGCCCCCGCTTTATATATGAGGCAATAATACGTCGCTGTGGGGGTTCTACTATTACCTCGTTGGCTGTGGAAAACTCCGTTTTATATATAAGAGGCAGAATTCGATAATCGTTTTGTCAATAATGAAAACCGATTATCGTTTTATGAAACCGATAATCGGATTTCCGATTAATTATCGTTTAACATCTCTAGACTCTAGTAGAAAGTTATGTATGTATGTAGGAAGGTATGTATGCATGTATGTATATATGTTATATGTGCTTAAGTAGGTATGTATGTGAACATTTGTGTAGAACCTATATATTCTTTTTGTGCATTTGGAAATACCAAATGCATGAATGCTATACTACTATATATAGGACTTTACTTGTTTCATTTAGCTTTTCCATGATAATTTATGTTGTATTAAAATTTCCATTTTTATATTGTAAAAATCTAACACTTTGCAGCTTGGCGTCTGTTGTAGGCGTAATGTTGTTGTGCAGCACACATGAAAAGGTATAAAATATTTAGCTGCAATTGTGGCAAGTTCCTTTGTTTCTTTGAATACTCGTGAATTGACTTTATGAATGTTGCCCATAAATTTTCTTAAAATTTGAATGGTGTCAGTCGGAGTCATTGTTTGGAAAAGGGTTCTTTTATCTCGGATTTTACTTGGTTCGTATCAGAATGTTTGTTGATCGTTGTCTGAATTAGTAGTAGTGGTTCATGTAACAGTCATCAGATGGACAGCATTAATTGTCCAAGACAAGTTGAGGATTTTGAGACTGTCTGTGATCAGGTATAAAGCCATGGTTATACCATTTGGCTGTGATGAGTCATGTCTGGTGACCACTGTTGTTTTTGTCAGTTTATTACAATTTCTCTAAAGGTGCTAGAGATATGGATTTGGACTGCTGTATTGTATTTTATTCAAACATTTATAAAACATTTATTTATGTCCTGGTCTTGAACTGTCTTTGCATTTGAGTGACATTTTGCAGCGTTTGAGTTTTCGTGTCAGAACTTCTAGTAGGGTGAACTGTTTAGAGGTGCTCCCATTGTGCAAGGCCATGAGAGAAGATATCGGTTTTGAGAAAAGCAAAGGAGGAGGAGGGGTTACCAGCTAGAATTTGAGAGCGAGTTGATGGAAACAGCGCATTCCAAAGAGAGGGACCATTTGAGAAAAAGGACCGGGACTGAGCCATAGCTGTTCTAGTATATAGACCTAGAAGATTGAGTCTGTTTGAAGAGCGGAGTGGGCGATGCGAGAAGGCTGAAAGAGGCTGGAGTAATACATCAGCTAGATATTTTGGGGCAAGATCCTGTTGTGCCTTGATCATCAGAATGACGATTTTGAATTTAATGCGTGCAGAGAGAGGAAGTCAGTGCAGTTGTTCAAACAGGAAGGTAGAAATGTGAGATTAGCGTGGTAGGCGTGCTATTAATTCCCTTCTCATTGGGAAGACCAATGAGAAGGGAATTACAGTAGTCAATTTGGGGGCATATGAAAGCGTGAACCAGCATGGTGAAAACAGAAGACAAGACAGAACACCGAATGCTGAACAGCCCTGAGATGCCTTAAATGAAATTACGAAGATGTTAGGTTAGAGATATTGTCTTTAAAAGAAAGGAAGATGTCTAGCGTAACACCCAGATCGTGTACAGTTGAAGAAAAAAAGGAAAAGGAAGATGTCTAGCATAACACCCAGATCATGTACAGTTGAAGAAAAGGAATAATGCGGGATCATTTTCGAGAAGAGAACAAAATCAATCTTCAGAAGCTGTTGGGGCCGGGGAGAGGCAAGAAACCAAATGAACTTGGTTTTGGAGGCATTAAAGGAGAGATGGTTTGATGCCATCCAGGAGTGAAGAGAATTAGAGAGGACTGAATGTGCTCAACTAAGTGCAGCTGAGATGAAGGAAACCCATGGATGAATGCTTGTACATCATCCGCAAAGAGATGACCAGCAGCTCCAGAGAGTGGGAAAAGAGAGAGAATGTCGAATTGTGTAATATATGAATTATAAATTTTGCCAAATCATTGGCTTCTGTACACTACTAATAAATTATATACTACCAGGTAAGTATATAGAAAAGGTAATGACCCTGTTGACCTGAATATTACTACTGCAGTGCAAATGGCAGTTTAGTTTGGAGTAGTTGAACTGTAGGTCAGAATTTTTTCTATCTTAATCTCATATAGTTGACTTTAACTAAATTTATACTAAGAGGGAGTATAGATTTACTACAGTAGTTTTAATTTCCCACAAGAAACATTATAACTATGCAGTCCGTGCAGTGAAATATGATTTTCATTTGCCTTGCCCTTACTTTGGAGAAAATGGGCAACAACTGGCAATAACCGGCCGGCAACAACTGGCAATAACCGGCAATAACCGACTTCAATCAGTAATAAACAAGCTAATCCGCCTCCGGTACCTTCCTGAAGACTATCCAAACTTTGAGCGACTTTGTCTTGAAGCTGACATCCGTCTTTTCTCTGCGGTCCTGATGAACCAGGGCCATGTACTGCATAGTTTACTTCCACCAAAAAGTCCCAACAATATACCCTGCGACCGCGATCGCACGACCATTGTGTACCTCTTGCAGATAATTTACAGCGAAAGACTTTTATTGTTAGAATGTTGTACCCTATTGTTCATTAACTGTTGATTGTTGTTACGATGTATGTACAACAAAGTGCGGATATGCAATTGGTTTTATTAAAGAATATACTTACTTACTTACTTAATAACCGGTTATTGCCACTGGAATAGGTTGTTGCCGGCATTAACCCAACCCTGGTTTAGTCAATGGATGTAACTACTGTATGTAACAAGCACACTACACATGATGTTGCATATAAGCCAATTTGGAAATACTAGCCCAGACCTAAAATGATGGATAAATTCTTGTAAGTTGCTGGTTCCCTCCAGCAACAGGAATCTGAGAGTGCGTTTGCTTCTTCTGATTTCAACAAGAAATTGCTGTCAACGGCGAAGAGGTGTCTTCAGTGACCATTGCCGCGTTTTTTGTGTGTTTTTCAGTGCAGCTCTTCTAAGTCTTTGATTCCGCTCCATTCTATGGTTTCTGACTGGTATTAATTACTAGCCTTGTAGATTATTTTGTCAGTTGGACGATACATAAGATCATGCGCTTGATGACTATTTCCATCCGTGTGGGTCATCACTCGATCACAAATGAACTCAACGCTCTAATGGACATTAAGATCATGTGCAGCATGTTTTTGTACAGTGCTGTTGAAAGGCCTCAAGCTACCATATAAATATATGATGCGTATATACATGGCAGCTCAGTGTTGTGAGTTTAATACAGTAGTGAAGTTAAACAACATCAAGACGCGATTGTTCTAGGATGGATGACCACCAATGAAATGCCAGGTAATCGGGGCCAGTGCAGCCCTTTTTCATTTTTTCATTATTTTTAAAGGGTATGTAACAGAGTGCTATACTAATGCAAGTTAGGGAGTTGGAAGAAGGTGTTCTGTTATTGGACTCATGTGATTGCTTGTTGCAGTTTAGCGGAAAGCGCCTTCAAACAGTGGGACTGCACTTCCGAAGAGTTCTGTGGAGTCGTATGTCTTGCTTGTACCTTTCCTCTGTTTAGTCTTTGTATGTACCTTAATTAACAGATCTCTTACTT
This sequence comes from Aporrectodea caliginosa, assembly GCA_020284085.1. NCBI lineage: Eukaryota > Metazoa > Annelida > Clitellata > Crassiclitellata > Lumbricidae > Aporrectodea > Aporrectodea caliginosa. The sequence continues at coordinate 205,663 of JACEVL010000955.1, forward strand.
ATTGTTATTTTTAAGTTTCAAGAATTATCTACACATGATAGATTTCGTGCTCTGGATGAATGCGCACACAATAGAATAATCCCAGCAGCAGATACCGTAGCACAGAAAACATTTATAATCAGGATGATTTATTATAATAAGGATGATTCATTCACGATTTATTAAGACTTTTTGTATGCCAAAGTGTGGTTAGCAGTTGGTTGAATAAAGGATATACTTACTTACTATTGAGCTATTTAACATAGATCTATTTCATGTCTAATACAGATGCCATTCCTAAATGACATTTTAATGTACCGTGTTATCCTATCATTTATGGATCAGGACCGCTGCTTGCTCATAAATCGGTCTTTGTATGGTCTCATAAATTTTTTATGACAGGATCAACCTCAACCTCTCAATAATGATGCACTTGTGATGTTATCCTGGTCTCCAGATGGTGCATGAATAGCCTTAGGGCTGAACTCCTGTCACTTACGTAATGCTGCATTGATTGACGTTCCTAAACAATTTGCCAGCTTGTAATGAAACTGAAAGCTGACTGATCGGTGGTGTCATTGCTTGATTCATGGAGACGTTAGACGTCTTTTCCCTGTCGGCCGATTTCTGACATCTCTTTGGTCGGTCTATCACATGTTTGGCATTGTGTTTTCTAAATGGAGATTTAGTCTGTGATGGCTTTATGAGCAGCTAAAGGCTTTTGAGATAACTATCAGATTATGGCGGTTTTTAAAAACTTACCTTGGTGAATTTTTCTTTGCGTTTGCACCATGTCGTTTTGACATTTAGCTTTTCAACTGCTGCACTGCTTTATCAGAAATGTGAATAGATGGCTTAAGTAGTTAATGGTTTTCTGCATCAGGGTGTAGACCATGTCTTATCTGTGTTAATTGCATTAGTGTCTATATAAATGTATTTATATAAATCCAGTGTAAGTCTGAAGTTATAATATAATATTGCTTGAATTGCATGAATTGTTGTAATAAGAAATGTTGCAATTGTTTTAATAATAATAATATATTATTTATTATAGTAATTGTTCAGTACAGTGGTAGTATCTAATGAGTCATTACATACATCGTAATGTTGTATTATGGAAAGTTTTGTTTGTGAATTTTTGCATTAAATCAAAGTAACAGAAAGTAGTAATTTTTTTGTAGAAAGTAGTGATTTATGTATTAAATAGAAGTAATAGAAGGTATTAATTTGTATCTGCAGAGTCCTTGGATTGATACCTTTGTGTTCTATTAGTACTGTATAGGTCTCCATGCAGCTTAATTTACACTAGAATGTAAAAAAAATGTTTTATATGGTACTAGAAAAGTTTCTACAACAAATACTTTTACCATATTATTATGTGTCTTTATCTACAACAAATACTTTTACTATATATGTGTCTTTACGTGTATTTGATGTGCATAGGTGTTGTTGGTTGTTTCTTTAAGAAGAAATTGGCATGGACTCTGTGTTTCAGTCTTGTAGGTCTTGTCTTTTGTACAGACCTTGTCTGTGTCTGACATGGAAAGCCAAGTATGATGTAAGGGTCGCTTCTGATGATATGCTTCTGATCATAACAATGGGTTCTCTATGATTACCATTGCTGTCTGTCTGGATTGAGACCTGACCTTCTGATTGACAGCTGGCCTCCAGATGCAGTGATACTCTAAGGATATTTTCCTCCAATGTCAAAAGCTTTTCTTTTAGTGCTTCGTTGCTATGTGTTTAGCATTGATTTACACGAAACATATAATAATCCAACTTGTCTGATGCAAAGGCAGAATGCGTTTTCATGATGACTCCAGCTCATGTCTTCCAACTGATGGCAGAGCAAAACTATGCTGTGTGTGAATACAGTCTGCAGTTTGTTTCATTTTCCCCATGTTGCTTAAGGCTGCTTTCAGATATTTTTTTTACATAATTGCTTTCATATGCTGTCATTTAGTTCACGTTTTGATCTGCACATCTACTAAATGGTGACAGATCATCTTGTCACACAAGTGACTGATTTTGATCAGTGCTATCTATAACACTTGTCTTCAGAAGGTTGTATTATGAAGTACCCTTGTGCCAAGCACCCAGATTATGTTGCCTCCTATGAGATGCTGGGGAGACACAAGCACCCATTCTGACGTTTAGAATTGGATTGTTTCATCTCTACTCAAATGTCAAATACAAATACTTATAAAATATTGTGAATGTCCAGGAAAGCCAAGATGTCCACTACTTATGCAATATGCATCTTGTTCATTTGTATGAATTTGGTTTGTGATGTGTGGAAGTTGGTCAATAATTCGTGTATGTTCAGAGTCTTCATTTTAAAGTTTTCGTAACTATGTTTTGGATCATTGTGTTTTTGGAAGCGATTTGGTTGGCAATCACCTAAGCCCAACAATGATTTTTCATTGGTTGACCTGTAACAGGTAGGCTCGTTTCCACCGGAGCAGTTTCAAGCCCCCATATATGCTTACATATGTCACCTGCCAATGGGAAATCTTGGATTCAGTGAAACAACTGCAGGTCAGGGTCTTTGGAATATCATTGAGCTTCAATCACGGAGAGTTTCTAGGACCAATTGACAGGCTGCTGATGAAGCCTGTCATGCAGAGACCTTGTGGCTTTAGAAATCTTTCAATGCTGCTGTGTTTATTCTGCCATCTGTCAGAGATTGTCAGTCAGTGTGTGTGACCTTGTGCAGTTAGTGTGACCTTGTGCTGTGAACTTCATTTGACTGTGCAGTAGGGCTTGGAAATCAGGAATTCGTATCAGCTGTGGATGGGACTCCATTGGTTGGGTTATATGTGTAGGCAAGATTTTCCCAGCGGTGTATCAGGTCCTTTTCTTCAAGTTATTAGAGCATTTTTTGCTTAAATTAGAACTTATTTTTAACAAACTTTAAGACTCTAACACTATGTAGGCTACCGGTAGGCTGTTGAGTAATACACTTTTGAGAGCTACGTGCAATTGGTTGATTGAGCTGTAGCCAAATACCAGGCCATCCAGGCAAAGTCAGCCTTCTATCCTTGGTGAGTCAGTTATTGAATACAGCACAACTGGAAAGGTTACAAGGGATGTCTTTATTGATTACTGTGGTTGCGTTTTTGACTGATTCAGTAGAGCCTTTAACCTTACAACCTACTTCTGAGCTTGTAAGGTTGTCTAAGCTGGGATGGCGGGAGGGGTCACTTTAGAGTAATTTCTGTAAAAACTGGATAGTGTAGCCTAGGCTAAGAATAAGCGCATGGAAATTATCTTAGTTGTAGAGGATTCTAAGGTGTCTTTCATTAGATGAGAAATAAAATCTTCTGACAAAACCTGACTACCAGTTTCAGTAGGTATAGCTCTTTTTCTTTCTCAAATTAACTGACCAAATACATTCTTCTGTCACACAAGAGACTGAATAGTTGAGACTTGTGCATCATTCTTTTCTTATGTTGGCCATGTTGTTGGAGGACTTAACAAAGTAGGCTTTCTTATCTTTCCCTTTCCCTGTATTGACTCTATATTACTAAATAGAAGTAAATACTACAGTGGTTTATGCAGTATGTTTAGGGTTCTAAACTTCTTTCAAAGCATTGCATTACTTTTCATTTGAGAAGAAAGTCAAATAGTAAGTAAGTGTATTCTCTATATAGTGTTTTAGTTAATTTCTTTTTGTTTCTTTTAAATATACATACAGACCTGTATATTTAAAATGCTTGTTGTATGCTGCTCCGGCATGGTTGGGCTTTGCCAGCCAAAGGGAGAAGGGAATGCTCCAGTCTGTAATGAACAGATTGATCCATCAGCTGATACCTCCCAAGTGATATCTGATAAACCGCAAACCACCCCAACCTTTGAACAACTACACGGTATGCCTTAAAGTCGACAGCTACCTGTTTTCGGCAGTCCTGGGAAACCCGGGCCATGTTCTCCATGGGTTTCTCCCTCCAAAAAGCAGTTGGCCTATTCCCTTCGACCCCGGTCACATGACCGTGTTTTACCATTAGCTGACCAATGACCATGATATGAAAAAACTTTTGTAGTTGGAATGGTTTATTCATATTGATTATTGATTGCATATTATATATGATGTATGTACACTGGAATGCGTATTGCAGCTGGTTCAATAAAGAATATACTTACTTAGGTATATTTACAATTAAAGGAAATAGAGGGTTGGCATCAATTCGTTGTCTAAATTCAAAAGAATCTGTGTTACACAGATCTGTAATAGTTGCACACTATAGTGTAATAATTCTTGGACTTTTCAACTGCAGAACTGATTGGGAACACGTTTTTAGAAATATTCAATAGACCAGCGGTTTTCAAACGGTGGTACGTGTGCCACTAATAGTATGCCAGGTGTCACTAGTGTTACGTGAAAAATGAAAAAATAAACAATTTCCTATGAGTATATGCCCATCTTTCTTTTATTAGCGATTCTATGTCCACCATGCAATTCTCTTTCTTTTTCCCTTTTTCTTGATATGATTACTTTCTTAAAACTATATATTAATTGTTTAAATTTGTCTACCTACAGCTTTAATACCCCAGACCTGCAAGTGAACGTGTGATGTTCCCCTAAAATTGTATTAATTGCAAGGGGACTCATTTGTTGTTTTTGAGGACGTGGGTTCGATACCCGTTAGCCCCATAAGGTTGACTCGGCCTTCCACTCTCTAGGGGCAACTGTAAAATGAGCAGTAGGACAGATGGGTGCCTTGCAGACTACCATACAGTTAAATTCGACTCCTATTAAACTTGTTATCATCTGGTACTACTAAGTCATGTAATCTTACTGCATACTTGTCAGTTTGAATTACTAAACGATTATTATTATTATTATTATTATTATTATTATTATTATTATTATTATTATTTTTACCCAAGGTATCTATAATCCCTCAGGTGTCAGGTATTATTATTATTAGCAATTATTATTAAAAATTATTATTATTATTATTATTACTGTTACTATTATCTGACCTTTGCTGGTGGTACGCCAACATTCGATTTTTTACCTGGTGGTATAATCAAAATAAAGTTTGAAAACCACAGCAATAGACAGTTGCTCAGTGCTATACAGTGTCCTTCAGTGAAGCAGAATAATATGTCTACTGGCTCTTTTTTATTTTTCAGAAACAATAAACCAGATTGTCTGCTGCCCTCCTATTATCTGATTGCTAATAATACCATAGGAAGCAAGGCCGTATTTAGGGGGGTGTTTTGGGTGTTTAAACACCCCCGAAATTAAATAATGTATAATATAAATATTGCATTTACTAACATATACGGTGTAAGAACTAAGAGCACTCATGTGAACTTAGATGATGCAGCTCTACAGTGCTTAGAGAGCTCACAACGCTCCTCCAAACCCCTTATAGACGGTTGACTTCTTTGCTTGTCGGCTTGTTCAAGAACGAGTAAACACCCCCGAAACAAAATCCTGGCTACGGCCTTGATAGGAAGGTGTAAACTGTAATTACATGCGTTTCATCAGCCAAAACCTTTGATTGCAACAAAGGAGTCTTTCTTCAGTTTCCTGTGGCTCAGCGGTGCCCTGCTAATCTAAGATGATACAGAAATGTCTGAATTGAAGGAGAAGCAACCGATTGGCCGATGAAACTGATCATGATTCCAAATTGTAGAAGACAGATCTTAAGTAGATTACTCTTCAGATTCATTGGGGAGGGCGGATAGTATACACTCTTGCCTGAAGTTTTCACGGCCCTGGTTCGATTTCCGTAAGGCCCCCTGGGTTTAGCTCATGCCTTCATTCCCTAGGTGGTGGCAAAAGTACAATGAGCTTGCGCCTGCATGGCTTCAACTTTGTTGATTTATGTCTTCTGTAATTTGTGTTCTTGTGAATTGTTTAATCGTCTTAACATGTACTTGTACAGAGCAGTGCGTTTGTCAGGCGCAACATTAAAGAATAAATATTATTATTTCTCTCAATAGTTCTGACCCACTTGAAAACTGTAGACATTGCTTTGCTGATTGTTGTAGAATAAAACTTAAGGAGATAGTTTCGGTTTGATAATCTTTATTGGGGTGAAGTATTGATTGAACTTGTTGTGATGACTCATCTTCCAAGCCACAGGGCCTTCATCAGAACTCTTTAGTGTGAATAGAAAAGACAAAATAAAGACAATCCATTTCCACTATAAACAAAATTGACTCAAACAGAATTGGAGGAGGCATAAGCTGTGACAAGGGGAATGCAAATTCTGATTTGTTAGACTCTTCAGAAATATACGTAAAACTCTGCTTTTTAATTGGTATTTGTCACTAGCTGAATTTTAATATCCGGAGCAGGTCACCCATGAATATTGAGAGTAACAAACAAATGAGGAAACTGTTTTTTTGAAGGAAGTTTAGAAGAACAGCAATAAAATGTATGTCTTAAAAAGATAAATTATATTTTTAAACTTTCATTAACACGGTTTTCTGCAATATAGTCCTGAATTCTCAGCTATCGCATTCTGCAAAATGTGTTAACGAATTAGTAATTTCTTTCAAAATTGAGACTACGTTTGGGTAATTTTGACTGTTCTGTGCTCACTTTTGTATTTGGTAGGTTTAGAGATTTCTGTTTCTATACATTGACAGTCTTTAAAGAAGCTAATCATTCTTCATCAGATCCTTTGAAGAACCTGCTATCAACTACAGCAGACAACTGCTTCTCTCTCTCTCTTTCTGTTGCTTGTGTTGTGTGTTTGTGTGCATGTGTGCGTACGTGCGTGCAGGCATGCTTGCGTGTGTGTGTGTTCATGTGTGTGTTCATGTGTGTGTTTGTGTTTGTGGGCACGTGTGTGTGTGTGTGTTCATGTGTGTGTGTGTGTGTTTGTGTGTGTTGTGTTCATGTGTGTGTGTGTTTGTGTGCGTGTGTGTGTGTGTGTGTGTGTGTTCATGTGTGTGTGTGTGTTTGTGTGCACGTGTGTGTGTGTGTGTGCATGTGTGTGTGTGTGTGTGTTTGTGTGCATGTGTGTGTGTACGTACATGCGTGTGTGTAGGTGTGTGTTTAGGTGTGTGTGTATGTGTGTGGGTGTGCAGATATAAGATATTCAGTAGTTTTTCTAGGGATCTAAATTACAGAGCTGTGTCATTCAGTGTAGTAGTTATATAATCCTATAAATATCTTCTGCCTGTCCACTAGTATCCGCTTTAAAGAAGCCAAAACAAAGGATAATGGCTCTTTTGGGGTAAGACCTACTCAGTATTTCAAGGGACAAGTAGACACCAATGAACCTAATTAAAAAAGAATTACTAATGGCCTAGCTTCCCTGGTTATTTTTGATGTCTGAAGTTCAAGCATAGGGGAAACAATTTCCCCCATCTTGCCTGGACTAACATTGAGCAGGAGTAGAAATAATGTATATAGAATGTACTTGGAATGTTAATACATGCGTACACTTTATATATGACATATTTCTCTTCTGCTATAGTTCTGTCAAAGTTTCGATCTTCGCTCCTGAGTAGTTTCTTGAAGGGGCGCTATATAAATGCTCTGAATGAAAAAGCAGTGTATCATATATTATGGCAGAGACATGGGATACCTTTTGTGATAGATATAAGTTTTTCAGATCATTTAAAATATGAAATTGAATATTGAGTGAGAAATAATATTCATATGTCCACATAGCTGGCATAACAGCAGAGTGAACCTCTGCTGTCAACAGAAATTTGACAGCATATGATTTGTGTACATTTGCATACTCACATACAGACACAGACACACACACACACATACAGACACACACACACACACACATACAGACACACACACACACAAGCACACACACAGACATACACACATATATTATCTTGGTGTACCTTTGAGATTAGATGGTGGAGCTAAAGAAATTGGGAGCATGGTTTAAATTCGGGTGTCTGGATTGAATCAAGAGATTTGCGTCAGCTGAATGCTTCTTGTACAAAGTGGCTGAACACTGTTGGTCTTACCAAGGAATACTGTGCAATTTTTTTCTGGTTCAAGATTTCTGAAATTTTGATTTGAGATATTTAAAAAATTTAATTTATCTGTGTCAGCCTAGTTAATTTCACATGAATTAGAGATACTATTATTTAAGTATGTTGACAGATGTGTGAATTTTTCTGGACAAGTGGGTTTTGCTCCAGTTATAGATAGAAATCAGGTGATGATGATGGACATGGGATTTTGTTGCTCATTCTGTTTTCTGGTTGATTTCTGTCAATTCTGTCTGTCTGTTTAATTATGGACGATTGTTTTCTTTGATTATTTGACCATTAATTGAACATTTCTGGCTTCTGTTCTGTTTCTAAGGGTTTTTAAAGTCTATTTTGAGAATGAAAACTAGATATTTTTGGTAAGAATCCACTGGGTCTAACGATGACTGATATTTCTGCGGACAGGCAAGACATTTTTCTATTTTTTTTGTCAGTAAACAATGTCAGTTCTCCTGTTTATTCCTTATGCATATTGTAGCAGTTTCCATTGAATGCATTTGATACATTTTTCATGTTACTAAAGTCAGACGTTGTCCTATTGCTGGTAAACAGCGCAATATATGAGATTGTAATCTAGAAGGTAGACTTATGTGTTGCTTGCAAACCTTGTTGGTGTTTGTGGCAGAGCAGATGTAGGCTTTGGCTTCTGATTTCTTTGTCACCAGTCTGTCTGTGTTAGTCACCTTCATCTGTTAGGGTCGGATGGTGTATAGTGTGATGTATGGGACTTCTTTGTCTAAACTGTTGCTCCAGATCTTACAGTTTTTTTTTTATTTTTTCCAGTTCCAGCTGTCCTGGCTTTATATCTGTTCTTTGTTTAATAGGTTCAACTAGTTTTGAGTGGAAATTTTTCTTCGTCTTAACTTACTGAACTGATTTTTTGTAGAGAGCTCTCTTTATCTTTGTGTGTAAGCTATTTTTCTGTTTTTGCCAACTCAAAGTAAATGTGAATGCAACTCAGGCCTACACGTTTTTATATAGCGACCGACCGTATGGCTTCGACCCTGCTCAGTTTTCAGTCAATAGATCGGGTGAGATCCTTCATCACCGCTGCCTGTTTGAATGGGTGCTGCTTTCAGGCAGACAATTTTGCTTGTCCCAGTGTTTGTACGATTTTGAGGTCATTTTCAGACAGATAGAGGCATAATCCTCCTCGATGATGTGATTTACATCAACAATTGCATTTAAATAGTTTTAGTTTAATCATTTGCTTTACAATTTCTTTTATTCCAAATTTTCAGATACAATAGTTTACAAATTTATAAGCAAAATCATTCTGCAGTTACCAGGTATAACTGGTGTTCAGTGAGTGTATAACTGATGGGGTTTTAAGATTTCGGGGGTTTTCCATTGGAGATGGTTCAGTGGGAAACTTATTTGGGGGGGGTTTGAACCCGTAAAACCACCCCCTAAATACGCCCATGTGATCCCACGGTTGGATTTCTTAGAAGTTGGCAGGGGGCTTTGAAGACCCCTAGGTCAAAGGAAAACCATTTTTAGCTGTTGTAAAAGACCAGGGGTGGGTTTTAAGTTCCGGGAAATACAATACCTCTGATACAATATATACTATATGCAATACAACTGTATTTGATATTGCCCTTCTTCCAAAGTTCAGAAGTGGACATGACTAAATGACAACAGAACATCGATGGCATAGAGCAATTGTGAGTGAAGGACTTGCTCAAGGTCCCTACACACTGAGCATGTTAATCTTCACTGACGTCTTGAGTACTTGCTCACCCTTAAGATGCAGCACACTTTTTGTCAGTGCTCTGGTCTTTGTGTCCCAGTTTCCTGACATGGTGCAATGTCTGAATTGGACAATAACTCTTAGATATATCTGACAATAATACTGAATTATTGGACGCTGGATCCATGCATTGTTATGCTTTTGCACTGGTTCATACTATCCAGATGTTCATTGGTGTAAATCTTGTTTGTCATTATTCATTATACGTTCTAATATTTTTAAGTGCTATCCGTCTGCAGAGGCTGCTGCTCTCCTTCTGCAGAATATGAAAGAAGAAGAAGAAGGCAGCGGCAAAGAATGAAAGAAAGAGGAAAAGAAAAAATGGAAATATGAAATCAACATGAGGACTGGGTTATACAGGCAGAACCGGAAGTGAAACAGATTCAGAGGGAATCTGCCAATGGAAATGACTTATATATAAAATAGATGTGTGTAGGCTTTTGTTGAAAGAGATGATGTTGATTTTCAGCCTCTACTGTACTTACAAAATCCTTTCTGTGTTATCTTGTCAGTAAGAATCCCAAGAATACCATCCAAGTTGTGTTATATATATATATATATATATATATATATATATATATATATATATATATATATATATATATATATATATTAAGTAATAATAATAATGATTTATATGAATAAGAGATCGACAACAACAACTAAATTTCACCGTCGCGACTTCCTCTCAGAAACGGAATCCAGGACAAGAAAAGAGAAAGAAAATTGATGAAAACATTAAATGAAAATGAACTTATATACTTCAAGAACTTTAATTGCGTCAACATCCTATCAGAAACAGAATCCAAGACGAGAAAAGAGAAAGAAAACTGATGAAAACATTACAAGAAAATGAACTGAAATACGCCAAAAACTTTAAATACGTCAAAAACTTTAAATACGTCAACAGCATTTTGAAGCTATAAGATGTCGTTAAACATTGGATTAAATAAAATAAAACCATCCAGAGAATTTTTTGACGGATGCTAAGGGTATCAGAGAGAGGTAACAGACTGTTCATGTCTGATTCAGTTGTTCTTTGTTGTGTTGGTTCGTGTTGAGAACGGTCATGTTTGAAGTTGCCTATGACCGATAACAGGTTTCTTTCCACAGATGAAAGGACATCCTCTAGTTCTCGTTTTTTGCTTTTATGTTGACTGACAAGTAGGCTACATAATAGGCTGTACATGTATGCACAAGTTATGACTTAGATATATCGAGATGTCGTGTCTTTTGTGGTCTATGTTCACATTCAATGGGCCTTGATCAGGTAATTATAGCCTCAGACTTCATCCGCTTTATTTAGCTGCCCCTAAAGGTGTCATGCTAACTGTCTAGATATTGCCTTTTGTCAGGTTTTTGCCGTCATACTTCTTTTCTTAGCAAAATTCATGGCCAAGCATCTGATGGATGTTTCACAAAGTTATGAAACTGATAATTTACTTCAGGGGTGTCAAAGAGCCGGCCCGCAGGCCATTTCTGGCCCGCCGACAATGTTTTTCTGGCCCGCTTAAATACTACACAATTTGAGAATAAAAGTGATGTGATGTTTGTGACTGATAATGAATATCAAAAATAAGATTTATGGGTCTAATTTGTTTGTATGATTAAAAAATGCACCATTGAAGAGTTAGTTCTGCAAACACTTCTTGGGGACAGGCTTACGGAGACACTCTACTCTCAGACCACCCCCCATTTTGTTCGTGCGCCTTAAGCAACCTGGTCTGCCACTTGCTGGAAATATTGCCATCCATTAGTGAAGGTTTGACACCTCTGATTTACATTGTCAAATGATCAGTCAGAAAATCTCATGAAACATTGGTTTCATAAGTGTTGAAATTTTAAAAATAAAGTTATTGAAGTGTAATCCTTTCATTCTTTCGGATCTGCAGCAGAGCAGTTTGTTACAAATTTAGCATAATTGCATTTTCTTATGCAAAAGTCATTCCAGTGAGTTTTACCCTTGGAAACATTTTCACATGTTTGCCTATAGTGCACTGCAGGACTTTTTATTTTGAAGAAGAGCAGGTGTTGCTAAAATGGTTATTTTGAATGTAAAAAAGATCAACATCAACAGTGTACCCTAATACATCAGAGGTACAAAGTAAGTGAGACGTTGACATCAATCTCTGTCCAACTCCATTGAACTGAAGTCGTCATGGACTGTTAATACATGCTCTGCAAATATGTTGTTTGGTGATAATTTAAGACTGTGTGTTATTGCTAAAAGACAGTGCTTGAAAACTTTATAAGTGCATTTAATTCTAATTGTTAAACAAACTGTGAAGCAGATCTCCTTAGAAAGTTTATCAAAATAAATGGTAGCTGAAATGTAGCACAGAGGTCATTGGGTAATTATTATATTCCAAAGGTAGGAAAGTGAAGGTAGAGTATATCTGGATGGGACTGCTGAATAAAGCATTCCAGAATAGCTTACTGGATGCCAGCAAGCTGTGGTGCTTTTCGTGAGGGTTGCTCGAATCATAGGGAACCAATATTTTTGATGTAATTTTTATCCACGTTGACAAACTTGTTGAGTGGTAACTCTACACACTTCCCAACACTAGTCTTGGATTACCAGTTTTCTATGCATAGCAATTTATCTAGTTTTTCATCTACAGACAGATTTCTTTCTCCTTTGCAATGCCATTGTTTAAAGTACTCTTGTATGGAGATTGTATCTATGACCTATGCATGAAAACGTATAGGGTGGTCGGTTTTTGTTAAGTGTAGCCGTGGGAGTTCTCACCTGTCAAAGGCGGTAGGGATTAGGTCATTAACATGTGGCTAAGGTAGGAAAGTGAAAGTAGAGTACAGCTAGCCTTAAGTGACTGATGTACCCCTCTATGTGACCCAAAAATACATGAGCTTGGTTCTTTGTCTTGTGCAAGAGCTCATTATATAATATTATCCAAGGGTCTGTGTCTTATGACTGGGCCAATTGAGCAATGTGTCATTTATCAGTCAGCTAAAACAGGAAGGGCAGGAGTATTGAGTCCACAGAATGACCCTAACTTTGATATATATGCTAGCGAGTTATTGTTCCATAGGGACTTAAAAATGCCATCACAATAAGCAAAACTTTGATATATTATGCAAGTTCAATAAAACAGAGTTATGTTTGTATGTGTCTGCAGCAGGGCCGTCAATGTTCGATATAATCTGATTGTTAGGATGTTAGATACTTTTTAACTGAGCAAGCACATGTCTGTACACCAAAGTGCAATGAGCAATTGGTTAATAAAGAATATACTTACTTACTTGAAAATACTGAAGTTTTACATGCCAAAGTTGATCCTCTATGCAACTTGTTATGCATTGCAACTTTCTTAGGCAAGTTGTTTTAGTGCACATTGGCCTCTGTTGCCAGGTTTGCAAATTTTTTGCTTGACAATTTACCCCTGGAAAATTCACTCCCCACATTTTGCCCCTCGGAAGTTTAACCCCAAGTTATGTCACTTAAAGACAAGATAAAACAAGTGCTAGATAGATGGAAAAAGTTATGGGTAATAAAGGGACTAATATGGTATCTTTGGTCAGACAGCATACACACAGGAAATTTTGCATTTCTTGTGATTTCCATTCCACATTTGGCTTGTAAGAACATAGAATGAAGTATGAGAACTGAATTCTTGAAATATTATATAGGCCTATGTGATTCAAGACAATTCAAAGACAACTCTGATGAGTTATCTCGAAATGGCACTTTATAAATTCCCAGTTATAATTACAACTACGAAGTACTGAGGTGACACCCATAATGACAGTTGAACTTCAGAGGTGAGGTATTGTCTGAAAATGTGCAAATTCTGAAAAGAGTATTTTACATGCAGATGTGGAAAGAACATAATTCTGTATATGCACAAACTAAAGTGAGAGCACTGTAAGAATTATTGAGACTGTAAGCCTTTCTGAATGAGGTACATGTATGCTTTTACAACCCATATGTAGCGGCCACCTAGCGACTCACAAATGACGATGAGACAGATGGCCATTATAGAGGCTTTGCATTGTAACACAGTCTCCATTGGTGGTAGGCCTACATTGTTTATGTTGCCATGTGCTACTTGTAGCAGGTATATTACACATAGGCTGTTTTCTTATCTAAAAGATGACAAATAATTTTTTTAGGCTTTTTCTTGAGGTGTATTTTGTCTGTTAAGGGAAAATTTAGTTGTTGACATTATTTCTCTGTTTCTTTCAGTGTAGAGTAGAAACCTTGGACTTTTGTTTGGACTGGGTGCCAACGAAAATGTCAAATAATCCGATGGTTCGTATGACTCGTGGACCGCTGTGCAAAGTCTGTGGAGATGAGGCTTCTGGATTCCACTATGGCGTTGATTCTTGTGAAGGATGCAAGGTCAGCATCTCTTATCGTCACTTCTGTTCTGTGGCTATCGTTATGCATGACATGTTTCGAGATTGCATATTTAGGTCCTTGAACTGAATGAAGGGTTACCTATTACATCTTTCTTGTCCTTTGTGACCAGCTGTCTGTGTGTCTGTCTGTGTGCGTCTGTCTGTCTCTGTGTGTCTTTCTGTCTGTATATCTGTCTGTGTGTCTGTTTGTCTGCATCTGTCTGTGTGTGTCTGTGTGTGTGTCTGTCTGTGTCTATCTGTGTGTGTGTCTGTCTGTGTCTGTCTGTGTATGTCTATGTGTGTATCTGTCTGTGTGTCTGTCTGTGTGTATCTGTCTGTGTGTCTGTCTATGTGTGTCTGTCTGTATGTCTGGGTGTTTGTATGTCTGGGTGGCTGTCTGTCTGTCTGTATGTCTGTCTATCTGTCTCTTGTTCTGTGTGAAGGTATTTTCTGGAGATGTCTGGTCTTCTCTGAATCAGTTTGAGGCAAGTATAAAATGCCACAGATTTAGATTTGATGTCATAATGAAGTCACTGAAGAACAGTTCCAAGTATTTAAGATTCCAAATGCAATTGCCTGCATGGACGATATCAGTAGCATGGCAGTCAGTGAGTAAGAGTACAGGTGAGAGCTGCCACAGTCCAGAAACACAGACCAAGCTTTTTCAGGCATGTCACACCAGATCCAGATGATGAGGACCACCGGAAGATGAGGACCACCGGAGAACCATATAGACCGAAATGAAGAAGCCCCCAAGTTACTGGAGAATACATTATGGCTGACACCTAGGTTCAGTTAGACTTGAGTTTTGGAGATGGAACTGACAACCTGGAATTCATCCTTCATATAGCATGGAGGAAGACTAGGAAGAGAACAGCTGGACGCATCAGTGACATGGTTATGCTCAGCTGAGTTTACCACTAGAAGAAGAAAATACAGTGAATTATAGAACATGGAAGTAAAATGTGAATAATTGAGTCATTTTTGTTATTGTTTTACAAGAACTAAGATTTGCTGTCAAAATTTAAAGCAGTGACATTTCATATCGACTCTGTTTGCTTTTGTGGTTATAGCATTCATAGTTCATTGATTTTTTGTTTCCAATTTTTATTCAATGGTCATCATCATTAAATTGATAAGGCAAGTTTCTGCTGGTGTTCCAATTCTAGTCATCAGATCTGGGAACTATATATTTTAACACCTTCCCAAAAACGTGGATTTATGGACTGTGTGTGGATGGGTTGTGATATGTTGATCCTATTTCTAGTGAAAAGAGTTTTATTATTGAGGTTGCGTTGACAAATATCTTTAGGGTAAAATTACCACAGCAGGAAGAAGTCCAATGTTGATGAAACCAAGTGACCTATGAGGTTATGTCCACCTCGCGTAAACACAAAAGGTCAAAACTTCAGCTAAACCTTCAATTAAACTAAACATCTAAATGTAAAGCAACTATAACCTAATTACATGTTGAGCAGCGTTCCCTCTGGGCCTATTGATTGAGGTAAATGAAAGTACTTTCAATATACATGTTTGTAGATGATAAAGCTAGTTTCTGCTGGTGTTAATTCTAGTCACAATCTGGGAACTATATATGTTAACACCTTCCCAAAAACGTGGATTTATGGACTGTGTGTGGATGGGTTGTGATATGTTGACCCTATTTCTAGTGAAAACCGTTTTATTATTGATGTTGAGTTGACAAATATCTTTGGGGTAAAATTACCACAACAGGCAGGCTAAATGCTGATGAAACCAAGTGACCTATGAAGGTTATGGGAAACAAAAAACACAAAAGCACAAAACTACACTAAACTTTACTTAAACTAAACATCTAAATTTAAATAACTATAACCTAATTACATGTAAAGGAGCAGCGTTCTGTCTGGGCCTATTGATTGATTAAATGAAAGTACAATTCAATATATGATGTTTGTAGATGTAAACTATAGCACTAGCTTAATCGTTATGACATCAAGAACAAGGTTTGTAGCATACCAAAATCTATGTTGATAATCACATACGCTGTGCTCAAACTGGTTATGTGGTACTGCCTAAACTTAAAATCAGGTTAGACAGGGAATGCAAAATTGAAATACAGTATTGACAAGTAGAACAATTCGTCTATCTAGTAGGGCTGCTAAATGCAGATGGCTACTACGAGAAAGACATACAGAGGAGAATTGGATGCACTTCACAAGCAGTTGGAATAATGAACAAATATATGGAGAAGCAGATAATTAATACGAAGAAAACCAAGACAAAAATATACGAAACAATGCAGCTGATTTTGCTATACGGGTCGAAAATGTTGGACAATGTGAAAGCAAGATAAGATGAGCTGGCTACGGACGATCGCAGGGATTTCATGAATAAGTAAAATAAGAAACAAGACTTAAGCCAATCATTAGATAGTCAAATGACTCTGCTAGAGTGAGTCGTTCAACCACACAATACACTGCATACAAGATTTGAATCAAAAAAGCAAGCAAAGGCAGACCAAGGCTATGTTAAACTAGATGGATAATAAATGAGGACATAACATCACTTGGACTAACGCTAAGGGGAGCAATGGACTTGACTACTGACCGAGGACAATGGAGATCATTCATTTATACTCAGCAGGACAACCAATGGCTCGCATCAGAAACTGATGATGATGATAGGAAGTAAAATTGAAGGAATATAGGAGGTCAGATGGTGAGACTGAGACACATGCTATAATAACCCAAGCAGGGAGAGTCAGGTAAGGAAAGAGAGAGAGAGGGAGGGAAAGAGAGAAAGGGGGAGTACAGGTCAAGATACCAGGACATGCACACTTCTTTGTTTGAGATACGTTTGAAAGCAGATGGTCTTTAATTTTGTCATTGAACCTGCTTTGAGGAATCACCATATCAAAGATTCTGGCCTCTGAGGTTACACACAGCTCCGCAATGCCATATTATATCAATTTTAGATGACAGGCATCGGATTGGAACCCATGCCACAGAGGTGAAAAGCATGCACATTAGCTGATGATGAACATTGCCACTCCTCTAGTACACTTAGTATGTATCCAGTATGTTTTCATAGTTTTCATATAGTTTTCATAGATTTTATTTGATATAATAACAGTAGCTGAACATTTATGAGTTCCTCTAAATGCTTTTTGTCTCTGAGTTGGTACATGAGTAGAATTAAAGTTACCGTATATAATAGGATGAAATGTTTGAGTTCCTTAAGTTCGGCTGATGGCCACCGTAATTATCGCATTCCAGGATTCCATACATTATTGAGAAAAACTAGCTACTGCAGATCGGTTACAGAGTGGTGAAATGGAAGCCAACATTTCTAGAGAACTTCATGTTGTAGAGCAATTCTAATAGCATATGCCATATATGAATATTGACACTTGAAGTACCAATATGAGAAAAAGAATTACTATTACAAGCAAATCTAATATATAATGTAGCATAAGTAAGCGTGATGCATCTTACAAAATATGCAATGAAAACTAAAGGAAACAAGCTTTACCAGAGCTCGTTCATGTGATTTAATTAAACCTACCAGGGTGCTTATAGTTTGATAGTTAGCTCTACACTGCAGTTCTTTTTGCCGCACTTTAATTAAAATACAGCATGTTAAGTTGATAGCTTTGGGGGACATGATGCCACTTTTCTTTCTGCAGAATCACAGGTAAATGGGTAGTGTAAGACTAGGACTGCTCTGGTCCAACACCAGGCGTTGCTGTAGTGGGTCTATCCATTTGGGATGACCTTCCCCCTAACTAAGGGCTAAACTAATGACTGGTTTTTCCTCATTGGTCTCTCTCTCTCTTTAAAGGCGTTTCTTTTTTCCTGGGGCTTCCATGCTGAGAGCGCCTCTGAATAGTTATTCTGCGAGAGGCGCGTTATATAAATTATTAGATACGATACATACATAAACTGCAATTACAGTTACCACACACTGTGGTTGAATGTTCTTCTGTCATTATTGTCTACTTACAGGAGATGTGAATGTGTTGATTGTCTGTAAAAGCACTGTATCCTCCTCTTTACTGCTGTCTCGTTTGTGTGTGTGGTGTTCAGCACCAATATTTGAAATGCAAAATGTATTTCAAGTCTTCACAACGTCATCTGTTCGATAATAATCAGTGTTTCATTAATTGGAGGTTTACACTTCAACAGTTCAGATGGTATGGAGTTGAACGTGCTCTGAAACAGCAAGTCATTTGCTCTGCGTTCTTGTAAATGAACATATACCTAGGAAACTTTGCCAGACCCATTTCTGGCTTTGTGGGAGCCATTCCAGCATTTGCCATGACACACTAACTTTAAATCCTTGGACAGGCAAAGGTTCTTCAGTGTTCTTTGCATTTTAATTGTATGGGCAGACACCCATGCAATTGAAATGGCAAGAACAATGTGCCAGTTGATGGTGCTGAGTAACTGTGAGTGTCCCTACACATTAACCATATGCCCATATATGGCATATATACCGGTATATAAGCATTGAACTTTAAGACAAATGACATATATGACACCTCTAGATGCTACTTTTGAAATGTCTGCCTGTCTATGAATAGCATTTTATTTAATTTTTCCCAGTATTTGTTGTAGGTGATAAGAAATTGGCCATTGTACAATATTTTGAGTGATTAGTGATTTGGTTGGCCACAGTTTACTGCATTCGTTTGAATGGTCTGTCATCATTTGTTCATTTTCAACAGTTAGTTTTTATGTCATTAACTTTGCTCTTGGGCTTTTGTTCTGTCGTAGTTGTAACCAGAGATTTCTGCAGTGCCCAGAAAAGCAGAGTTTCTGGAACTCGCTTATTTACAGGCACTGACTGCACCTTACAACTGCTCTTTTTTTTATCTCTGATTTCTTTCTGCTAATAATGTTTCAATCATCTGTCTGAGTGAATAACTGAGAAAATTGGCAGAATATATATTGAATTCATTAGCCACTGCCTTCATAAGCACCTTTTTCTGGAAAGATGTATTCAAAAGGCTATTACTGCTTCTGTAATTACTTACTAGGGTTGCACAACCCAGACTTCACTGGTCGACGCACCTGCATCATATGCCTGTCATTGACTCTGCGTAGTGGTAGATGGCTGTTTCCTCCCTTCAGCAAATTAAGCAGCTATGGTTTCATTTTTGGTCAGAGTATGACAGCATTAAATGGAAAATCATTAGGTTGTTTTTAAATCCAGAGGATGACTACTGCTCGAACCCTTGAACTAATGCAAGGTTGTTGCAGTTATTACCGTAATACCTCTTTGCCACTTGTAAACTTGCAGGTTTCAGTTGTCTGTGTGATCAGTTTCTATTTGTAGTATGAATATGCAATTGCCATTAATTGCAACTTTTCTCACACCAGTTTCTAATGCACAAGGTATTGCCTGATGGCACAGTTGATTACCAGTTGCAGTATGAGATAATAATAATATTGTAAGGCTACAGGACACTCGTTATATTAAAAAATTTTACTGTGAAATATGATGAAGTAATGGAATAGAATATTATATTATTGTTATGTTATATCTGACTATCCGCACCTCTGATTCACATTTCGGTGTGACCTTGCGTGCGTTACAAATTTAATAAATAAATAGCAAATTATGTAGACCTAACAGCTTGTGTAGTTGAAATATAACATACACGGTTCGTTATATAATTAATCTTCTGGTATAATTTTCTGGTTGTTTGGATAGAACAACCAGAAAAATCTTTGAGATGTATGGCATCACTAGGGTGTAAATACATACATGGCTTTCAGCTTACATGAACACAGAAAAGCCAAGTTCATCATAGCAGTCCTGGTATATTAGTTATAACTTTTAGCATCACTCTGTGAAATTTCCAAGTTAGACTTGTTTCGTTGATGGATGATATACCAAATCAGTGTTTAGGAAGTTTCGTTTGTGAAGCTGTTTTCCTGGCATGTTGAATAGTAAGAGATGTTTTGGTTTCTTTTGTTGTCAATCCGTTTCTACGTCGATGGACTTTGCAATGACCTTCTTTGTGTGTATGGGTAAGGTCCATTTCGGACAGTTTGTTATGCCTCTGTGTTTTCAGTAATACATTCCACACACCGTGGCTCATGCAGGACACACACACAAACACACCCACACACGTGCACACACATGTGTATGCACATATACACACACAGACTGTGGTGCAAGGGGAGTCGGATCAGAGACATCTGTCACACGCGGATGATATACCAAATCAGAAATGTCTCTCTCAATTTAATGCAATTTATAATGAGACATTACTGATCAATGGTTCTTACTTACACCTTAGCCTGTTAATGCCATGCGTTCATTTGTTTCTGGTTCTTGGCTGAACTTGGCTGCTTTGAAGGCCAGTTTGTACAAAATGTCTGTCTGGTTAAATGGTTTTATGGAATGGAAGTAGTAGTGTGGTAAACTTCTATGGGATGGAATATGGTCATTAACTGGAACCACTGGATAATGATCTACACGTGGTGCTTTTTTTTATCATCAGGTGCAAAGGAACGCTGCATATTTACTTCCATTTCCTTTACCCTTTGTACGTGTTGCAAATCACAGTTATTTGGAATCACAAAATGACTGTCAAATGACCATGCGTGCAGTTGTGTGAGTGCAGATGTATTATTCATCTTTATTTGAGCAGATGATCTTTTTGTGAAGTTGATTCCATTTGGTGTAATTGACAGCTCGGCAGGTGCCCCAGGCCGCTTATTTTCTGATGAGAGGCACTTTATCTTAACCATAAAGAATATTTATGCTGGCCATCAGTTTCTCCTAAGCACGGTGTATTGTATTTGAGGTGTCTAAGTGACAGTGTCACTGAAGACTGAATGCTTTGGCCCTGCCCACTGACCCTGTCCTTAATATCATATCAGCGATGTGGTTCATTTTGAAATTCTGGGCAAGCATTGTTGTTGTCGGCTGTTGAGCGTACTGAAGCTGATGCCTACTCCTTCAGAGGTTTGCAGCTCGGTTGGTTGTTTTAAGAGGCACCAAAGGCCATTGTTGCATCTAGAAGAGGTTTCAGAATCTTGCTGTGTTTTGAGCCTTGAAATAAATGTTTATCCCAGCACAGTTGGATCAGATATCTTTTGTAAAGCTGTTTCAGGTATCGAGTTATAGCTGGGTTAGATACTTTTATAGCTTCATCAGGTACCTGTTATGCCTGGTTCAGTTATCCAGTATAGCTGGGTCAGGTACCTGTTATGCCTGGTTCAGTTATCCAGTATAGCTGGGTCAGGTACCTATTATGTCTGGTTCAGGTATCCAGTATGGCTGGTTCATGTACCTATTATGCCTGGTTCAGGTATCCAGTATAGTTTGGTCAGATACATATTCTTCTTTAAGTTCTCTGCCTTTCGGCAGGTTCCAACTTCCAATGACGCCTATTATACATATTAGATACATATTATAGTTAGGTTTTTAATGAGCAGGTAGCCCTACCTGTTCATTGGCACCTGCAAATTGTTGCATGGAAATACAGTCTAGTTTATTTTGAATGTTAATTAGTTGATGGATGCACCAAGTTCACCAGACCAAAGGGATTAGTTGTGTGTGGTGTCAGAGTCATCTCTTGGCTGCATAGGGGGTTTGTCTCCCTGCTCTCAGCTGACAGAGAATGGAAACTGCTTTTCTCGACAGACTGAGAGAGCAATTTTAGTGATGTGTATAGTTGACTTTTGTTGTTTAATTTTTCCTATCTGTTAACTAACAAGTCAGAGCTTAGACAATTTTTTCCTATCTGTTACCTGTAACAAGTTGCGACCTGTCAGCTTGGTGTAGTGAATAAACGAAATTGATTGATTGATTGATTGATTGACAGTAAATGGTCATTTGGTTTTATTTTGTATTGTGTAAATTGGTTGTTTGTTTTCTTCTAAAAAACCATTATTGATGTGAAGGTCAAACCTCGTGTAAAGTGGAATGGATTAGGGATGTGTGCAAAGCCCCATTTTAAATAGAAAAGCATTAACATGGTGAGGGGCCTATTGGCTCAACAATTATACATAGTAGTTTTCACGTAACTCCCCATTTTAAAGAGTGACAATTTCAGAACAAACTTTCTCATTCTAAATACTTAGACGAATAGCATGCTATACTTTTAAAGTACGGCCCCTAAATTGTGAGGACTTTCTATCTCGCTTGGCACAAGGCCAGATGTTGACATTTTAACAGTTTACTGTAAAAAATGAACAACTTATTTACATAAACGAAATAAGAAACCAGATGTCCTTGTACTGTCAACGATATAAAGGCCTACAACTCAAACTATTCTATTAGTCTGTTGAGAGAAACAAACGGCGGCCTTCGTCCTCTGTCCATTGAGAGCAGATAGCTGAACCTCCTACCTAGGCTGAGACGTAAACACGGACTCCACACAGGCCTAATTCCCTCCTTTATATGCATCTTAGTCCACCAGTGCACCGGTCAACTAATTAACATTGAAAATAAACGAGCTGTATGCTCCAAAGCACCTTTCTGCAGGCGCTAAGGGGTTTAGCAGCTTTTAAAGGGTTAACTGCCACCAAATACAACTGATATTCATCACAGTGAAAGTTATGCAATGCTTCAGTTTTGTTTATGCTGTGTCCTTGGGAGCCCAGAATGCGATGATGGCCAACCCGATTAATAGGGCTGTGCTAGAATACAATAGTGTATAATTTATGTTAAATCTTAGTGTGGCTAGAAATCTGTGCACAGCTGTTGTTACCTGGCTGAGATGGCTGTCATGCTCCTGCCTCTGTTAGCTAGACTGGCTGTGGCAGGCAAGGGCACAAGAACCACAATTATCTGGGTACAGCTACTACTGCTTGAGGTCCCTGTAAGGTGTTTTGAGAGTGGAGAGATATAACAGCATATCTAAGATGATATAAGTGATATCCCAACTAAGGTCGGCGTATCGAAGATCCAACGTCAAAGCCAGTGCTGTATATGCATTGATTTTTAAAAATTCTATCAGGTAGTAGTACAAAACAAGTTCATGTAGACCTATTGCTTTTTAATGCATCTCACTTGCTAAATAGGTAGCATTGGGAGACTAGCATGTAAGCAGGTTTCGCCTAAATGGGATTGTATTATTCACAGCTTACTGCATTGTATTTACTCCTGCTTAGCTAAGCTGGGACTTGAATAAACCTAAATCTCTGCTGGCTTGTACTATCTGAACGAGTAATATGCAAAGTCCTATCACACACCTAAAACTCACTCTGGACATCCTCTCAAACATCATATTTGAATAAACTCCCACAAGAATTGCAAGACTCCACAAGAATTGCAAGACTCCCACAAGAATTGCAAGACTCCCACAAGAATTGCAAGACTCTCACAAGAATTGCAAGACTCCCACAAGAATTGCAAGACTCTCACAAAAATTGCAAGACTCCCACAAGAATTTCAAGACTTATGTCAACAGTCTGATCAGTCCTACCAACTAACACGGACCCTGCAAGCCTTTCTTAATTTAAAGTTTCTTAATTTAAAGCTCAAAACATTCTTCTTCAGCAACTCATGTCCTGAATTGATCCTTATTTTCATTACCTATCTGGCTGCTCCAATTCAGAACATGACCCTCTGACCTACTGTAGCTTTCTGACTGTCTACCTGCCTGACCCAAATGGATCTTGATCTGGAATGACGTTGACCCTGCATATTGATTTTGTTTATCTGAGAGGCTCCTGTGAATAGGCTGGTTAACATAATCAGTGTTACTGTGCTCTGTCTATCTATTGGTTTAACATGCCTTTCCACTCTGACTATAATTCATCTTTTTTCCAGTTACCAAACTTCACATTGTACCTGCAAACTATACAATAAAAGAAGCAGTGTCAAATCTCCAATTAGGTTTCTGTAATATTTGCACATTATAAATTGTTAAGGAATGATTATACCTTTTTGCAGACTAGTATCGTATCGCATCTAATAATTTCTAAAGCACCTCTTGCAGAATAACTAAGTGACCAAGGATCATGGACCAGTGCTAGTCTGTGTACCTTCATAAGACATTAGACATTAAGAAACGACAAACCCAGGCCAGGGTGGGTCAGTTAATGTGCAGCTGGATCCATAAAGCTTTTATTATTTTCAATTGACCATCGAATGAGTCTAATTATTAGCACATTGACAATAAATCCGTAAACTGATGAGCGTTTGATGTTGGCTTGATTTCCTGAGTTCCTGTCCTGCCACTTATGACATGACCAAGAAAGTAAAATGGCTAGCACTGTATTTCCATGAATTTGTTAACAACTTTTTTGTGCTTTGGCTAATGTACAACACTTGGCAGAGGAAGTGTTGGAAAATTGCTTTAATTTTTTTATGCTTATACAATGCAATACAATACAATTGTATTTGATACTTTCCTCTTCCAAAGTTCAGAAGTGCATACACGACCATACAGCAGAACATTGATGGTGCTGAGCAACTGTGAGTGAAGGAGATGCTCAAGGTCTCTACACTGTGACCGCCTGAGCGGAGGAGGCTCGAACTTGTATTCTCTGCATCACAATCTGAGCTTCCTAACCTATCGCCTACCATAGTAAACAGTAGTTGAACATTTTTGTGTTATTTAATAAAAATGTGTTTACTTCAGGTGATTGAAATGTGTTCTTGTAGGGGTTCTTTCGGCGCTGCATAACGCAGGGCATGACCCACCGTTGTGCGGTCAATGAGTCATGTGAAATCACTCCATTCAGCCGAAACAGTTGTCAATTCTGTCGACTGAAGAAATGTTACACTGTTGGTATGTCACGTGAAGGTCAGTCAGAGGACAATTCTGCTAATTTTTATCTGTTATGGTGAATCTGTTTACTAATGTATCATGCGGACCATTTACCAATGTCCGGTTATTATTGCTATGAATAACAATTATAAGATTGCCTTACGTGACTTAGAATCTTGGGATTGTACTTTTGTGTGTGAATCATGGGCGCCCACACATAGCGGCAAGAGGGTGCACTTCCCCCCCCTGGAATATTTATACCTATTTTTAACTACTATTTTTGGTGTTTAACAAATTTCTTCTGACTGAAGCACTAATTTTAAACAATATCCAAACAAATTTGTTTGGATATTGTTTTAAATGTTACATTTAAAAAACCTCTATGAAAAATATCTATGTTCTTAATTTTCTGTTTTGCATTTTTCAAGCTCTTGCTAAAAAAATTTAACTGTGACCATTGTGTTTTGCCCCTCCTGTCAAAATATCTGTGGGTGCCCATGGTGTGAATCAACGGAATTACAAGGTAGTTCAACTAAAGTCTGATAGTGCTATCTTATTAGAGTAGAATGTAGGTGATATGATTTACAATAAAGGTGCAGTAAGGAGTTATGAGTCATGAACATAGATCAGCTTCAGCAGCATGGCTCTCTCTCTCTCTCTGTCTGAAGAAGCATTGCCTTTTCCATCAGTTATCTCTCTTCTGGGCTTATCTCCAAGCCCTGTGTGTAGTCCGAAATTCAGCCCACTCAGGTCAGTCTCCCACCGCTTGTGTACTATGCATATGTAGCACTGACATATGTACAGTCTCTTCCAACCTCTTTGGTGGCCGAATGTCATAGATCACGGAGCTCTGGTATAGTTCTGTTGAGTTCGCTCTGCAACAATGTGTGGTGTGACCAAACGCGCCAGAGCCTCCTTGTGCTCTGGGTTGATAGAGACCACGTTGGTGACATGAGCCATATAGGGAATGCACAGTATTCTATTCAGGCATGACTGTTGAAATACATTGAGCTTCACCTCCGGCTCTTTGATTACCTGTAGTGTTGATGAACGCACAGGTGAGGCCGTGAGGGTAATTTGAAGAAACAATGTAGCTGGATTAAATATAGTTTGCTGGTGATTACTTTTCCACCTGGGGTGTGCAATAGTCTTGTGCTTAGCATACTGGACTGGTGAATTGAAAGCCAGGGGTTCAAATCCCCACCAAGGCAAAAAAGTGGTTTGAGATTTTGGGTACTCATAGACCTCTAATGACTTCAGCTGTAAGAGGTTAACTGACGGATGGTACACTGTCAATGGGAAGATCAAGCATCTGGGAGAAGGCTAATTCATTTAGATAATGGCAAGTTAACAGAGATATCAATTTGACTGAATTAACCATATATTGGAACGGGATATTTAGTATTGCCTTTAAAGATCCCATGAAAGGTGATGGATTGTAACTGATGATGATGAGACCAGGTAATCATCATCATCATCATCATCATCATCATCATCATCATCATCATCATCATCATCATCATCATCATCATCATCATCATCATCAGTTCCTGACACCAGCCATTTGGCGGCGATAGGTACGAATAAATTATCTCCACTGTCCTTGATCATTTGTCAAGTCCATTGCTCCCCATTGTGTTAGTCCAAGTTATGTTATGTCCTCATTTATATTATCTATCCAGCGTTTTCTTGGTCTGCCTTTGTTTCATTTTCCTTCGAATCCTGCATGTAATGCATTTTGTGTCGACCAGGTGAATGGCACCAGAGAACTGAAATACCTGAGTAGAGATCAGAGGAGAGAAACCTGCCTCCCGTTGTACTAGCACGATGCAGCCAATGCACTGCTCTGCCTGCTGCATGTGCACCCGATGAAAGACAGCATTTGCATCCGATGCCATTGTAACTCGATCCGTTACGTCTGAGCAATTCTTTAATGTTACTGATGCTAGCGTCTACTAATAGCTTGCGTTACCATGAGATGGTTGCGGTGTGGTGTG
Organism: Aporrectodea caliginosa; assembly: GCA_020284085.1. NCBI lineage: Eukaryota > Metazoa > Annelida > Clitellata > Crassiclitellata > Lumbricidae > Aporrectodea > Aporrectodea caliginosa. Next base: position 232,454 of record JACEVL010000955.1, read on the forward strand.
GCCTTGAACTACTTACCTTGGCAGGTGTTTGCTTGAAGAGCCAGATGTTCAGATTAGCAAAATAGCTAAGTGATGCATTTATAAGGGCTTCTACGGGAAGAAAGCTTCAGAAAGTAAGCGTTTGTTTACACAGCTTAGCAAGACAAATGAAAAGTAATGGATTAGTGCCTTTGCAAGGCCAAACCAAGAATCCTTGGGTCCAGTTAGTGTATAGGTGAATTCCAGGGCCAAAGTCCAGACAACATACAATTGGCTCTGCTATGGCTTGTTTCTATGCAGACATTGGTTTGGCGTGTCTGACCCCTTCTGCCTTTAGTGAGTTTACGCTCCAAAGGGCATATGAAAAGTCATTGCCCAGAGGCTTTTCAATAATACAAGTGACCTGAATAACAGCTCTCACATGCATGGCCTCTTTCTCTTTCAGCTGTGATGCTCTGTTTTACATAATTTCATTGTACTGATTTATGTACTCTAATAATAGCGTAGAGAAGCCAAGTTTCGCACGTTTCCAGACACTAAGTGCATTTGCAGCACGTGTTTCTAATAGGTCTGGCTAGGCCTTTGAGAAAGGCTCTTACTAGGGTTATTTATTAGCACACGTTTATGTGGCACATCTTCAAGGGCAACTGTACTCATGTATACGTGGTAAGTTATAAAGGTGTTAAAACACATTAATGTGCAAGCACTGAATTTTATACTTTATTAAAATTAAGTTTCATTTGTAACCAGGCAGAAATGTTCACACAAAGAGCTGCTGAATGTTGGAGCAGAGAATTGCAATGGGGTCGGTAGTAGTAGTTTCAGTTTAAGGACACTGTGATGACAAAGATCATTATCATTGCCCTCCTCCTTCATCCAGGCTTGGGACTGGCACTGACAGAGTATGATCTGTGTGCACCAGATTTATATCTGGAGCAGGTAAATTGGTGCCTGTGCTCATTGGTGCATAGTCTCCAACCAGCAGAGGCTGCTAAACATAGCAAAGGTCAAATAGCAGTAGTTTACTTGTGACTAACAGTGCTTAACAGAGCATTGGGGCAGGAAGATGGTTGAATGGTAACACGCTGGTACGCAGATCAGAAGGACATGGTTAAATACCTGCTAGCATCATAAGGTTGATTCAGTCTTCAACTCCCTAGGGGGCGACTGTAAAATGAGCAGTACGACAGTTGGGTGCATTGCAGGCTGCCATACAGTTAAATTCGGCACCTGTTAAACTTGTTATCATCTGTTACTACTATATCATGTAATCTTACTGCGTGCTTGTTAGTTTGAATTAACAGATGAATATTATTATTATAATCTTTAATTTTTTAACATTAACCGATAAAACAATGCATTACGTTACATTAGTTTTACTCAAAACAGAATAAATCATCTGATTTGCCAGGGCTTTTTTGTCGCTTCATTAATCTAACTGCCCTTTTCTATAAACTGTTTCATCAAAAAGGGCAGTTACAACGTTGTGGCCTTTAGATACGTGATATCAATACAATACAATACAATTAGAAATTTATAACGCGCTTTAACAAGACAAAGTCTTGCACGAGAGCACGTTTGCGCTGTGTTCTTAGCCATAGTGTAATGAGAATAGATGAGTTTTTAATTTTGATTTAAATTAAGTAGCAGATGAACATTGACGGATTGTAGCTGGGAGTCTTGTATTAGGTATCCATGTTTATGACTATAAATCTGGGACTCTTCCAATGTTTTTTTCCAGATTTTCATGTTGAATGAGCAGATTCACTGTTGTAATACTTGGGTAAAGGCAAATTTTCATGTTGGCCATTGAAGGACTAATAAGTGATTGTTTTGAATTCAAAACTAGGTTTCCCAGTAACTATCTGTAATAATATTGTGATGCAGTGTATGTATTTGTTCTAATAAACAGTTTGATTTAATTTTATATCTTTTCTTTTTTTGTCATATTAATAAGCTTAACTTGACAACAACAAAATTTAGATGTCTCAGCATTATTAAGATTCAGTACAAGCTTAGACAAGCAAAAACCTAATATGTGAAAAATGATCTCTCATGCATTCAAACTTAATTTTGTCAGTAAATACAGAACCCGGTTTTGGTACCATCTTCCCAGTGGGTCACTTATGATGTTAATACAGTGAGTTGTTTGAATGCAGTAAATGGGGTGATAGTATCTTTTGTCAAGCCACCTGAATTGGCTTTCATACGTGGCAGTAGATATGTTATGCTGCGACAGGTGAAAAAGCAGACATAATTATTGAGGAAGTTGTATCTATGTCTCATGTGTGTATATATTGCTCCATTTTAAAGTTTTTTGTTGTTGGTGTCGTATCCAATATGCTGTCACTGAGACCAAGCTTATTAAATTGTTCCCTCATATATAGCAATTTTCTGTCTTATACCTGTGGTAGAAATGTTGGTGCTGTATCTCTGCCTGTTGTGCTTGTCTCTCTTTCTGTCAGTGTTTACAGCGCATCAAATGATCGGGGGTTCATGATTAATTAATTAGCTGTGCAGTTTGTACCTACCAGTAACTGTATTTACTGCATTGGAGTTTGTTTGTGTGACTCTTAAAACAGATCTCTTGACCTCAGATTTGGTTACTGTTATGCACTGTTCTCACTTCCTGTATCCATTTTATGCACTCTAGCAGTGATTGTCATGCGCTCGAATAGCAAGTCAAATATGGGTCATAATGGCCTTCTTTTGGGTCTTAACAATAGTCATCTGCAACTAGATCGGTGAATTTTGTAATAGGAACCAAAATTAAAGTAGAGAGTGAAAATTAGAGATAATAACAGCGACACAGACTGGACTACTATATTTCTAGTTTGGCTGGTTTGTTCATTGTTTCCCATTTACCAGTACTTAACTTCTTGTTCTGTTTCCTTCATTTCCTTTCATTTCCTGTTCTTTTTCTACTTTTGCACATATTTCACTTTAATTATAGTATTACATCGTAGCCTTGTCAAAACCGAGTTCAAGGGCCAGATCATTGGTAAACTCAGAGGGGGGGATGACCAGAGGGCCATGTAATTTCAAGTGTTTGTCGACAAAATCTCAAAATGAAGCATTATAAATGTTCAGAAGTCTTTGATTAAGACTTTTTCTTGGTCCACCTTCTGTTGATAGAGTTTAAATTTGGAATACAAATTTTGTTGTTGACCACTTTCTGCAACCGTGACCAGTCCTAAATTTATGTTTGCTTCTCAAGCTTTGGGGTCTGCAATAAGCCTCTCACTTGCTGGTGCTTATGCACGTAAGATGATAGCCATCATGTGCTGTTGTGGTACCTTTTAAGTTTCTGTATGTATCTGTTATGTTAACAAACGATGACATACCACACATGCCCAGTCTCTGTCGACCAAGAACGACCAAGATCCTACGTTTGTGTAGACATATGTTTTCTATTGCTTTGGAAGCACCGGTAGACAGCAAAAATCAAATGCTGCGTTTATTGATTATGATGCAGTTATTGTTTCACGATACAATCTGCATATCTGTGCAGGTCTTAAACACATTATCATAAAAATTCTTCTGCCCGCCTATAACAAAGGCCGGTAAAGCGACTTCTGTCGGATTTTAATGAACTTGTTATTGATGTCCAAATGACATACAAAGCACTGCGTTAGATCATTACCATACGAGGCAGGCAGATTCGGTTTCTGTATTACCATATTTGCTTTTCAAATTTTGGCCGTGTTGGTTTGGTTTCCTGGCATAAGACAATGGACCTGACAGTCATGTCTTTTCAGCCATTGTTTGAGACAGGCTTTCGTTGCACATGATGCATACCTTATTGATTTCATTCAAAGACAGCGTTTTCATTTTGTCGCTGCATGGAGCTATTTCTCAGACCTGTCATATCCAGTTTTATTTAGAATAAGAGGACTGTGCTTTGAATATGTGGGTTACTGAAAAATGTGTCTTATGGAATTTTCTCAGTTTATTGGATCAAGTCATTTTAGCTGAAAACAGAGGAGACAGTCTACTGACACCCATTCTTAGGTGTAACAGTTGTTTTTCTGTTGGATTTCAGAGTTCTAAATGTTACCATGCTTCTATACAAACTAATCTTTATTTTGGACAGTTATACAGTTATATTATCAATTTTACTTTAAAATTTTGTAAGTTGGTTGGGTTTTCTCCCTCAGCTGAGATAATTTTCATTATTTTTCTTTTGTACTGTTTTTATATTGTTTTCTGCGGCTTTCTCAATGTGCATGTAGACACTGTACTATCACTCATGGTGTATGACCTGCTGGTCGGCTTCATTCCATGCAATGAGTTCTTCCACTTCTCTATAATTGTTTTGGTATAGGTCAGTGATATTTTCGTTAACGAAAACTAAAATTAGAAGTAAAATTAAAGGATTTCGTTAACGAAAATTAGAAGTAAAAGTAGGAATTATTTTGGCTTCAAAAACGAAATTAGGAATTAAATTATGAATTATTTGCAGAACTAAAATTATGAATGAAATTAGAATTATTTTCAGAAGTAAAATCATTTTACTTCTTGTGGCCCTTAAGTTGAGATGAAGGCGAGTAAATCGCATGCGATCCAAACACATGATCCATTGAAAATCTCCGGTGAGATTAAGGCGCTGCGCTTACCATTCTCGATGTAATAGTAGAGCTTACCATTCTCGATGTAATATACCGGGTACTATCTTTGGTCTTCGTTGTCTAATAACTGTCCCCCTCCCTGCGTACCAACCTAACAACGACCTCAGTTGCGTACGACATTTTATTTCGCTTTTGATCGTTAAATTTCTTAAGTATGAGTTTATCACGAATGTTGGCCGGAAGAAAGCGAAATAGCCCGGTTTGGGAAGGCGAACTTCGTACAGCCAAATTGCACCATTGCAAAGGATCTTTGTCAGCTCCTGCCTCACAGGCCTTTGTGGAAAGAATTGTTTCTGTAGGCCTATGTGGAATCTTGACTGATGGACGAAGAAATCGCATGAAAAAATCTCTGGAAATGAGAGTGTTCTTGAAATTTAACAAAGATATCTTATACATGCATGTAGTAACGTTGAAATAGTCTACTTTTTACTGCACTGAAATTAATAATTATTTGGAAAACTAAAATAAGAAGTAAAATTAATTGAGAACTAAAATAGGAATGATAAGTAAAATTATTTGTGAAGTAAAATTAGAATTAGAAGTAAAATTCAAGGACACAGAACTGAATTAAAACTGAATTAGGAATTATTTTGAGAAGTAAAATATCACTGGTATAGGTCCAGACTAACATGACTGACCTACTTTAGCTTTCTGAATTCATGAGTCGCCCATGAGCTGAAGATTCTGTTCCTGTCTAGACATGAACATCAGCCAATGAAATATTTGTTCTCTCCAGAATAAATCTGCAGCTCTTCATGCAATGGAACTTTCAATCCCAGCTAACAACCCCTATAGCAAAGAATGTCTTTCAAATTGAAGCTGGGGCTTGTTGTTTATAAAACACGAACTTTAGTCAGTCATAGATAGATCAGTCGTTATTCCTCAAATCCTGTAACTATTCGGCAAGGTCATCGGATTTTCTTTCTACACTGTTCTTGGTGAACAGGTTTTTTGGTTGCTGGAACTAGATTTCGGATTTCACTGTGTGTATGTGTCCCTTCTTCTCGGTCACTTGTGTTTGTTTCATTCTCTACTTCAGACTTACATTTCTCCAATTGCTTGCCACCATAGGCTGTTTGTCTGTCTCTGGCAGACTGATCTTCTCGATATTGACCTGATTGCAGCTGGAACGCCTCTGATGATTCTTTCTTTAAGTGGCACTATATCAATTTGCAATTACCATTACCATTGGGTTTGGTGCAACATTGTTTGATGCCTTGTGCATTAGACATTGGCACTATAGAAGTTGCTATTTAATAGTAAGATTAGTAGTAGTAATAATAATAATAATAATAATTTTAATAATAATAATGAAAACAAGTTTTATGTAGATTTGTAAGTAAACTAATTTCATTTTCTTGAAGTGTAACTTGTAATTGAATGTATTAGCTACTAATTTGATCATCTTCTTCTTCCATAGACAACTGTATTTAAGTTCTTCTTCAAGATGACATTTCTTCAGGTGCTGAGTACTATTTGTGTAATATTCGAGCACATGTGGTGCGCGTTGGTGTAGGCCTGTAGGGTATGTTCGGTGCCTTGCAGCCGGAGGGTTCCACCTCAAGCTGCCACATAGGGACCCTGGGCAAGTCCTTCACTCACAATTGCTCATGCGCTTCGGCGTGAAACTCCGATTCAGTGTCCGCGCTGTAGTCGGGAGCGCCTCTGAGTAGAAATCTCGAAGGGGCGCTATAACAAGTGCTCATACATACATACATACATACTTTATACAACAGTGGTCTTAAATGCATGACATTTATGCATATAACGTTCAGCTGGATTAGAAACTAACTTGTAGTTTGAAGGTGTTAAGGATGATCTGTTCTGGCTTTTGTGTGCGTAGCATCTCGTCTTGGCCGCCGACCGAAGCGACTCAAGGAAGCGTCCATCTCCGGCAGCATCTGTTCACAGGCGCGGCTGGATGAATCCGTTCCGTGCTCATCATCCTATCGACCATCTAATCAAGGTGGCACTGATGGTCTGACTGAGTTGCAGGTTTGTCAAACTCAGCAGATGATGATAATGGTTCATCTCGCATTTCATGGCATCTGTTTAGGTCCAGTTGTACTGAATGGTCAATGCAGGACAGTGGAGCTTTCAAACCCAGCTACTTACACCGATAGCAGGATATCATCAGCATACTTTATGAAACCAATCTAAAACAACCTAAACCTGTCATGCTGCACAGCAATCCCTGCTGAACTTGACTTTGACATGTGACTGTTCCAATGTATGACAGTAACCGCTTATAGCAATCAACCTATAAGTTGCAATCAGACTTTTAACAGTCTTAAATACAGCTTGTAATAATTTAAAGTATTGTACGACTGACTTTGTTCAAGGCTGTGTCTTCTCTGGGTAAACAGAGCCATGTCATGCATTCTAAGACATTTTTCTCCCCTTTTCAACATAGTAATCAGCCAAGGAGCACGTTGCAAAAATTTCATTTCCACACCCTATATCCTACTTGAAACCAAACTGGATGTCATCAGTCTCAAGGCAATTTGCACGTATACTAGGAATACCACGGTCTAATTATTTACAATAATAGGTATAAGATATTATATTATGTAACCTTATTTTTTCGTTTTGTCTTTTAGTATTTTGTGTCTTCGCTCGACAAACGGAGTCAGGCCCCCATCACCATGCATTCCAAGGTGTCAATGCCTACCAGCCCAGTGTCCAACTTCTCTGCTCTGACCAGTGGTCAGTATGGAAGCCCAAATTCTGGACACATCTACAATGGTGACATGATTAGCGACGTACCACTCTTCAGAGAGTGTCACCTGCCGGGTGGCAGTTACGCACCCCAGAGTTTCAGTACAGCTGCCCTGAGCTCAGGAGGGTGCCTGCTTCAGGCCGAGGACCTCCAGCTGAACCATTTCTTGCCAGACAGTGCAATAGACACAAGTCATGACAGCACTTCAGGGGGTGCAGGTGGTACTGGATGTCATCACAACTGCGAGAAGTACATGAGGGATGCGATTGCCTTCATCGACCGAGAGGGCCGTGTGATCCTCAACACATCCTACTGTCCGGCCGACGATGTCCTGCACTCTCCGAGCTCATCCGTGGCTGGTTCAGGAGGTTCGCTACAGCCAAAGGAGCTGACCAACAACGCTTACTCAGACACCGATTTCCTGACCAAGAAACTCGAGCAGGAACGGATCATCTATGCCGAGCGAAACAGGCGGGGAGGACATGCAAATTCAACGAATCATGTCGCTCCTTACAAAGTCCATAAAACGGATCCTGGTCTTTTCGAGGGGCTTGATCCTGTGCTGACCGAAGAGAGCCAAGATTCGTCTTTTACGAGTGGCGTCCATCCGGGGTCAAGCACAGACGTTGAAGTTTTGCAGCTGAGTGCAACACTGAAGCAGCTAATGGACGAAGCAAAACTGGTGCCATCTGGAACGCGCCTTCAGCTGGTTGATCATGTCATTTCAGCCACAGCGGAGGCACACATGAATACGTGCAACTACACTGCAGAAAAAGTGGCCGAGGGACTCAGAAAATACAATGAAATGATGAAGGACAAGCCAAAGGTAGGAAGAATGGATTCCTATATTTCAGCTTTGAACTTTCTGTTGAGCTGTATACTAATGTGCTTATGGCTTTCATACAGAGCTGGGTTTTCTGAGTTTTCTCAGGTGTGGAATTTCAAGCAAACTGTTGCTTTATAATTTATTTATTTAGTTGTTACAAGGTTTTATTGTTGGAATCGGAAGATCAGTCCGTAAGGCCATTATTGTGAGCTTCATTGTTCATATCATTACAATGTTAGGCATGGTAAGAGTAAATAATATATACAATTTGAATTCAGTGGTGTGAAGATGAGTAATTGTTGCAACAGCCAATGTTAGGTACCAACACTACTGAAACCTTATTGCTCATTTTCAAACTGAAATGCTTTCTGCTTATTTATAGACTAGATTACTTCCGTGTAGTTTTAAACCGGGCTTTCTGTTTAATAGCTATGGGCCATTCAACAGATTAAAGATATGATGGGATCTCAAGACCCATCACACTGGTGGCAAGAGTTCGTCAGCAACATGGTCCCAGTCATCAAGCGAGTTGTTGCCTTTAGCAAGAGGTTACCAGGTACTTTGAATGATTACGTTAAAGCACCTAGTTTATTTGGTAATATTAATATTAACACCTGTTAATGCAGCATGTATTTATTGTGTGCCACTGAAACCTTCAGTACTAGAAGGGCTTTACATTGTCAGTCAAGAATAAAGTGGCTGTGGTAGCCCATATTTGACCTCTTGACCTTCAGTGACTATATGGAAATGATGTCCTCTGAGCTGAAGGTCTCTGCTGAGTGCTGACTGTTGACAGGGGAGCGGTTCATAAGAGCGACATAACGAAAGAGCGACGTAACAGAAGAGCGACATAAATACCGCTTCAAAAGAGCGACAACCGAAGAAATGAAATAAAAATTCAAAAGAGCGACAAACATATTATGTACTCATTTAAAAGCAATAAATCTAGACATCGATGTTTTCTCAGTAAAACGATTATAATTATAATATTTATATAGGGTCTATAGCTGCAAATAAACTTGCTGTCCATTATTTTTTAATGCTTGTTTGTCCAAAAAATATATCTAGAACCACAGACTTGCTCACCTTCACTGTTCAAGATCTTTCTCAAAACTGAAAATCTCATAACATTGACTGGTCAGTTTGCGCAATTATCAGAAACTGAGCCCATGCCTCATTTCACTAGCTTGCCTACTCACCCCGACATCCACGTCCCTTTGAAGCTAACATCAGAGTACCCGTACGGAACCCCGATGTACATCAAAATATAAGTACTGTACAATGGCTGGAATTTGCACCTATAGTCCTTAGAAGTTGTTCATAATGAACCTCTAACTAAACACAAACTCTCTCTTGCATATATAGAACAAACTCAAGTAGCCTAACTCTTTGATAAACAATTTGAATAGCCAATAATTTCTGGCTACGAATACACAACCCCCTAGTATACTCCCAAGAAACCAGACTACGATAGTAACCAATTTGCCACTCTTTTGTTATGTCGCTCTTTCGTTACGTCGCTCTTTCAAATCAGCAATATTTCTGTCTCTCTTTTAAAACTGCTGTGCCATTTGTCGCTCTTTTGTTACGTCGCTCTTTCGTTATGTCGTTCTTTCGATACTAACCCGTTGACAGGGCTGCATTCAATGAGCTTGGTGATAAAAAAATATCCAACCTGCATCAGTCTCTGCATAGGCAATTCAGCTACCCATATTCAGTTGTACTCTCAACATTATTAATCTCTGTTTGCTGATGCTGAGAGAATTCTCAGATGCTGTCACCAAAGTCTTGGTTAAAACCCATATTCACTGCTGCTTCCAAACTGTTCCATTGCCATTGGAGGACTGAATCCTTGAATTTCCAGTCAAGAGGATATTGAATAATTCCAGGTTTGGCCATGTTCAAATTGGTAATAGGATAAGGATGTAAGAATTTTGGAAGCACAAGATTTTGTGACAATCCAAAATGGTGGCCATTTCTCTGTCGGAACCAAAATTCCACAAAGTCATCCTTGAAATTTTAAAAGACGAGGCAACTTTGAAACTGCTGTAAAAATAGACATGAAAGGAAGAAGAAAGCAGGAGAAAATTTGCTAACGACTCCTAAATGCAGCAAAGCGTCTATATAATCTGTGGTAAAATAAATTGTCACCATGACTTACACTAAATGAATTACATTTGATTTGTTTAACATAATTTGCTAATTAAACACTCACAGTTGTATTATTATTATTATTAAATAGCAACTTCTATAATGCTGGTGTCTAATGCATAGGGTTATCAACTGATGGTGCCCAAAACTTAAGCCGTTATCAGGTCAACATCCAGAAGGTCAGTCCACTGAGGCAGAGAGACAGTCAATTTGAAGAAGATGAGTTTTAAGTTGAGGACAAAATAATATAGGTAAAGTAAGCCCTGAGCAGAATGAATAGACACAAGTAGAGAGTGCCAAAAGTTAGGTCCAGCAATCTAAGTTTGTTCATCCAGCACAATTGTAGTTTTTGGTATGATTAAAGAAAGGAAATCAGATGAACTTGTTGAATAGTGACAAAATTGATAACTGAGCACTGATTGGCTAGAATTAAATTAGTTTCTAAACCATGAGCTCCATTTTGAAACAGACTCTGCTTTATTGCGTAACAGGAAGCGATTGCAACAATTTCAGTGCAGAGGTTATTGCTTGTATTGTGATGTATTAGTTATGACTCTAGTCAAAGGGTTCTGAACCCTGTTAAACTTCTGAAAATGAGAGTTAATGGTACCAGTAAGAAGCAAGTTGTGGTGCAAGCCCATTAACACACTGTCATTGGGGGCAGGCCGTCCGACACAGCGCGTAAACAGGACTGCATGTAAACGGACTAATGCAGAAATGACCTAATGCCTAACTAAATCCATGCGTCCGTCCATCCAATCATACACCTGAGCGTCAGTCCGACAGTACGTCAGTCGACCTGCCCATTACCGTCCAGTCCCTTTGTCCGACCATTAGTCCGTCCATCATTCAACGATGGTCTATCCGACCATCAGTCCGTCCATCCGTACATCCAATTGAAGAAGCCTATATTTAGTGCTAAACTGCAGTTCTTTTATGGCATTTTAACTGATTCAGCATGTTAAGTTAATAGCTTTGGGGGACATAACACCACGACACGTTAAGCTGAACAGCGTGTTATCTGGGATCGTGTTAACGAGTGCACTCTGTATAGTTACTATAGTAGGCACTTGGAGACCAATGGAGACACGTACAAGCATATAACCCCTACACTTAAATTGTTGCATTGGCTTCAGCGTGTTTATTCTAGCATTCATAGGGACATGACGTCTGTATCTGCACAAGTCATGTATAACGATTTACGAATACCATTGTCATAGATGGTAAACACCCAGGTTATGAGCACAATAAGCCACTTCAACAAGTGCGTCTACCAGTTTGAAAGAGTTATTGAGCATGAGCTTACTTTACCACCATCCACGACTGCACCTCGTCCATGCAGTGCATGACGGCTGCTGCAGATTAATTACAAGATAAATTAGATTTAAATGTTAGTAGCATCCAAATAAAAATGCTAATGAATGATTTTTGAGCAATTTACATCGTGATTAGTGATGTAGTGTACATTGTGAACAGAAGAGGGCCAAGCACCAAATCCTGAGGGACACCACGTGCCAACAAAGCATTAGATGAATAATTAATTGACATTTAAGAATGCTGATTGAGTGCATGAACACAGGTTTTTAGGAAACCAAATCAGTGCAGGACCAGAAACTTCAAACCAATGCTGGAGACAATGCAAAAGATGGTCCACAGTTTCAAAACAGCAGACAAGTCAAGGAGAGCAATTGCTTATTCGTAGAGGTCATGATGTCATTGTGAACGACAAGCAGTGCGCGTTTTGCTGAGTGAAACTTATGATTTTGGAAGCTGAAAGGGAGATATTAGTTAATTGGAAAACAGACGTGTGAGACTGCATATGAATCAACAACACCCATTCAAGAATTTTCAATACAAAATTCAAAGTTGAGATGGATCTGTACCGGTACTTAGCATGGTCGCCAGAGACAAGAAATCGTAGAGGACGAACTATAGCATGAGGCAGCATGAGCACTGGTGGACAGAAAGGTTACTTCATGGCAAGTTCATGCAATGACAAGTTAATTGAATTAATGATTTGACATCAAAATACTCTTTCAGAAGAGAAGTAGGAATATTGTAAAGGAGAGAGATCCTACATTCAGTGAATAAAAGATGAGTCTGTGAAATGGAATAGAGACATCGGCCAATTGTAATCTGATACCAGAAATTTTGTATGCATAGAAATCCAGGATTTTATTGGCAAGCTTATGAGTATTCGAATAAACAATACATTTAACTTTATACAATGTAGTAATTTATATACAGCCATTCACATGATCCTAGGTGAAACAGAGTTCTCAGAGATCAAACTAGTTAAGTATGCACACTCAGCATATAGCGGGTATGTTATATACTGCATAATTACTGCTATGTACTGGATAATGGCTGAAGACTTACAATGAATTCCATTGAATGTTACTTGATCTGTAATTAACATTTACTAATTATATATAGTACATGCCATCATAATGTGCCAAGAAGTTATTCTGCAGAATTTTCGGCTTTTATTTTGTTGGCTGCCAATCATTCACTCAATATCCCTACAGTGTGTTTGTATGTGTCTGTTTGTGTCTGTATCTGTTTGTGTCTGTTTGTGTATGTATTTCTGTGTGTTTGTTTGTGTCTGTTTCTGTGTTTGTCTGTGTGTAAGCACCTCTTTAGTGCCTATAAAAACACTTGGCATGGGGCTCTCAGCGTGAGGATCAAAGTATGTTTCAGTTTCAAATTTTGTGACGTTATAAGTGCTGTTCGTTATATTATAATTATGAAATCAATGAAAATGTTTGTTGTTTTTTAGGCTTTTCTGAACTAAGTCAAGAGGACAAGATTATTCTTATCAAGCAGGGCTCATTTGAGGTCATACTTGCTCGATACACAAACCTGTTTTCAGACGAGGGAATGTTTATTCCTGACATGACAGCCAGAGTGCCTAGGTAGGTGAGCTAACATCACAGAGAACAGTAGTAGTCTAATGTTGATACGCTTTTTAGTATTTATCGTAAATTTCAAAGATGATGATCTTACTTGCGAGATTTTGGATTGATGCAAGCAGGAAAGTGAGAGTATGCCTGTCGTTGGAAAAACTCGGGATTACCCATCAGAAAACATTTAAGACATTTCCAGGTTTTACCAGGCGTTATTAAAACAGGTATAATTATGTGAAAAGTAATCCATTTAATAAGTTACTTATTTCTTGTTTGAGTTTGTCTGCTGTAGTAGAGTGGGCTGCATATATGAAATAGGGTGTTTGATGTGTGTAACCCTTTGTCTGTACTTGGCTTTGTGGCTTCTAGATAAGAGTACCTTAAAACTCTTTAAATCTGGTTTCCGTAGCACTTTAACGACGAGAGTGTACTAAGAGCATCTGGGAAACCACTACAGGTCATTGTTAAAGTGTTAATAGATATAAGAGGTTGATTCATGAGCAGAGGATATCAGTCTTCATCGTTTGATTGATGTTTTCTAGAGAGATGGTGAAGCTGATGCCTCTTGGCGATTTCTTTGAGCAGCAGTACAAATTTGCTGATGTGTTTAATGTTCTGAAGCTGTCGGATGTTGAGCTGGCCATCCTAACAGGTGTCATGATACTGAATCCAGGTAGATACTTTTTATGTTCTGTCACCTACTGCAGGTGGATTACACATCATCATTATGCTGGTATGCCATGGAACCTAGTTTGAGTTGAGTTCCAGATGAGTACAGTCAAGGATCAATGGCATTTGGTAACTGCTAAATCATATTACTTCAGACTTTACACATGTTTTACACTTTTCGCTTTTTCCACTGAACAATTAGCACTTGGGTTTGATTTGTAATCTACAGCCAAGGTGCCATATCAGAGGGTTAAGTTCATTGACTGGTGCTATGTCAAATCAAATTGACAGGAACCAGGTTATTTGGTCAGCTTCAATGCCAGATCAGAATACGGGGAGGGGTCAACCTTCCAGGACCAATTTGTAGTGTCTGATTCAACATTGATTTTGTATGTGCCTTTTGGAGCACAGATTCTCAAAATTTTTTTTGCTTTCCTTGAATTTAGACTGAATTTCAAAATGTGAATGTAGGTGATACAGAAGCATTAGATAACTTGAAAAACATCACAAAATTTAAGAAACTTTGGATCAAATTACTGCATATTAGATTTTTTCTGTCCTATTAATGTATAAAACCAGAAGCCACATGTATGGAAATTTTTTTAAGCCTTATAGGCCTTGTGGTAAAGGAAACTTACTGCCCGTACTCACTTCACGGTGCTGATCTGCAGTGTTAGGCCATCAGCCCTTAGGTGGCGTTGCTGTACATTGGCAGTAGGTGGCCAGGTCTTTCCACTGAACCCAAGGTCTGAGATGAGCATGATTAGTTAAATTGCTAATCGATTAGAAATAGAATTAGCTACTCAAATTTGCTAATCAATTAGAATCAGAATTAGCAACATTTTAAGGCTAATCGATTAGAATTAGAATTAGCAGCAGCTAATCAATTAGCAATTAGAATTAGATTCAATAATTCATACATATATTTGCTTCATGAATTTGTCAAATTTTAATCAAAGCACAGCAAGTTACAGCAGCAAGTTACCATAATCTCTTGAACTTGCATGGTTTTCCTTGTTGGCATATGATATCTTGGAGCTGCAATGCAACTTTCATTAAATTTATGAAACCGTCATTTTCCACTTCAGAAAGTAGTTTGACACTGCAGTTGTTCACTCGTACTTAACATAATTTAAAAAATCTAATAGATTAGAATTAGCTAAAAATTGCTAATCAATTAGATTTAGGATTAAGCGATAGGTAATCGATGTTGTTTATCTAATCGATTAGGTAATCGATTAGAATCCAATCGATTAGTTACCCATGTCTGCCCAAGGTTACCTGTGCAGTGAAACTGCTACTCATTAGACACTGCTGCCCTTTAGGAATTGGAAGGCTGAGTTGACCTTTGTGGGCCAGCGGGTTTTGAACCCGCTTCCTTCTGTTCTTCATGCCAGTGTGTTACCATTCAGCTATCACCCCGCCGCTAATAAGCCTTATGACCTTAAGTTGAATGTGATACCCTGTGGCCTCAGTTTCCCAACTTTGACACACATAGCCTTTGCAGTTTGATGCTCGATCTTTATTGTGATAACCTTAGATGCATGAATGGTTTTCCCACTGTATGTGATGACAAAGACGGTCACTATCTGGAGAACAATGTGATACCAAAATAAGCATTTTTTTAAGAATTTCAGACTAAAGATCATTCCTTAACTTAAAGAGCATTGTTTAATTTTTCTGTGTTTGCCAGCATCATATTAACAGTGCCACGCCAACACCTGTTCCATTTATTAACACAGAGAGGATATTTGAATTTTTTATGTGAGTGTCTTGCTTGCCAGTGTATCTCTGCTATTTCAAACAATTTCAGATCGTGACGGCCTGTCGAACACAAGGGCCGTATACAAATTACGAAGCCTCTACTTACAGTCACTCTACTGTCACATGAAGAAAGTTAGACTGGGTAACTTATGAATCCAATTTCATTAGCAGTTTCTGATTACCTGTTGTGTATTTTCTGAGTGCTGCGTGTACCGTGTAGTAGATTAGGGTTTCTTTGAGGATTGTAGAACAATTATTAAATAGTCATTTGATATATTCATCTCATAGTTTGATTGCAACTGCTCAGAAACAAAAGACTTGTTTCTACAGCTGTGTAGAGCTCTTTTCTTACAAACACTGATACAGAGAATTGAAGCAACTTCATATTCACATATATTGATGATGGCAAAGTATTCACAGTTTTAAAAGACGGAGAGGTTTGGTTGATATACAGCCACTCCAAACTGTGTGTATTGGGTCACCATTGATTCAGTTTTCGGCTGGGAAACGATAAATTAGAATTTCCTTTCTGCTCTGACTGGATAAATGATTTCAACAGTACACAAGTAGATTTCTTTTCCAAACCATTCTGCTTGAGTTTCAAATCTATTTTATAAGTGCAATAGATAAAGATTAATTTGTATTGATACAAGGTATTAGAAGGGTCTGGTGTACTTCAAGAGGGGAATGGATATTTCCCCCTGGACATATTCTCGGACATATTCCCCGGACATATTCTCACAGACATATAGCCTCCACTCACCGCCAGCCTAGGACAAATTCCCTGTTTGCAAAATCTATATGCACACACTTTCACAACAATAAAGTCAGTTTATTATTTATTCACCTAAATCATGATTATACTCTAAATTGTCATTTGAATGATCAAAACAAGAAATATAGGATAAAACTAGCTAAATGTGCCTACGCTTACATGTATGTAAGAAAGAGTTCGTTAAACTCTAAACTCTACAACCGAATATTGTGGCCTATAGTCCACGAAGTGTTTGCTCTGTCGATTTTTTGCCATCTCGTCTATCCTGACAGAGCTGCAGCAAACATGCTTGTACCTGCACGGTGTTGCACTTGATGTGCTTTTTAAGCGGTTGACCTCGTGCAGTCTACCATGAAGTAATATAATAACTAATTTCGACTTCTTCTGCATTTTATATGCCTTCCTTTTTGTACACGGTCATCTGGATAACGGACCTGAAGCATTGGCAAATTTGTTTAGTGTATTGATCACTTACCGTACTTCAAGGCATCCTTTTGAAATGTGTGATACGATTGTTTATTTAATACAAACAGCTACAATGTATTAAAAAACGTATTTGCGAATTAGCGAAGACTAAAATGAAAGTTCCATTGATGAAAATAATTATTGGCTTAAATATTGGCACGCAGAGGGAATTTGTCTGGGGGGAATGACCTACTCAAAATCGGAGGGAATTTGTCTGGGGAGAATATGTCCGGGGTGGGTGGGAAATATCCTACACTAGAAATGTATTAAATATTATCTTGCAATACATTGTATGATGGTGATTTCAGCACATGAAGAATTTCTGTTTCTGCTGCTGCTGTTGTAGATGACTATGATACTCACTTTGACCAAACGATTGAAACACTGCCACTTCTTGCAAAAATCAACGAGATTCATTCACAGAAGATGCAGGACATGAAAATGACGACTCCTGACTTCCGGCTACCGGCTCTTCACGAGGAGGTCTTTGACAGCGGATAAGTCGACTCTTGGTGCCTTTTCTTTTGCGATGATATTTCTTATCTAAAGGTTGATCTTGTCAGTATTTTACCAAGAAGTTGGTGAGAATGCAGACTGTGCTGGTCAAGAGAGGCAGTGCCATGAAACATCTTCCTGTTAAATACTCAGTGTTGTTTTATTCTTTAACAGGGCTTTTCATATATTGTCAGCCTAGTCTTAGATTATGAACATTTGGCAACACTTCCACAGATCTCTTGTGAAAAGCTGTTGCTAATGCTTTTGAAGATATGCCAGCAGTTATGTTCAGATTGTAATATCATGGATAAGTTGTATCTGGGTTATTATAGAGCGCATTTGTATGAACATCTAAAAATCAGAGGTTGTGAAGGTTGTTAAGTGAATGAAGTCATGGGCGAAAATTGAAAGAACATTAGATGCTTTATTTATGGTTGGAGGTCCACATTTCTGACCTGCCAAAGGAAACTGGTGCATCTATATGAAATGAAATGGCTGGAGACTGAAGAGAATTGAAAGTGAAAGCACTGTTGATGGCCAAATGCTGGTGTGAGATTAATGACGCACATTTTCAGAAACATGTTGGGAACTATTCTGGTTTATATCGTGAAGCAATTCATTTCTCTTTGTGGCTTTCTTTGGTGCGTGTGCATTGGACGAGATTTGCATTTAAACATTTGAATGTTCTTTTTGTTTTTGATTAGTAAGTGTCTTTGTGGTATGGAAATAAGTGGTTACTGCTAATCTGTTCAAAGCAAAAAACATATTTCACTCAGTCTGTATAATTGTTTTCAAATTTCTAACTGCTTGAGATAGACATACGTTCCAAATGATGGCTGTTATTGTTTTTTGTTTGTGTCTGGGTTATCGTACATATGTCAAGTGGTGATGGATGTCATGTCGGAGATGTGATCTCGGCATGACATGATAAACCACTGCTTGTTTATTTATTCCTGCTTATTCTTGCCATACGATACACTGCTGGGAAGTCATTAGTAATAGTGATCCTGGTATTTTCAGCATATGATGGGTGATGTAGAGTGACAATAGTATTGCCCAGCATTGTCCCATCACATGCAGAGGTTATATGTCTGCTGTTGTCTAATTTGTTGATGGACAAGTTGCTGGCTCAGATCCAGTGATTTTTAGCTCTTGCAACTAAATTCACTGGAAGTTGGTTTCTTAGAAGCGTATTGCATATTTTAAAGAAACCAGCTTTTTGGATATTGATACTCACTTCACCCAGTGTGATGAAAAGCAAATGAAAAATCTCATTTTAGGTAAACTAATTGTACAGATCACTTGAAAATAGTTTACCATAGACTATGGCAAATTGTTGTGTTTATGCAAATTGTTGTGTTTCCAAATCACGCTATTGAACAGTGATGTTATTACTGGTCATTCTAAATGGTAGTAACAAATTGAGCAGATATTAACTATAGTACAGAACATTACATTAGACAGAATTAACTACCAGTGCATTAGTAAGGACTGTGTTATCATGAGCAGTTACTGGAACGTGTATTATGGGTACAGTTGGCATGTGGAGTTGCTGAATGCTGCCATATCTGGTGTACGTTGTTTTTGTGTGTCATACATGTCATGTTAAACTGTCGGTAGAATATGTCTATTGGTGGTATTTGCACTGCTTATTGACAGTGGATCTCTGGCTTACCAGTTGGTTATCAGGACATTGTGGCTGTCAGTCTGTGCTCACTGTATGTCTGCCGTGCATTGCTAATCTTGCCATAATTGACCTGTTGTGATGTGGAGTCTGTACACACTGCTTTTGAACAGACCTTAACTGTGTAGATATCAATGAAAATAATGTCTATGTGGCATGCAGTAAGTTGCAAGATATGACCAATGATGATGTCGTTCTGTTTTGTGAATCGGTTGGTGAGGAGACAGTGACAAACGTTGCCTTGACAGTGCAACGGTCACCGTTAAATGCACCGAGTTATCTGAATGCTGTGCATTTTCTCAAGGATATTTGCAGTTACTACTCAAAATATCGTCTGCTCCAACTGAATGTTCATCACAATATGATGTTCAGTGCAAAACAGGAAAACCGTCTTATAGGAACGATTGCTGACTGGTGCTAAGAGTTGCATGGCAGTTAAGTGCTGCTATAAGAAGCAGTGAGTAAGAGTAGGCATTAAGGGATGGATCCAGAGGGGCATTACAGTACACTGCACCCAGCATTAGTGTGATGCTCAGCTGTGGTTTTTTATGCAAATGAATGTTTTGTGGCTTGTATGCAATAGCTTTTGCAGTTGAGCAGTTTGGTTACATTTTGTTTATATGACTACAATGTTTTAGGTCCATTAACAGGCATTATTTCAGATGTATAAATGAATATTTTGCTATATATAATGCTTTTGTGATGGGGTAAATATTATAATTAGTTATTGTTTTCTAAACGTCTTAAGCTCTTGCATCTGATGCTAATGCAGTCTGTCAGCTGCTTGGTAGAGCCTTAGATAGGGACCTGCGAATCACAAATTTTCAGTCGAATCGAATATCAAATTGAATGGGAGGTAAAAGTTTAAATTCTAATCAAATCTCTAATCGAATCAACGGCTACCAGTTTGATATTTATGTAGTGTGCACTTGATAGCACAGTTATCAACATATCAATGTAGGCCTAATAACTTTTCTGAAGTTGAAAATAAGTTAAACTAAAAGATTAAGTTAATTAACAGAACTAAAATAACGATGTCTAAATCACACGTTTACTAATTCACAATTAGTTTACAACAAAGCGCGTCAAGGGCTAATAATTTTTACAATGATGACGTCCTTTTCGAATTGAATACTGCCGTCCAGTTCTTTTTCTAATTGAATATCAAAGCTTTGCAGGTCCCTAGCATTAGAAGACTGACCAGTGACCATTCAGATGATTAATTCCACTGATGCATTAAATTACCGGTACATCAATTACCTGTAAAGTTGGCTTTTCTAGCTGGAACTAATTAGCTGTCTGCACAAGAGATTTCCAGTTACCTGTTTACTGGTAATTTATTGTGTGTTGTTGTCTGTTGTCCACATGATCTGAGCCAGTTTTAGAGTAGCCCCGCTGCTGATTTTAGAAAGAAGCGCGTTGCATGGTCTTTACCAATGTAGTTTTACATTCGCTGAGAGGGTAAAATTGCAATCCGTATTAATTCATGATGTAATGTTGTGTAATGAAGTTACTTTTTGGTAGATTACCTGACATTACATTTTGAGACTTTTAATGTTGTGTAAGTTAGCTGCTTAGGTTGCCTTACCTAACTTTACATTTGAGACGTTACTTTCATCTGTAATCCTGCTTACAAAGGGCAGATAATTATCATGATGTCATCTTCATTTTACATTCAGCCAAAGGGTAAAAGCTGTTGTTGCTATTACATAGATGTATTTTTAAAGAACTGTTTCTAACTTCTTGTGAAGCATGTTTCTGGTTGGCATGATTTCTTGTGAATGTTACTAGTAGGTCACTCTCTGTGGAGATTTTTGTGGAAAAGACAAATAGTTCTTGAAGCATTGTCTCCTCAAAGTACTCAAGATTTGGGTGGCACAGTGCAAATTGCATTTGCCATTCACTGTTGCTGGGATTCCAGTCTCGGTACATTAGGTGAAATGGATAATTTATTGTGAAGCCATGTAACCTATAGGGAACAATTGTTGGTGGCTGTTGTCCTATTTGCGCTTTAACTGAAATAGCCTTCAAGTCCAAGTCAAGTACCATTTTAAAACCCAGGACCATCTTTAACTCAGGACCAGTTGAAACGTCAGGACCATCTGAAATCCAGGGCCATGCTTGTGTGGACTAATACAGCCGGAGGTATTTAGTGAACAGTTACCGTACTTTACATCTTTATAGAATGTAAAGTGTCATTCTCGTATCCTGCTTACGGTACATGAATATTGAGGACAAGTATGATGATGATAATAGAAACTATGATAAAAGGTTTCAAGGCCCCACTCTGTCCAATGGTAGTTGTGCATCACACTGGTGCTTGGAACTGAAATAGCAATGATATATGTATTACAGCCTTTTGGTTAGTCTTAGTGGTACAACATCTTTAAGGTGGTAAGCCATGATTTTGAACTCAAGTCAGACTGGTTTTTAAGGTCATTCAGAGTCAATGTTCAAAGGGTAAAGTACTTAGTCACATTCGGTTTTTAAGGTCATTTGGTGTTAAAGTTCAAAGGGTAAAGTACGTAGTCTCATTCTGAGTTTTTTGTCTTAGTTTTGTGCTACCAGTGTTTTATTGATCCCGATAAGAAATTTCAGCCATTTTGCACTAGCGTGATGGTTCTGTGACTGGTGAAACTGCTTCCTCTGTTCTGTTGTTGTGTGTCAGTGGTGTTGTCATGACCAAATGTCTGTCTGGCTTCTTTGATGTCATTCTATGTTCATTTAGTTGGATTAGGTTTTATGCCTTAAGCATTGTCCAGACTTAACAGTCAACATTTTTGTGGATCATTTTCTTGCCTTTGGTTCATTGGTTCATGTGGTCTGTTATCAGAACTTTATTTCCCCTTTATGTGCAAAGCTTTGAAGTTGAAATGAGTTAATCTGTTGAACTGTATAAACCTTTCAGAGTAAACTCAGTTCACTGCATCTCTGGTCCTTTCTGGTGTGAGTTGGTTTCTTTTGCTCATATGGATGAGTGAATGAATGAACGAATGAGTGAATGAGATCCAATGACTTTCATGCTGCAGTTGTTGGCTTTCATATCAGATCAGTAAATGAATGATTGAATTTCTAAACTTTCTCAAACCAGGGAAGACATGTATGTAGTTTAAAAAAATTTCTTCAGATTTGTTGATGCAGCCAGAGTAGCAGTCAAAAGATTAGAAGGATGGTTGAAAGGTTTTTAATGTGATAACCATACATTAATTTTGATTCTTCTATAGCCTAAAGTCCTGAAAAATTCAAGACCTGAAGTATTGAATTTTATTAATTTTGAATTTGAAGTCCTGAACTCTGCTAACATCAGGTTTGTTCAATTTTCATATAAATTGCAAAAAATCACTCATTTGATGATTGTCTAGCAAAATTATGAAAATCCGAAACAGATTTTGGACAAGTTTGCCAAAGGACAAATTGCACTGACAAAGTAAAGATGTCCTTGAGGCAAAATTGATTGCAAGAATACTATAATCTATAGCTTTTTGTAAGTAGCAACTGTTATTTTAATTGGGTGAGAAGTATTTATTATTGTTGTTATTACCTGTGAATTGCTGTTAAATCCAGTTACCTGGCTTTACCATGAGAATTAGAAACTTGTGCAGCTGTTCAACGGATTTATATTTTAACTGAGAGGGAGCTTTACAGCGTGATTTTGGGATGCTAGTCATAACCACAGAGCTAGTTAGCAGCAGAGAAGGTTGTTTCTGTATTGTTTCTTAATGTAGCTAGACTTGGTTACCCACCCCATCCGCTATATGAATGTTGCTAAGCTTTTATAACTTTTAAGTTGCATTGCTGTAATTGTCATCCGGTATTATATCTTCTGGCAGTATTTTCAGCTGGCTAGAATAACTTGAATGCTGTCATAGACATTTGTCTGTCCTGTACTGCTTGTATTGCTACTGATTGTTGTTGTTTAATCTGAAAGTCCCAGTGCAACTGAGTGCATGCTTATAGACGATCATTTGATGGTAATCCAAGTTCCGCTGATCCGTCCAGTCTCCCTATAGGCACACTTTGGTACGCAGGTTTGCAACTTTCCTTATTCTGTAGGATCTAGTAGGGATTTAATTGTAGGAATTGATTTTAAGTGTGGAGCTAACGTGTTTTTTACGATTTAGTGTCATCAGTAATTCTGCTGTGCTCAGATGCTGGGCTGTTGATGTGTTTTTATGCAAGAGATGTAGTATTAAGACTTTAGAAAAGTCTTCTGTCCTTGATCAACTGCTGTCTTTTTCAGAGTTTGTCACATGATCTGGGTGAAATTTGAACCTTTTCAGGAAATCAGCAACTATAGGAACTTAGTTGAATATGAAGTTTTGGTTATTTTGCTGGTTAAATATAAATTCTGTTCAATTTAGAAGGCTAGAAGTTTAAAATTTTTATATGTTTGGGCCAGTGGTTAACAATGCCTTAACTCTGCTGTGATGTAAGAAAATTTGCTAGAAAACTGGTTTTGTAAAAAATATAAAGATACTGAAATTTAGATCTAACATGTGTTGCAATTTTTAGTATTTTAACTTAACTTCATCGGTTCATATAAGTTTAAGCTTTTATTAAGTGTTAGTGATTGTTTGATTTGTCAACTGGTTGACCCCAAGTTTTACAGATTAGGGTTGACCACTGAAAATATTAGCATGTTTTTTGTTTTACAGTGTTTTACTTAAGTAGCAAAAGTCATCTACATATAGTATATTTAACCTTGCATGAAGCTTGAGTAATATTTTCGTTAAACCAGACTAATATTATTTTCACATCATCATTTCTGTTGGCAATGGTCTGAATGTCGAATATTTTGCATTTTAGATGAAACTGTATAGTTAGTAATGTTCCACATTTTAATTACTTTTTTATGAATGTTTCTATAATATGGAAATCTGCTGCAGACAATCCTTGTGAAATGAATACTTGAAATATGCTTCTAATGAATTTACAGTTTACAAATAATAAGGGATGTTTTATGAGAAATTTGCTTTGTGAAAATTTGTACGGTTTCTTGTGGAATTTGCGCAAGAAAATTAAACATTAATGAAGATGTCAATGTAAATCAATATTTGTATGGTAACCTCTGCACAGACAGATGTTCACTGGGCCCAGAGCAGCCCTCATTCTGCCATGTTTCATCTGGAGCCCAGGCTGTGGCCCAATGAAGGTGAATGGCAGAGAAGTTACCTGTGTGAGATTTTAAAAATTATTACTTTGTAATTTTTGTATTTCATTGTGTAAGTGAGAACAGTTTAGTTTGTAAAATTATCAGAAAATTTGGCTTAAAATAAGTTAATGTGATCTAGAGTCTGAACATGAAAGTCGATGTAACACCATGAGATATGCAAATATTTTAGCTCCATTTGGTTTTTGTTGTGAATAGGTAAAAGCAGTTTAAATGTGTCGAAAGAAGTTTAATTTATTATCCAAAATTTATATTAAAATAGCTGGATATGGTAACTATTTTGAATTGTGGTTTATTAAGTGTCATAGCTACTTTGATGACAGTGCATTTGGGCAGCACTGCTACTCACTGCGGTGGTTGGTAGTTGGTGTAACTTTCAAGGAGAGTGTTCAATTGTTTATATAAGCTACGTTATTAAACAGTTTCACTGCTTGGACAAATAATAATGAATCAACAGTTTAAGTAATTATCATGCAATTAGCATGTTTATGAAAGCAACTTTAACAGTCACTTTCTAATACTTTCAAGCTGCTCGTGCTATATGAACTACTTTTTGTATCGAGCTGTTTGTCAATTTGACCAGCTGCCCATCAGATTCAAGTGCTTATTTTCTAACATCATTCTGATTGGTGAATGATTTTGGCCGGTGACTTTACTGTATAGGATGCACGGGAGGTTTTTTAAAGTCCTTCAAATGTGTATATTTTGACATGACTTGCATCTGAATGTAAACTGTTACCTTTATGTAAAATGTGCTTTGTGCAGATGAGGCATAAAGTATCGTTTTCAATGTGATGGTGTTCAAGGCTTTGGATATTAAGAATTTTTGTTCTCACAACATCTGTCGAGTTTGTGCCTAAAATTCACCCTCCCTTATTGCTGCATAAGAATCTTTGCCACAAACATAACTACCTAGGTGTGTGATTAAGAGAACTTGCAACTGTTTTGTGAGTTCTTCTAATGTAGCAGATTTCAGTGGAAGATTGTTCCAGAACTAGAGTTGTCAAAAGTTGTCAAAACACAAGATGTTCCCATGTTGCTGTAAAAGAGCTGCATAGTCGAGTGGCTCAGAAATTTTGGGGCTGCAATGCCAATTCTCAACCCTCTCATCAAAATAATTCTCATAAATATTTGTTACATGTGTATGGTATGCTGTTTAGGGGTGCCTCTGCACAATAGAAGTTTGATAAAAATCTTAAAATGATAATGCTGCAGACAATGCAAAAAATCTTGTGGAATTATGCGATAAGCCAGGACATTATTTTGTGTTAGTAGTATTCAGTAAAATCAACATGAAATGTTTAGAAAGGTTACAAACTGACGTAAGAAATCCTTCAAGTCCTACTTCCACTAGTAAGGATTTACCGAGAACTTATGTTTTTCAGTCTTGATTGAAATGTTCATGCTGGTGTTTTGGTCTTATCCCTCTGGCAACTGTCAGTAGTTTAAATACAAATTACGCTTTAACCCTTTAATAATGAGCTGCATTGGTTTCCCATACTATTTTAGTACACAGTCAGTGTTAAAGGGTTAAAGTCACAGTTGCAAGGTAAATGTGGACCCATAAATTTCTTAAAGATTTGTAAGCTTATTGTAAGTGCTCTAGTTATTATGAATCTGCTAAAACCCAACTTCTTGCTACCACAGCCAAAAGTCAACTGTATGAGATCCAATGTGTATTTCAGCATCAGCTCCTTCCAGTCTGAAACTGATTAAGGCGTAGATTTGGCTGCCTGAAGATCAACATTTATTAAATCTTATGGCTGGAATCTATTACCACTGGCACCGGTTTGAGGCACTCCTAAACATCACGTAAACAAGTGAAATTTTGTTAGGAATTTTATTTAGTGCATTATAGTTACTGTAGACTCGTCTCGCTCAAGACAGGAACAGTGTTTGGATAGCATTGCAAACCACAAAGCCCATCCAAGGTGGACCTTGATTGTAATATGGCCCTCGACTGGAAGTCATAGCAGCATTTCTTCCGTAATGTAATAGTTTTAAGTGGATGACAGACAAAATTTTAAAACAATATAGGATCCTAGCTTAATTACATACATGTCTACCTTTCAACTACAATGTTCAGTGGCACAGTAGATACCATGTGAAACTGGCAATTCATCATCAAAACACACAACCCACAGAACGAAGATAATGCAATTCCAAATTACATGTACTATCCATTGTGGTCAAGAAAATCCAGATTTAACTGCTTCACTTCATATATTTTAAACTGGAAAATGTTCTTAGGTTCTTGCTTAGGAGTTCTAAACTCTGTGATGCTTACTAAGTTTTGAACCACTTGCTCAATTTAAAAAGCAAAGACCATCTCAAAGATATGGTGTATTTCAGTCACAAACTCAACTTTCTGATTAAAATTACATTTACCATCGAGAAGCAAATTCACATAACATCAATCAGAATTCAGCTTATGGCTGCTTACCTTCCAACTAATGGCAATAGTCTTTTGCAACTTACTATTACTATATCATCATCATCTGAATCATAACAGGATGATTATATTTACTAACATAATAAACATGTGACAGTTTACATGAAACATCAACACTTAACATCAATAAATTATGGCTTGCGTCTTATGCCACAAAGAAAGTCCACAATTGTAATCAAATGCTAGTTCAGCAAAACTAGGACACTGTTCATGATTGAAACGAAAAACTTCCAATTGACAGAACAGTGGCGTAGAACCATTAAGAAGATCCTGTTGCATGTTAATACAAACTCATTCCCTGCACTGTACAAGTTCTGCTAAAATAAAACACGTTAACCTGTGAACATGGAGATATTAAGAAGCATAGCTTTGCAGGTGCATAGTGAGAAATATTTGTGCAGCCAGCCAAGGCTTGTGCTTAAAAAATCTTTGGCAACTGAAATGGATACCAATATACCAGTTGAAGAAAATAAGATTTTGGACAGTTCAGGCTGGAGACTTCTACAGTAGAGAGTGACATGGGGAATTTCTTTGGCGGGGAAACCGCGGTAAATCCCGCGGTAATGGGGACAACAATTGCGTAATACGCGGTAATGGGGACAAACATTGCGGCAATACCGCGGTAATGGGGTTTACTCTCGCGGTAATACCGCGCGGTAATGGGGAATGAGCCGCAATAAACCCGGGTGATGTTGAGAACTTGAGAACTGATAAGGAGAGTTTATTAGTTTCTGAAGCCTACTAGTCAGAAATAGTCAGGACTTGGTTAATGCAAACTGTCCATAAGATAATAACAGACTAATGCAGTCAACAATACAAATAGTTTTGTAAGCTAAAAACTGTTATTTTTTAATTTGAATTTGTGTAAACTTTTTGCGGGGAATGTGATGTCGTCCTGCGGGGATGGGGTGGGGATGGGGAGCAAACCTGCGGGGATGGGGTGGGGATGGGGAGCAAACCTGCGGGGATGGGGCGGGGATGGGGACAAACCCTGCGGGGATGGGGTGGGGATGGGGACGACTAACTTGGTGCGGGGTGGGGATGGGGACGAGATTGTCTCCCCATGTCACTCTCTATTCTACAGGCATCCATAAAATGGGAGGGGAGGTGTAGAGCAACAAAATTCTACCAAAACGTTTCTGTACAAAATCCAATTCTTAACTGTTTTAGTACGCCTTTGATTATGCTTTCTCATGCATTGGAACATCCTTCTGGAACAGTGCGTCATTAAACATACAAAATATTTAATCACAGACAGCTCAAGAAACCTTTTCAATCCATCTTAAGATGCACCTCTTTAGATCTGTTAGATTATGTTTAGCAAACTTGTGAGGTTATTAAATAGCTAGATACATACACACATATATATGTGATGTTCAAACAAATGTTTGCTTCATCAGTTTAGGGCCTAATGGCCTATGCATGAAATTTTAAAGCTAAGGAAGTTTATTAAGGATTTTATAAATATCCAACTTTGTCCTTAAAATTATAAGAGTTGAAACTAGTGCAGTTGTGTGAATAAAATATAAGTGAGGTGCAGATAGGCTAAAAGGTCATCTGAGTGACTATAGCAGCAGCACAAGACCAAGTCACATATATATATACACATACATACACATATATATATATAACAAATAAACGACAAACAAAACAGATATTAGAAGCTTAAGTTTATTTATATACAAGTCCACAGATATAATTGCAACCAGTTTCTAACACGAGTCACTTTCATTTCTTTCCTTGGACGGGAAGATAAAGCTTGAACTCAGCCGGAAGTTCCTCTTCAGAGTAGAGCCGATCCGAGAAGTAGACACGACGTATGCGACAATTTGCGTGGATCTGCAAGCAGAGACAATTGAATTTTTTAATAAACTCAGAAAAGCAATTTAAGAAAAAGCAATGTAAACCTCAAAGTTATTCCATGCATATCCATATAGACCAATGCCTCACTTTTTAAAGACGTTGATGTGCCTTTGCAACCTGCAGAGACCAAGGTTATCGCATTGATCAGGCAAAAAAATAAAGGCGTGTTTCCGGTAACAGAGTTTTTTTAAACTGGGTAGGTATGTAGGAAAATATTTTTATTTTGGTAAAATATTTTATGCAGTGATTAAGCCCAAAAAATAATGGTGTGTTTCCGGTAACAGAGTTTTAAAAAACTGGTAGATAGGTAGGAAATATTTTTATTTTGGTAAAATATTTGTATGCAGTGATAACCCAAAATTACGCCACTGCCCATTTATGCACAATGATACATGCTGTACCAAAGTATGTATTTTCTATGCGAGTATTAAAAATGCCTATTTGCAGAATGTACCTACAAACTGCTGTAGAAAACAATTTTATTTATTTCATTTTTGTTGACATCGTTTTTCTTGCAAGGTGAAATAGAAAAGAAGGGGCATGGGTGGGGAAGGAATTATGGATATGTACATTAAACAATAAACGTGTAGCAGACAATGGCTGTCTAGGAAATATGCATGGCTGGTAATGTGAGAAAATCGCTGACTTTTCGGGTCTGTTATCTCCTCAACATCATACATATGTGTAAATTGTCCATGGGAAACATTGAGCCCATTTATTGTTATAATATTATTAACGCTGCACATATTTACATAGAAAGAAATCTGGTTTCCTAACGTAGTCTGCTAAGGAGACTGCTTGCTACGAAGATTGGTTGCTATGAAGATTGGTTGTTAAGAAGAATTGTTGCTAAGAAGAATGACTGCTAAGGAGAATGGTTGCTATGGAAGGTGGTTGCTAAGGAGGGTGGTCGCTAAAGAGACTAGTTGCTAGAGTGCCATTGCTAAGGTGGGCGGTAGCTTAGGAGAATAGTTGCTAAGGAAGGCGGTGGCTAAGGAGAGAATTGCTAAGGAAGGTGGTGGCTAAGGATAGAATGGCTGCCAAGGAGGATGGTTGCTAAGGAAACGAGTTGCTGGAGTGTCGTTACTAAAAGATAACTGTAGCTAGGGAAGACGGATGCTAAGGAGAATGATTGCTAAGAAGAGTGGTTGCTAAGGAGAATGATTGCTAAGGAGAGCGGATGCTAAGAAGAATGGTTGCTACGGAGAGGATGGTTGCTAGGGAAGGTAGTTGCTAAGAAGACAAGTTGCTGGGGTGTCCTTGCTAAGGAGAATGGTTGCTAAGGAGAATGGTTTGCTAAGCAAACTAATTGGAGAGCTGCTGCTAAGATACCTGTAACTAGGGAAGGCGGTTGCTAAGGAGAATGGTTGCGAAGGAAACTAGTTGCAGGAGTGTCATTGCAAAAAGATACCTGTCGCTAGGGAAGACGGTTGCAAATGAGAATGGTTGCTAAGGACAGCAGTTGCTAAGGAGAATGGTTGCTAAGGAGGATGGTTGCTAGGCAGGGTGGCTGCTAAGGAGGATAGTTGTTAGTTAGGGTGATTGCTAAGGAGACTGATTGCTAAGGAAGGTGGTTGCTAAGCAGGACGGTTTCTAAGGATAACTGTTGCTATGGAAGGCTAGTGCCACTGCTAAGGAGAATGGTTGCCCAGGACAGCGGTTGGTAAAGGGAATTGTTGGTAAGGAAGGCGGTTGCTAAAGAGGCTGAGTCTGACTTTGTAACGGGTTGCTAATGAGGCTGACGTGGAGGCTTTTTTGCTACAAAGGTTGGTTGCCAAGGTAGAATGCTATGGAAGTTGTTAAGTAGGCTGATTGCTAAGAAGGCTGAGACTGACCTTGAGGGTGGTTGCTAAGTAGGCTTTACTTCTACAATGGCACGTACGATAATAGGTATTTCTGATACAATGAATATGGCAGTCAGATTTGTTAAATAACCCTGGCAAGTTACCGTGAGAAAATCCATGTGAAGTACAATAAAAAAAATTTTAATTTTCGTGGCAAAAATGTGACTCGGTCGCGTTACCGGAAGCACAACATTATTTTTTTTTTGCCTTACAAGCTTACAGTTTGGCATAAATGCTATCAAGAATCAAGCTGGCATTTGTTAGTTAAGTAGCTCAGTGTACACAAGTTTATTATTTTATCACTGACTTTTTATCCTCCAGTGTACACCGACTCCAACTACACGTATGTACAACTTTAGTAAGTAGCAGGTAGTTTTTCAGTACGAATATTTCTTTACCTGAACTCTGAGTGTCTCGATGTAGTTTGTGCCGTAAGCACGCCTCGTGAAGTCGGAAAGGTTGAACTGAATCTGGTTCCATCCATCATCCAATCTCATTGGCATCGTGCAGATGAAAGGCTTGACTCGCGTCGTGCTCTGGTAATTACTCGCTCTGAAGCGTCGTCGCACATTCTTGTCATCCAACACCTATGGCATCAAACAGCATCATCAGTCATAGTATGGATTTTCTTTCAGCTATTAACTTACACTTCCTTTCAAATCAATGCATCTAACCCGAAACAGACTTTACAACATCACGCATACAATTAACCCATAATACATTTCAGGTTGCATATACTAAATTGAGAATTATTTGTTATAATATACAGTAGTCATTACATTAAATGGCAATGTATGAGCCTTTCACCACTGCATCCTAAGACCACATCATTGCAAAGCTTCTGCATTACCTTCCAGCTGGCTAACCTTACAAGTCTTCATTGTAATCTCATGAAACTTGACATTAAACGGTATCAATACACACTTTCTAATGTGACTAAAACGTAGAACCTGAAACCTGCTCATGTATTGCTTCTCTTAATGTACAAACGACATTAGTCCAACATACAAATCTCTTAAATATAGTTATGATAGAACGTGAAACATGCAAGGCTTATTGTTATGATGCCAGTACCTAAAGCAGAAATAAAATCGAAGCTTGAGTGAATGAAATCACAGAGATCACAGGCTCATTACAAGATGAGCCAAAGTCAAAGGAATATGGCCGTCATCTTTACCTGCACTTCAAAGGTGAAATATTTCTTAAGGTTCTTGATGATCATGACAAGAAATGGCAGCTTGATACCAAGTGTCTTCTTTGGATCAGCTGGACAGGTGATAAACGTTGTGCTGGAAAAAACAAATTTTCACAAATACTGTACACTAAAGTAAGCTAACATTCTTATATAAAAACTTGTAGTGCCTACACTGAAGCTGACCTTAGAAAAAAAATGATTATTTTTAAAGTTAGATAAAGACTTTTAACTCTATTCAAGCTAACTAAAATTAGTTTTGTCATTGGAAACACCTGTACATTGGTAAGGAGAATGTCCTGTACCTATTGGGTTTGATTTACCAATTAGAGCTGACCTTTTGAAAACAGCAACAGAAATATTTTGCAATTTGTTATAATTATTATATTATTATTACTATTATTCAATTACTACTATATTATTACTGCATTCTGGTTTTAAATTTCTGTTGCTTGTTGATCAATAAAAAGTATCAATCCATAAGAATGATAGATCAAAGCTTTTCTCTCATTATTGCACATGTATGTATGTATGTATGTATGTAGGCATTTTACATAGCACATTTTAAGTACCTCAAAAAGTGCTGTAGCCTACCCATGACTATCTAACATATGTATGATATACACAGCATCAAAGGCAACAGTATGCAAGTGTATTGGGAGACTGCTCTAGAAGGACGGTCCAACACACGAGAAGGCAAGATGGGATGAGCTGATAATTATTCTTAGTCCAGACCTTAGCCAGCCACTCGTCCACCAGTCCTTTGGACGGGTGGAAATGATTTTGGACAGGCATAAATTGTTTGTGTTAAATGTAATATAATGTAAAATCCATTCCTCCCTTCACCTGAAGTTAACAGATTGTTGTTTGTGTCATTCACAGTCATTGTATGTTAAAAAACTGTTACAAATGTGATCAAAACCCACAGATCCATTCACAGTAGGATGGGGCATTGCCGTCGGACTCATACGCTCACGGCGTCGGGTGGACACGACTTCGAATGCTTTTGGACACCCTACTCTTTATTTCTGGCTACGGTATGTCTAAGTCTTAATGTTAGTTCACCTTGAAAATTTAATATCAAGCCTTACCTGACATTTGTTCCTACAATTTCTAACACCAGCGACTGAATATCATTATCTGTGATACGCTTGATGTGACCATTTCGGACCTGTAAGTAACAATTAAACCAAGTAAATGCAACAACCTAAATTCGTAGGACAAGTATAAAGCTAAAAGCTATTACAGCAATTAAAACGGGTAAATGCAACCATCTCAGTTCATAGCAAAGAAGATTTCAAAAGCTTTTATGCCTCCAGAATTCGGTCCCGCAAAGCCAAATTCACCAAGGTCGTCATTTAATTCCGGACCTACTGGGTTTTAGGAAGAACCATGCACCAAAATAAATGCAAAATGTAACAAAACTATATGAAATGCACGTATATCAGAAAAGACGACCTCCCAAATAAATTACCAAGAAACAAAATGAATGATCGGTGCGCTGAAATCGTAGAACATCAATTTAACACGTTTTACGATTTTACAACTGGTGTGTCGTCGGTGCTTTTACCTTCTTGTCCCAAATCTGTAAAGGTTTGCTTCCGATACTGTAGAGTATCGATAAGAATCCGCTCTGAAACGTATTCTTGAACATTTCTGATGGCGAAAATCCACAATTTTGAACCTGACAACTGAACCGATTCCGCTAAAGAGCAAATAATAAACTGAGACGATAAGAAATCTTTGTCATCATTATATCGACCATGAATATAGTTCGATCACTAAGGACTAATCACCCGGCGAAACAATCTATCATATCAACCGTAATTTAACCTATTTTGCTTTCTTAAAATGCATTTGAGTCTTAAAGTACTTCAGTGTACTGCAATTTATTGTAATTATATATAATAAAAGTATTTTATTTATGAAGTTTATAAGAAATGTGTTGCGAACTATTTTATGAAAGTGCGCGCAGGTGGTGATGGATTCATTTCCGGGTCGTTGCGATCATAGGGCGCTGGTTTCCATGCACACCACGTGCGTCTGGTTCATGAAACAGATCGAAGAGATTTGAATATAATCACCGACTTATTGTTCGACAGTGGGCAGAGGCCGTTGCCTAGCAGTCAGGTAAGCCAGCATGTGTAGGCCTCGTGGAATAATTTGTAAGTCTTTAAGACTGAGGGTAAATACAGGATCTCGGCTAAAGTTATTTGTGAAATTTATGAATCTTAATTAACAACGTTATTAAACGGTATCGTTATTAGAATCGCAGCGGTCTCAGCGAAGCGGTCAGTGAATGGTTACTAAGGCCTAGACGTCGTGAAAAGAGAGGCACGTGCGAGCCTGGGACATCGTTGCGCCGTCCACCCACGACATCCGGTCATCCGCGATATAAGATTACGATTTTATTTGTATTTTAATAAGGTATTACCATTCCATGCTGAACCACCAGAACCTGCTTGCTTTCAAAAACTTCTTGTCTGCAACCTTCAAAGAAAGACTGATGGTGTTGCCACTCACTGAGCATGTTTGCTTTTGACATTACTACTGGTAGTATGATCACTTCCCTACTTTTACTGGGCAGAGATCACCTCAACATAAGCAAGCCTTTCAAATCAATCTGTTCAAAAGTTTTGGCATTACACTGATTAAAAACTTTTTATATACTTATCACTTGTTGCCGTTAACACTTGGGCACACACCATAGGGACTTGTAATTCCAAAACCATACCACAGTCCAATTCTACAGGACTTAGAGCAAATGAGGCTTACTCATTCTACAAGACTTCACAAAGTGGTCAGCCATTAGTCCATGCTAAATGCAAATTAAGAAATCCATTTAATCGAGGCAGGCAGAGACTTATTTACTTCTCAAAATCAGCACAAACGAATGACATGCTGATTCAAAAATTTATCTGAAAGATTCAAAAATTACGCTGAAAGACATGCTATTCAAAATTCTCTCAAAGACATGCTGATCCAAAAATTCCTCTGGCAGACCTGCTGATTCCAAAATTTCTTTGTAAGAATGCGGATTCCTCAAAAAATTCCTCAACAACCAATGCATTTTGAGTTTAGAACTTTTATTATAAAAATGTAGCCAATAAATCAAAACATCCAGATTTAATTAATTATTTAAGGCACATTTATAAAACTAGCAAAATTCAGTTTCCGGTGTTACAATTAGTGTATTCAACACAGCTGACGACTTTCCTTTATTATTGCTATTAAATATACATGTGTTATTACAGTGCTAAGCACAACAAAACATCAACAAAACACAAAAACACTGGGTACACAAAAAACTACACATGATCAAAATTTAACAAGAACAACAAAACTCACATTTCAAATAACCAAAATCTGATTAACAACAACCAAATTGGATGCCTAGGAGGCCAGGTAAGGCATGGCAAATCAAATTTAGACATTAGGATATGCCTTCTAATAAAAAAAAACTGTGACCAAAAGCAGTCATTTGGTTGAAGTATACACATTAACATAAATAACCAACATTTGGACAACTTGTTCTTACTTGTTCCGAAAGAGTTAAACGGACAACCAATGTCATGCAAGAAAGCCAAATTTATAAGACAATCCAATGAAATCACACATAAAGACAGAAGTTGTTACACAAGAAGTGTTGCAACGCTCTTAACAGCGTTGGCCAAATGTCTTCGATATGTCAGCAACCATAATTGATAAGAGTCAACGGAATTACGATAAGCTGAGCTTCAAGTTCAGGAAAACCTCTTAAAGACATCTAACAGAAGCTTTCGATTAGCTTCTGTCTGCACGAAGGTTCGCAAAACTTGTGGAACTGAAGATCCGACCACATTCACGACTTCTTTCACAAAGCGCTGTCTCTCAGCATCATTCATATTCTGCAAAACTTTGATCATCGAGTCATAGTCGTTCACAGTCCAGTAACCTACAGCACTTCCTGAAACAACAGAAATAAAATCACCTGTTGTCATTTTTGGACAAAGTCAGACAGACTAAAAGTCTATCTGACTAAATTTTAATCTCTGATCATTTTGCCCACATGACTGCAAGTCTTAAAATTTCCTACTCATAATTATGATAATTTTGGCCACATTCATTCCAAGATTTTCAAAAACTTTGGTTTGAAGGAAAGCGATTAAATCTGCAGTGGACATCAACAGGCAGTTAGCCTGTAGAGTAGAGAGTGACATGGGGAGACAATCTCGTCCCCATCCCACCCCGCACCAAGTTAGTCGTCCCCATCCCCACCCCATCCCCGCAGGGTTTGTCCCCATCCCCGCCCCATCCCCGCAGGTTTGCTCCCCATCCCCACCCCATCCCCGCAGGTTTGCTCCCCATCCCCACCCCATCCCCGCAGGACGACATCACATTCCCCGCAAAAGTTTACACAAATTCAAATTAAAAAATAACAGTTTTTAGCTTACAAAACTATTTGTATTGTTGACTGCATTAGTCTGTTATTATCTTATGGACAGTTTGCATTAACCAAGTCCTGACTATTTCTGACTAGTAGGCTTCAGAAACTAATAAACTCTCCTTATCAGTTCTCAAGTTCTCAACATCACCCGGGTTTATTGCCGGCTCATTCCCCATTACCGCGGTATTACCGCGAGAGTAAACCCCATTACCGCGGTATTGCCGCAATTTTTGTCCCCATTACCGCGGTATTACCGCAATTGTTGTCCCCATTACCGCGGGATTTACCGCGGTTTCCCCGCGGGGAAATTCCCCATGTCACTCTCTACTGTAGAGGAAAGAAATTAGTTCAGCTTATCTGCAGAATATATTCAGCTACTATTAAAGAAGCAGCTTTTAATCATAAGTAAGTAAGTATATTCTTTTATACTTACTTATGATCATTAATTTTTAAGTATCTTGTCAATGCCAATTATTTAGCTATTGCCTTTGCATAACTTCAAACATTTATCCATGCATGAGAGTGAGATTTAGTAACTTAGCATAATAAAGTTGAAGCTATAAGTAAAGTGAATTTCAATTGCATTCAATTACCTGCAATCCCGCCAAGCAAAGCGCCAACTGGGCCTCCCACTAATCCGCCAATAGCTGTACCAGTAGCTCCATACACTACTTGATGGACAACACCTAGGAACAAATTTTGAACTGTTCTCACTCAAGGTAAACAACACATATAAATAAATACAGAACATTTCATTTAAGTTTCAGCAAACCCCAGAACCTTCTGGCACTGTTGTTCCACTATCAAAAACTGTCAAACACTTTGGGTCACTCTGGACAGTAATGTCGCATTTAGATCCCACATACCTACCTTTGCAATTCCTGTTTCTATCAATCAGGGCAATCTGTCATGTAACGTCTGCTCTTACCAAACTGTGCTAGTCGGAGATTAAAATCTCACAAATCCTTTAGTCCCACCACGATCAGTATGTGGTCTTTAATCTAGTTACAGACTCCTGCATAATTTAGCCATAGAGCTCTCTGGTCCTAGATGTAAGCAAACTTCCTCGACTTCCAAGTAAACAGATATGGTTATTTAAAGTAGTGGTGGCTGCAGGCCGGATGTGTTTAACATACATGTAGGCTAGTGCTTTTTAAACTTCTTTGTTGTGAACTAGCAACTATTTTCTTAGGTCTGCATAGTGCCCAAGTAACATAATAAGCACTGTATGAGCACAGAGTCCATTGATTTTAGGAATAGTTACACTGAAAACAAAATGGTACATGATAAAGTAATTGCATTGAAGTTTTGAGTGTTCATGTCAGTGATGTAGTACTTGAGTCTGGAGCGATTTTCTATGGACTCGGACTCAAACTGTTTCGACTCGGACTTAGACTCAAACTCAAAGTCCCCGGACTCAAATTTGACTCACTGACTTGGTTTCTGAGTCAAACATTTTTGCAAACAGGCAACTGTGCTGCCACGACTACACTTAGTGGCAGTAGCAGGTTTAGCTGTTCCTACCACAAGAGTGCACCTGTTGAATGTGTGTTTAGCAGTGGAAGAATTTTATGTGCCCTCATCGTGCCAGATTATCAAACAAAACTTCATCCAATTTAGTGTTTTTAAAGTGTATTTTGTATAAATTGCATCAACAATTCTTTCTGAATAAATTATATAGTGTTGTTAGTTTTTCTATGCCACTGAATTGTGTGTTTCAGCGTATTTTGAATGTTCATGGACTCAGACTTGGACTTGATCTTTAGTGACTCGGACTTGGACTTGAACACCTCTGGACTCAGACTCGACTCGAGTTAGATGAACTTCGACTGAATCGACTCAGCTCAGGTGGACTAACCCACATCACTGGTTCATGCTATCCCTCTACAGACTTCAACAACTCGGTTGTACTCTGAACAACCCTAGGACAGAAGAAATTTTTAAGCCTTACATCTTTGCACTATTTTGTATTTGATATATTCATAAAGGCAAATATATATTATGCTTTGTGTGTTTTTCATTTTGACACAGAGCATAAACCAATAACAAAACTGCTTCATTTCAGGCTTGACGTCCAACTGACACCACAGAGAAGAACAAGTTCAGCATTATGACTCAAGCTATATTATCTCTCTCACTGTAGTTTAATAAATAATACATAATGACGACATGTTTGCACTGACCTTGAAAAGTTTTCTTTAGATTTGGATCAGTCTCAGCTATTTCCATGATAAGTTCATAAGTTATGTAAGCCATATCTTGTGTTTACCAGCACTGAGCAGGCTACAGGCGAATAGTAAATATCCTAAGTGAAAAAAATCACATACATGTATTTGTTTATGACTTTTGAATATAAACTATGTAAATGTAATGCAATACTGTACTTCAGTAAAAGTTTTAATACTTCTACTTATAATACAGTATTATTAACATTTTAATGCAGTGCTTTTTTTCTAGCAATAAAGGCTCTGGAACTAAAAAAATTCAGAACAATTATAGTGCTGCCATATTTTATGCTAATATTTATATTTCGTATATTTCAGTATCAATAAACAATGAAAGCACTGAAATTAAATTAAAGTATCTAAATAATTTTAAATGATTTTTTTATTA
This sequence comes from Aporrectodea caliginosa, assembly GCA_020284085.1. Lineage (NCBI taxonomy): Eukaryota > Metazoa > Annelida > Clitellata > Crassiclitellata > Lumbricidae > Aporrectodea > Aporrectodea caliginosa. The sequence continues at coordinate 271,075 of JACEVL010000955.1, forward strand.
AAAATTTAAATTAATTAAAATATTTTTTAATAGCTGAAAAAAGGTCCCGGAATGCCGTTCCGGACCGCTCCGGCTGAAAAAAAGCACTGCTTTAATGACTGCATTGGTTTTCCAGTCAGTTTTATTACACGCTCGTTGTTAAAGTATTAAAGTGGAAATATTTACTTTGTATAAAGGGTGGTCATCTAGTTTTACTGATATCTTGATTTTACTTATCTTTCAGTACTTATACTTCGTTAAAACTTACCATTAGAGTTCATTATAAAATTGCCTTGTGATATTTACCGATGGTGGATTTAACAATCTGCTGCACTTGGGCCATGCTTTTTTACCACCTAAATATTGACGTTCCAAAGTTTAACCCTAACCAATATCATCATAATAATACTCATTAATATAATTAAATTAAAGATAATGTTCAATTGTAAATTTTAAAGTTCTGCCAGACTGCCACCCTAAGCCATGGCCTTGTTTATTTCTATAGTAAATCCACCACTGGTGGATTTTACTTTAACGTGTGATTCACAGTTATACAGAAACAGTAGACTCTAAGTTTACCGGTCAGATGCACAACTGCATACACATGGGGCAAAAGGGGTCATGTCACTTTCTGCATGGAAAGAGGGCAAAAAACCAGAGCATTGTGGCCATTGCCACAATAGCAGCAGGACACTAAAAATATATAAATTCCTTCTCTTGGGCTCAAGCCATAAGCTTCACAAGTTTGGCCAACTTACTTTCCTTCACTTCAGTAGATAGGTTGTCCCTTGTGCTGGGTCTGCAAGTAATTTAGGCATGACTTTATAATATACTTAATGTTTTACACATTTGCAAATCTGTTTTCTTTCATGCATTAGACATCCACTGAATGAACCATCAAAATATCCTGAGTTCACTAAATATATCCAGAGTTTCTTGATTACTCTAACTTGCTTCCAGCTAATGGAACAAATAATTTTCGACAAACTTATAGTAGGCCTATCATGGGCTGAAGGATTATACAATATCTTTGGGCATAAGGCGCGGACGCCGGACGGTACCAGGTTTTCTAATGATGACACTAACCCTGACCCTAAATGACCTTTATGACAAGTGACCGGACCATAAACGACGCTCACGATGCCAGTAAACTTGGACCCTATATCCTTCAGCCCCCGATTCTATAAGCTTCTCCAATTTTGTACTACATTACACCTGGGACTATTATTACTGACGGGATACGCAGCGGCAATATGTCAGCCAATCAGAGATCGTCTTTTCTGAAACATCGCGGGCGATGTATGTGACCATCTATTTTTAGATTACACTGTCATCCGGGCACTCAGCAGGATAAATACTCTCGACGGAGCAAACGCAAAACAAAGCCAAATAAATCATTCTCGACGTTGTTTTAGTAATTTACAAGATACATACGTTGCAAATATTTTTAGTGAATTAAGTCGCTTTCATTTCGTAACGACAATCGTCCAGAAAAGAAACGGGACTAAAACTGATCTGACCTGGAAAGGTCCCGGATGTAAAATCAGAGTCACAGACATAATCTAGGGCAATGACCCAATTTTCGTCCGTTTCGAATCCCTTCAGTTATAATAATCCCAGATTACACACACACACACTTAAAATGTGTACTTTACGTTGCGTTTTACCTTTACTAAACGCTTTGGTCTTATTCTATGAATGAACACTGTAATTTATGTACGATATGTAAGAGTTATCAATCAATAATTATTCGTTTAATTCAATAAATCCAGTTGTCAAGGACGCAGCTGGTTACAAGCAACACTGTTGTTGAGCCGTGCTTGAGTTAGTTATGGGAGTAATTATAGGTCAATTTAATATACATCTTTGAATAAGACTCGCGGAATGTAGTTAAAACCAATTATGCCCTACACAGTCTGTTGTGAAAGCCACTTACTCTGGCCAGTCTCGGTCTCTCAGATCAGGTTTCTTGCGGAATGACAGTCTGATTTTAAAAGTGAAAACAAGTAGACTTTGTTCGAATGGCCTAAACACTCCGTAAACAAAGATAACAGCTGACGCAAGAAACCTCGGGGTTTTCCCAGTAGGCTATACGAACATCGTCGGCCACCGAAGACTTCACACAAAATTCCACATAAATTCACCCTTTGATCCAAAGCATGGTGATCCTAAGTTACCTTAATCGTCATTCGATGATCTTACTATAAACTTCGGGTCTTCAACCATTCCTTTTATTTCTCCCGGAGCGAGTCTCCCGGAAGTGGATTTTCCCTCCCGTCTTTACCAGGGATACAGAAAGCTCCATGTTCTGCGTTCTCTGTCTTTATTTGACAAATTCTGTTATAAATTGAAAAGACGAATTAGTTTAACACTTTTCGGGTTTTTTAATCATTGGTGGGTTTTCTTCTTAAAAAACAAGGAAATAATCCAAATAACGACATGCTGCATCTAGTGCAGAAATCCGAACAGCAAAAGAACAGCTAGGATCTGAGTGGTAGAATGTGGGACGTGGTAGCCGATTGGTTAGAGCGCTAGGCCTGTGACTCTGTCCAGAAATAGCTGTTCCACCTCTCTGGAAAAACCTCCCGCCAGAATTACGACAACGACCTGATCCATCCTACAAAATCAGCGAAACCACTTCTGCACAGGTCTTTCACTTAAAACCCGTCTGTTTCACAAATCCTGCTCTGATTCATCCTTTTCCACTTACCTCTGTCGCTGATCCGGTTGTAAATGCCATCCACCGTATGATCCGTCTGACGGATTCTGACGTTCTGCGTGTCCCTTGGAACTTTGACATGGAACTGATTTTGACCTTATACCTCCCAATCTTTTTTGTTTTCTGTTTACCAACGCGACGGTGTTTACTTTATGTCTGCTAGTCAGTGCACGTGTTTAATGCGATACCTCGGGTAAAATTTTGTCGTAGGCCTAATCAACGACCTCTTGTATGGGGCCCAAGGAATCTATGTGTAGGCCTATAATAGGTCCTCAGTCCTTGTATGGGGCCTAATGAATTAGTGGTTATCAATATCATAGTAAGGACCATTCTTTGAGTAGCCTATAAAGGACGTAAGGGAGGGCGGAGCAGGAGCTGGAGCTGGGCTGCTGGACGGTATCACTGCACGTGACAAGAAGCCTAAACGTGTAACGCCACAAAGCTTTGAAAAGAGAATTTTGATCCATTTTAATATTTTCTACAATGAGTTTATTTTATTTTGAGTCCTATTTTATAAATTTATTATATTGCTTTATGAGCTTATTTTTCTAAAATGAGTTGACGTATCAGCAGCAAAACTCTAGCCAGAACTTGTTTTAAATTGATATTCTAATGTTTCCAGAGGAGCCAAAAACTCTCAATTAGTAACTCTTCAAGCTCATTTTCATCATCTTGAGCTGGCATTGAACCTTACTGTACCTCCCTGTCAACTATGTTTTGACTGAGCACCGATAGTTGTTAATAGAAGAGCCAGGGTTCTGCAAATGAACTTCTTTGGGCACAGTAGAAATCTTGAGATGACCATTACGATAAGTGAAATTACGAGTTGTAAAGTTGGAATAAGGTTTGTGAAATTTTGTTTGGGAATCGACTTAATTATTGGGTATGAAGCCACAGTATATAGGATCAAGAGTGTTTTGTGGTGATGCCGGATTTCCATAAATGGTTTTTCTACAAAGCAGCTTAGCAGAGCAACATTAAATAACGATCTTTGGGCATAATGACTTTCATGATAGCTGACCCAAGACAATTGGGTCAATTGCCCCAAAACTCACCTGATCCTGTACCTTGTTATCGTCGACCGAAAAGACACCCACCTTAACATCTGCTGTGCCCTCTCTGATCCCCTGGAAACTGGACTCGGGACTACTCTTTTGGACAACCCCTCTGACTAGACGCAGCACTCGTGAATAAGCTGGTGCCCTGCGCTTGGCTTTCGAGTGGCGCTTTAGAAGTTTGGAGATTACGATTACGAATTATGTACGTTCTTTTGTCTTCATAGCTGGTATGCAATGTGCCACTGCAGATTGGCCAGTAATGTACGTCCCTAAATTTTTGATAATGTTTCTTAATTACATTGAAGTTTTTATTTGTGGTGATGTTGGATTGAGAAGTCAGCTTTACCCATTTCCTGAAGCATCAATCCATATGGGAAATGACATACCCTTTCAAAGTTTAGTTTGGACACAAATGATTATGCTCTCTGTATATATGTACATTGTACATCTGCAGTTTGTATGCAACAAATTCAGGTGTACAACTTCATTACTTAATTGGTTAACCTCCAAAGGTAACCTAGCAAATGTAGTTGTGGTAACAATATTGTGCCATTTTGAACCAAAAGTTCATTAGCTAATATCTGCAATTCTGGACATTTGTACCGACATTTGAGAAAGACAGAATGTGTGTTTGTGAGAGGGGAGCGAAAAGAGGGATGGGAATGAATGGGGCAAAGTATTCAGTGGATATAGGAGAATGTAGTGAAGGAATTAGTGGCACATGAAGACATAAAATTAGAGAGAGAGAAAAAGTAGTGAGGAAAACAAGGAGAAATATTGTGTGTCTTGACATGCAGAATTTGTTTGGGCCATGAAAAATTAATCAACTGATTGGTTGATGATTGTTTTGCAATACTTAACTGAAATGAGATAAAATGTTTTTAAAAAATGTCAGATAAAACTGACTACACTTCTCAGACGTTTCCTTAATTAACAATAGACACAAATTAAAACAGACACACATAGAAGCACAGAAGGCACACAAAAGACACACACCCAACTAAATAACATCAATGCCAAATTATGCCACAGTCCTCTGCTGATTCTTCAGCATTCAAAGTCAACAGTTTTCTGCGCAGGAAGTAAACACAGCTGTCATAGGATGCATTATATGTGGCAAAAGACACAAAACACACATGCCCAACTAAATAACATCAATGCCACTGTCCTATTTGCTGATTTACTGTTAAATGGCATTTAAATTGGACAGTTTTCTGCTCAGGAACTAAACACAACTGTTGAGTGATGCATAAACGTGGCAAACGAGGTACTGTCCATGTGATTTGTGAAAATATTTTACTTTCTTTGGCTGGAAGAGTACAATGCAACAAATAACACAGTTTCCTAATGTGATCATAACGATAGCATTCGTTTACAGAGGAATCATTTAGTGTGCTGATATCAATGTATACTACTATTATATATACACTTCATCTGGGACTAATGCTCGATCCCTGCAATGAATTTTATTTAGACTGTGAGAGAGTTCTGTGGTGATCAGCATATGGAAGAGGTCTGTGCATTAAAAGATTCTGAGTGCATTTTACACATGTTCTGTTTATCCAGAATGACAACCCCAAAACCTTTCACCATCATCTGCTATGGCAGCTTGCCATGCCAGGCAATGTCCACCCAACACCAAATCTGAACCACTAATCAATGTATTCCAGTGGAAGACAAATGTCACCTACTATCCTAAGGCTTTTTGGAATGCATTTTCCCTGCAGCACTTTGGACAATGCTTACACTCTTCAGCAGCAACGAACGTTTACTTGTCATCTCTCTGCCATTGTCGACTGCAACATATTCTTAAACGAGATCATGCATCCACTCTTCACAATCTGCCATATCTTGTACGTCTGTGCCCAGCCTGTGAAACAGATGATGTGACGCTAGTAGGCAAATTGCTGTCGAGTGATGTCGCTGAGGTCTTTCATCAGTCCCTCAATGTTTGCCATTTCTTCTGTAAGCTCATCGGAGCCGTTATAGTTCTGCAAAAATATACACAACATTTAAAAACTCCTGGCAAGAACATGACAAGTCATACTCTCTCATGGCATTGGCTCATTAATCCAGAGCAATCTCGAATTCCACTTGCATCTATATGTTGTTCTAGTACTTGAAGCACCTGAGGACATATTTTCGTTGTTCAGTTGCACCATTTAAGAATTTTAGTTATCATCTATGAAATGTTTACAAAAGGTGCAGGGTAAATGTCCAGATATGTACACCATGATATACAACTGCTATATCAATATCTTAATATGAAACTATCAACAATAAAGCAACAAAATGACAACAGTAAAACAACATGAAACAACAATACCAATGACATTCAGAAATACCATTTCTACCCCTAACTTAACTTTCCTGGGATCACTCCAACCTTGAATAAAATGCCATTTAAATATGTCAGCCTCATAGCCAGACGTGGCGAGTTTGAGGACGGAAGCCAAGAAGCTACTAAATTTGGCCACACAGCCAAGACAGACGTAGAGGCCTAACTACGCACTTCCAAAGGTACTAAGAACCCACAATGACAAACAGGAAGACAGATTCATAATCTGCNTCCTGACGAGACGCGCCTACAACCAATGCCGCTTCGTCTTATATCGACTGGTCCTTGGCCTAGTTTTCATGTCTGAGCCCCTTGCTGCCGAAATCAATTCAATATCATGGACCAATGAGGATTGGCTGATCACTCTGATTTTGACGGACGCTGATGTATAGCCCAGTTCAGCCTGTCTGCGTGTCTCTGTCTGCGTATCTGGTACAGTCGTGTGACAGACAGACGGACGGACACACAGACAGACGGAGAGAGACACACAGACAGAGACACGCAGACATAGACACACAGACAGAGACACATACAGAGACACACAGACAGAGACACATACAGAGACAGAGAGACACTAATTCGACATGACAACTCTGGAATTCGTAATAGGCTTCCGCCTTAGCCAGACCAGGACTGAGTCACGCAGAACCTTGTTGTTTGGGAGGGTAGCCATTGGTCATACAACTGCCTGATGTAGGCCTCGGACCGGCTTCAACCGGCCTCTGGACTGCATACCTAGTCCCAGGGAATGCAGTATACATGTGCATTGTACCCCGTCTTACAGGGATGGGCAAATTACATGGTAAAATGTAATTGAATTACAAATTACAAATTACTTGGGAAAATGTAATTGAATTACAAATTACAAATTACTTTAGAAATTTGCTGGAAATTACAAATTACAAATTACGTAATTTCAACTACATCAAATTACAAATTACATACATAATTGTGATCAAGAAATTCAGTCGGGAAACACATGCTTTATTTCCACTGTTCACTGCTTGATATGTATTACAATGCTTGAAACTGTTTATTTAATTTTCTCTAAGAAGTAGCAACTGTTTGAACAAGTTATCGATAAAGGACGTCTTTTTGACCTTACAATCATGCTTGCAAAATCTACCAGTGCAGATGAAGGAAGTGCAGCATTAAATAGTATAAATAATATCTTTAAAGTTATCTATGTGTGGTCTACAAAACATAGAAGTTAGGCTATAAGGGAGTTAGGCCTACTTCTCACTGGATCGATGCATCTACATAATACATTTGAGCGATCTCAGTTGCCTTAAGTAGCAAGCAGATGTTTTGTTGGAGCATACATGCACGATGGAGTAGCGCAACTGTAATACATAGTGAGTTCGGTCTAACACTTGAAAAAATTGCTGCTACCATTTCTGACAATGGCTTCAATTTTGTGAAAGCATTCAAAGAGTTCAGTGTTGCTATCGTTCATTCCAGAGATACAATAGTGATGGTGATCAAGATAAGGAAAAGATGCTTTCAAAACTGCTCTGGTTGTGGAGTCTCTCTAGTTTTCTTCTCAAAGTAATTGATTTTACAGATGTAATTTGAAATTACAAATTACATGAAAAAATGTAATTCAATTACAAATTACAAATTACATTGATCCAGAGCAACAAATTACAAATTACCAATTACAATTGTAATTCAAATTACGTAATTTCAATTACATCAATTAAATTACTGCCCATCCCTGCCGTCTTATAATCCAAGCCTGTAAACAGTGCAGGAAGGTCGCCCAATGTGCCCCCCGGCCAGAGGTGATCAATACAATAAGGTTAGGCATACAACATAACCGGCCGAACTTTACGCGTAACAATTGGGATACAATGGACCTGATTAATTAAACCCGTATTCTTGGATAAGCACCAGGCACATATAGGCCTAGCCCTACTTACGTTATACGGATGGCTTTAAACAGGGGCTCTGTCTAATGTATAAGGAACAACCCAGTTAGCTCAATGTAATTTTTATGCCAGATAGGCCTAGGCCTACATTGTTTTAGCTTCTGTGATCTATCCACGTTATTTTATAGACCGATTTATTAGTTTTGATACTTTGTGACACCAATCTCTTCCATGCTGACCTTCTGTTCATTTTTCTTCCTCTTGCATTTCCTAGTTCTCCTCCTTCGTTCCTTCTCCCAACTAATCTTGAGTGCATTAGTAAGAGGAAAATAATACCTATATATTAATATATATATATATATATATAATATATATATTATATATATATATATATAAGTTTAGACTCCTCTCTGGAATCTGTCCAAAAGCCACCTGTTTAGTCCTTTACCTCACTACTCTCCGAATAGGGCCGTATTAAGGCTAGCGCGGGCCAGGCCGCCAGGGTGCTGTGGTTACCTTCCAAAGCCCCCCTCTGATAACCACCAGTTCGCCACGCACATGTTTATAAAATGCGGGCCCCTCAAAACTGCGGGCTTACGCCAATCATCGTCGATATGACGGCGTCGTTAAATAAACGTATTTTAAGTAAGTAACTGCGGGCTCAGATGCTGCAGCACCCTTAGCACCCCCTTAATGCGGGTCTGCCTCTAATTCTCTGGTCTGTTTGCTCAAGAACATTTGATGGGATTATGGACCTCATGAAATTCCCGCCACTGCTCATTCTCTGGCAGTGCCAATTCCAAGCCTCGATAAAAGAGGAGGGCGACGCCAATGATCTTTGTTATCACACAGTGTCGTTAAACTAAAACTACTACTACTATAGGCCTCGTGTGACCATGACGGCAAAGAACTCTATTTTAGCCTCTCCTGTTCCTTCTTGTTCTCTCGTCTTCTTCGTTTACCTCCTTGTCACCCTTCTCTTCCCCTCCGCTTCCACAACAGCAGCCTCTTGGTCCCTCTGCTGACAGGGCCAGCTGATGTCAAGGGGCCCTGTAGCCTATACGAACGTTTCTTTACAGGGATTCGGTCAACAAGTTACAACAGAAGCTCGCAGTGCTATTGGTTCATGAAGGTTGACTCAGCCTTCCACTCCCTAGGGGCGACTGCAAAATGAGCAGTAGGACAGACGGGCGTCTTGCAGGCTGCCATACTGTTAAATTCGACTCAGAAGGACCTGTTAACATCTGTTACTACAATATCATGCAATCTTACTGCGTACTTGTCAGTTTGAATTAATAAACGAATATTATATAATAATTATTGTATTATTTATGGCTGAAGGCCTTCACAGTAAACTCCGTCACTGCCCGTACTCTGGTAGTGCCATGTGGGCCCAGCCCCTAAGCAAAAAGGAGGTAGACGCTAATCGTCTTGTAATGAAACAGTGTCGTTAAATAGCTACTAACAAAACCTTTGCAGCCAATTAGTATGAATAACTTACTATAGATGACTTTAAATAAACTCGACGTAGCCTACGAAACTACTGACAGTTGCATTGGGAGATTTGATTTTCGCACCATCGACGGTTAGTGTATGCTTTTCGCAGTCTGAAGGAAAGAATAGGAATCTGAAATGTTGGTCTGAAACGTCGTATATATCTAATCTAATCTAATCTAATCTAATCTAATCTAATCTAATCTAATCTAATCTAATCTAATCTAATCTAATATAATAAATCTAATAAATCTAATAAATCTAATCTAATCTAATCTAATCTAATCTAATCTAATCTAATCAAATCAAATCAAATCAAATCAAATCAAATCAAATCAAATCAAATCTAATCTAATCTAATCTAATCTAATCTACTCTAGGCCTACTCTAGTCTAGTCTAGTCTAGTCTAGTCTAATATAATTTAACCAATAACTTCGACTTCGAATGTGTGTCGAAATAGACTTGTAAAGTATCTTATCGCCGGTGTTATTTGACTACATCTATCGATCTATCGATCATTTGTGGATGAAGACAGGCATTTGGTCCGTTAGTGGCTACTTGAAATCGGCGCCCATGGTTTAGGCTAATGTAGGTCCATACATCATTTACAATTAGGCCGTGTGTAGGCAAAGTGTCAACGACCGACATTGGTCGCATAATATTATAAAGCCATGTCCTTAGTATACGACGTAGCCAGTTTAACATAGTTTACATAAGACCTTTAGGACTTTAATACGTCATTGATATTCATGACATGCACCACTGACGCCAGCAAAAAGGCCAATAAGCTAAAGGATGCATAAGCAGCTTATGTGTCTATAGAAGGGCAATGAACGCCAGTATACCATCAAAACATCCATCCGTGCTTGCCTGACCGGTTTGAACTATTAACACTATTCAAACAAATAAGACTAGAGTCACTAGACTATAGTACTTTTAAAGTGATTCGAATCACATTCATTAGCATACACGTCATTCGATATTGCTTCAGACGTAAATATTGATATGATGAAGCTTGTCAAGTGAGTCAGGGCGGAGACTTAGGGGGACAGGGGGGACGGTCCCCCCCCCCAAACTTGAGGTGGAGGCGATGGAGCTGCTTATATCCCCCAATATTTCGGCCGCTCCTTCATCTGTCCCCCCCCAAACCCAGGACCAAGTCTCCGCCCATGCTCTCTACAAGTGACCCAGAACAGTGGAAATCATGTATTCGTACCCATCGCCGCCAAATACCTGCACAGTATGCACCCGGTGCACTACAACCTTCTACTCAAATAGGCATATATATATATATATATATATATATATATATATATATATACAGGCTTGTATTGTATATGACATTGTATACATATATAAGCCCTATATAAGTTAGTTTATAATTATATAAACCTATTCTGTCACTGTATCATCATTATATAAATACAGATATATATAATTATATATATATAGGAAATCGGTCTACATATTTACTTTGAATGATCTTTGATCTCTGCATATGCTTAATGAACGATGTTAGGCCTATCAAAATTGCTATATAAATTCTACAAATAGGCCTATATAAGCTTATGCATATAAATTATGTGTAAACATATAAATTAACCTATAGATATAATATCTGCAGGAAACATGGTAGCCTAACAAGGCCTATATACCATAGCCTATAACATCTGTATAAGGCAGCTCAACTAGACATGTCAGTGTAATAGTGTATACCTACAAAGGCTATAAGCCACGACATGTGCACCTGAACGATGTGAGACATTCAATTCACATCGTACAAATACACAACCCAATCACCATTACCAATCGCTTGGCAAACAGATCGAAGTCTATCGATAAAAAAGCTGTCTCTCAGTTCTCTAGGCCTAGTCTATAGTCTATACGATATGACCTGGAGTGATTGTAGCGTTGAATTTCGTGAGTTGTCCTTTCCCTCGGAGACACATCATGCGACTGAAGAGATCTCATTAAAGCCTTGCCGCCCTTCGTGATAGTCACCTGCCATGAACAAACGCTATTTCAAATTGTCTATTAATGGCCTCTGTTTCCCGAGTTTTCCCGAAGCAAAGTATATATACAGACAGTTCGGCAAATCATAGCCTATGTCTGATTTTAAAATGCGACCTTGTCCACAGTGCGCCGTGATGCAGTCCCTATACTTTATATTTATGCCCTATATGATGCTAAGCATTGTCTATACATTGTTGCCGGTGTCCCGAGATATTCTATCCCCCTAAAGCACATTTCCACGGATGGAATAAACCCAGTGCATATTTTAACGGGTTTGGACTACTGGGGCAAAGTCTGCTACTCTACTTTCAATGTTATTGGAAACTAACACTGAAAGTAGAGTATTACATGGGACAAATCACCAAAACTACTGGGACAAATCCTAAAACTACTGGGACATTTGTCCCAGTAGTTATACAGTTAAAATATGCTCTGAATAAACCAGTGTAGAGTATCTCCGGGGGGATAAAGCATTCTATCCCCATCGTCATACGCATCACGATAGCCAAGACGAAAATCCAGCCAAATCAACAAAAACGAAGTAAATTAATTTCAGGTCGACGTACAAACTAAAGATACGCAACTTAAAATTTTTATGTGTACAATAAATCCAAACAGTACGACTGAATACACTTAGAAACCGCCAATAATGCAAACTAAACCGGATACTCCATTTCGCTAAAGGGATATTCATTTAGGGGAATACCCTATTTTGTGACACCGGCATTATAATTATAGGCCTATATATGCAGTGGCGTCTACCAATGGGGGGTTTGGAGACCGATCTCCATCGAACTTAAAAAGTGGGGGTTTGGCCGATTTTGGCCGAAAGTGGGGGTTTCATTTTTTCATGTTACCTCTTTTCTCCTGTATGATTTTTAATAATAGTAACCTACATTAAACCATTATCATGGGATCGAAATTCTCTTATGTTTCCATTACAGTACCAAACGGCTTGTACAACAGAACACTTACTGCACAGTCTGCACTGCCATGGGGGGGGGGGGTTGGAGACCCCGTTATATCAAGGCATGGACCCCTGGGTATACCAGGCGTCCGTGTATCAAGGCAGCTCTAGCCTACCCTAACGAGTCTACGACCAACGGGGCAACGGCTTACGCGATATACCGGCCAAACATCTGGGGAGGGGTGAAGACCCTGAGGTCGCTTCGCTAATGACACGGTGGCCCAGACTGGCAGAGTTCTCCGCTGCAAACCTGCAATCTGCACCATGTGTGTCATCGCTTAGACAGTGCTCCGGCTTAGCTTCCGAAATGGCCCATCTCTATCCTCTCTCTGACCTGTCCAGTCAGTGTGTGGCGGACATTTCAAATGAATATAATGCATAGGAGTAATAATATTATAGCCTACGTTGGACTCGCGAATATATGAACGCTTTCAAGTTGATTCATTTAGCCTACTTTATTTCTTCTGACTTCTGAGTGAGTATTTGTTATGAAATGATACACAGAGATATACAGGGACGCGGTGGTGTAGCGGTATGTTCTTTGCCTTGTAACCGGAAGGTCGCAAATTTGAATCTAGGCTACCTCAAGCAAGTTGAAGCCACTCTGTAGCGACCCTGGACAAGTTGCTCACCCCTAATCGTCTGTGAGGAAGCAGGAAGGCAATGGGAAACCACCTCAATCATATAATCCCCCGGGTGGCATAAAAAACCGATGATTCTGGCTTCGGGTAGAGAACTCATCATCATCATCATCCATTCCTATAGCAGTATAGCTACATTGCAAATTATAGCTAATAACAGATTTATCGATTGTGCGCAAATCAGTGTATAGCCAGATTAAAGACTTTAAACACTTAAAGTCATTCTAAGTATAGCAGCCAGATTGACTCCAGATTTCAACCAGGTATATAGATAAACCCCATAAGAGATCCTTAAATACACTTAATGTAGAAAAGTTATATCTAAATTTGTTATTTCGCCAGCAGGAGGCCAAACGAAAATGTTTTTACTGTCATGTCTTAAATTCTAAAACAGTTTTAGTCGATTGACTTAAAACTTGACCTAGATAAGGTCATAAGGAGTGAAGGGTTCCAAATAACATGGTATCAACAGACGTAAAATTCATCCCAATGATTATTTTATATCTTTTTTTTCCAGACCCAGCCCATGTTGTGTCAGGGTTAGAAGGATAATTTCTTCCTGACTTTCTTCACAAAGAAAAAAGTCCAGGAAAAGGGATATAAAATTGCGTTTGTTGGTATTCATTATTACTGGCCGTTAACACTTTCACATTAATTTTTCTGTTACCGTCTTTAAATAGCTTTAGGCAAGAGTACAATGGGTTGCATTGATTTTGTGATGGACTATAGCCTATAGTGAAATGATGAGAAGATGACACATGACAATAATAGTAGCAGACTAACAACCTGCACATTTACATTCAACAATTTACTGTTCAACTAATGACATCTTGTTGTCCTTTGTAATTTTGCGATAAATCATAAATGTACATGTAGTCTCTCGACTTCGTTGGACTGCTGGAGACCCGTTAATGGTAAATACATTCAGTTACCGCATCCATTAATTCACTAATCTGTATCTCTCTCTCTCTCAATACGCCGAAACAGTGCTTTTCTAGGAAAAAAGGTTCCAGAACTCGACAAATTCAGAACAATTATAGGGTCATATAATATATATATATATATATATATATATATATATATATATATATATATATATATATATATATATATATATATATATATATATATAAACACTGAAAGCATTGAAATTAAAATTAAAGTATCTAAATAATCAAAAATAATTTTTACTAAAAATTTTAATTAACTAATTTTTTAATATCTGAAAAAAGGTCCCGGAATGCCGCTCCGGACCGTTCCGGTCGAAAAAAAGCACTCCACCAAAATGTGTATTTCAGAGGTCAAATTTTGGGGGCCCAGTTTGGGGGTTGGTTCTCCAATGACTACTGGGGGTTAGACGCCACTGTATATATGTGTGTGCATAACCCTACATCCACAGGATCACAACTATCTATAAATAATCTATAGCATCATAGAAGCAGACCAGTTCCTTGTGCTATCCTGAGAGGCAGCCATGAGTATAAAGTGTTAGCAACTATAGCAACTCTCTTTTTTACCTTTAGCATCAGAGGGTGGGTGGCCACTGGCCAGTCCTCTCCCTCGCCGTCTCACCTTCCCACCAACCGTGTATGGTCACGGTCAGTGTACCCATTACAGCTGAGTTGGCTAAAGGCGCAGATGGATGGAGCAGGTGCCTAGCAACAAATCTGCCCTGCATGACGGGGATTTGAATCCTCGACTTCTCGGTTGACAGTCTAGCGTGCACGCAAGCTAACCCGTAACCACCAGACTATATCGAACATCAAAGCATAATTGAACTAAGTAAGTAAGTAAGTATATCCTTTATTGAAAAACCAACTGCTAACCGCATTTTTGGTGTACAAAGATCATCAAATATAAAAAAATTACGTATAAAGCATCCGTGTGACAAATGTTTTACGAGATAGAGAGTTTGCCTTAGGTATTATTCTATTGTGGGTTCTGGGGCGTAGCGACTCGCGAGTATGAAACAGTTTTCACAGGAGGCAGTAGTTGATGTAATACATGTGCAGGGTTGCTGATGATGGTATACAGATATAGAAAAGAGGTTAGAGTTTGCTTTTCTGCAAAGTTGCTCGAAACTTTGGTAGGATTCCGGTAGATAACGAGACCGGACCAGTCGCCGTATATATAGTTGCCTGAAGACGAGAGCGTCCCTCTACCCCCACAGCTAATAGGACTAATAGGTTTAGGCATATCTAGGCACGCAACCCTTGCTTGCATACCTTGGTATGCGGACACAGGTAAGAGTAATTTGTAAGTATTCATTGTTAAATAAGCGCCACTATATAAAACACAAAACATTCATCAGCGATGCAGAGCAAATCTGTTTGAAGGACTTGCTCAAGGTCCCTACACAGAAATCATGATTATAGATGAGGCTCCGCTTTGCCAGGCAGAGAGAACAAGTTAATCGACTATAGCGCGCCACAGGTATGTAGGCAATTAAGATTAGGCCTACATCTAAATCACTTTGGACGACGTATAATAGGCGTCAGTTATTTGACGTATGCATAGTATGCTAGCGCCATTACAAAGAAGAACTCTGCAGTCTACTGTATATATGCATATATACAGTCTAAAAACAATTAATTGGTACGCATGTATGTATGACTGTGTGTATGTACGTACATGTATGTATGTATGTATGTGTATGTATGTATGTATGTGTATGTATATGTATGTGTATATGTATATGTATATGTATGTATATATGTATGTATGTATGTATGTATGTATGTATGTATGTATGTATGTATGTATGTATGTGTATGTATTTGTATGTGTATATGTATATGTATGTATATATGTATGTATGTATGTATGTATGTATGTATGTATGTATGTATGTATGTATGTATCAATCAATCAATCAATCGTTTATTTGTAGTCAAACAACGATAAACAAAAATATTACAAATCAGATTGCACTTTTAAGTATAGATTGTTGAATGCCACAAGGGAAGGCCCTGAAGGGATCAAAGATCCCGCTAAGTAGGGACACCTCTATATAATTTCAACAGAATATGTGGCGACCGAAAGATGCTTTACTTAGTACAACAGTTGTTGACTTGATTAACATAAAAAATCTTAACTAACCTTAACTAATTTAAACTAAATATCGAAAGTAAAAAGAATGAGTAGGAATTGCAGTTAAACACATGGAAATAAAAGATTAATACATCAAAGCATTAATAATTACCTTCAACTAAATAAATGCGAAGCTTATTCTTAAACAGTGTAAGTGTATGTATGTATGTATGTATGGGTTATTATGCATGTTTATGTAAGCACGGTATGCACCGGCATCTATATTGGCCACCAGTAGCCTATGCATATCTATATGTTGGCATGTACACCGGTTTGTATGTGTGTATAGCCTAACATTTGCAAATAGTATATAATGTAAATTTATATTTTCCTCTAATTATCAACATGCAACTTCATGCGTTAGGCTTAACTATAATTAGGGCATAAGCAGAGTAGCCCCAATTGTTCTTATCTGCGATACTGTATACGCATGTTCTCGTAAACTGATCTAAGGTTCGATCTATTGAATCGTTTCAACTTCATTCGCCCTCCAAAGCCTAATTACGATCAAACGAATTCAGCAGAACTCGACCGAGGCCTAAGTTCAGACGTATATGAGGCCTTTGTAGGCCAACATAATCGCACGGCGGTTCAAAGGTCATCCCCCTCCCCTCCCTCCCTCCCTCCTCCTCTCTCTCCCTCCCATCCATTCGGTTAAGGGACGGTGACGCTCAACTAATATTTTGATCGTTCCGGTAGAATCGTATCTACCACCAACAGACAACAACAGAACCGCAGTTGCCTAAAAGGAGCAACGAGTGCAACAGCTATGGTATATCGTAATCGTAATCTCGAAATTTCTACAGAGCTCACAAAAGCGAAGTCGCGGGAACCAGCTTATTCACAGGCGCTCTATCAAAACAGAATCGATATGCTCCGCTGCGGTCGTCGTCGTCGTCGTCATGAATGTCGTTATGAGGCTGTTGTTGCTGTTGTTGTTGTCGTTGCTGCTATGTAGATCATTCTTCACGCTGACCTGCAGACTTACATTATGGTCACGAGGGAGAGATTCCTGTTGAAAACCAAGCCTCTCTCAGTGAAAGGATTTCTCTAGTCCAGCCATCCGTCCATCCGTCAATCCGCCCATCGTGCAAACATCCATCCATCCATCCATCCATCCATCCATCCATCCATCCATCCATCCATCCATCCATCCATCCATCCGTCCATCCGTCCATCCGTCCATCCGTCCATCCGTCCATCCGTCCATCCGTCCATCCGTCCATCCGTCCATCCATCTATTCTAGCGAGTAGAATGCGCTGAGCCATAGGCCTAGAGTGTAAACATCAGCAGACCCAGTGCAGAACCTTTTGTGACCGCACAGAGTCCAAGACTTCAAGACAGTTGTCATCGAAGACGTATAATCGTAGTCATAAACTTATATAGCGCTTCTTCTGGAGCGCCTCTTCACAAGAGGCGCTCCAGACCTAACGACGGAAAACCAGGTTTCGACTAAAATACTAAATGATTTTCAAGCGCTTATACGGAATAGAGGACGAAGAAAGAACAGGAAACTCATGTCAACAAAACTTCTGGGCTCTACCGTGAATGTTCGAGTTGGGGAACAACCAGGTCACGCGAAGACATCTGTGGCCAGAAATGGATGAGACCGAGAAACACAACACCGTAACATGAGATGGAGCATAGTGCTCAGCATACAACCCACAATGCGGCGATTGCGCATGAGCACTAAGATGCGTTTGTGCAATTCCTTCCGCATGAAGCTGGATGCCCAAACCTGTGTACTATTATGTGTGTCTGTCTCTACATGTACCTATGACTTTTATGAGTCTGTTCATCTGTTTGTCTCTTGTCAATCGGACTTTGTTCTCTTGCACTGAGAACAGTACAGTCTGAAAGCGAAAGGTCATCCTTAGTTGGACAACGCTTTACCTATGGATGAGGGCTCACTGCATCTCTTGACCCAGGCGTTGCCCACCCTCCTGGCCGCCTATTCAAGCCCGCAGGCGCTGAACCTGCAAGAGGTGTCGACCCTCAATGGTTGGTAGTGACAGCGAAGGCATAAGTGGACCATAATGTCATTAGTAATCAGACACCCGAGGGGGAGGAACAGGAATTTGTCCCTTTCATCAATCGAATTACAACCACGCTATACTTGTGCTAATTTAAAGGAATAAATGGCCGTCGGTGTCTGAGATCGAATTTATTACCACCTAAACCTGCGAAGTCCTCAACTGATAATACATCTTTCTGACCCCCCCACTGCACGGACGTATGGAGTCCAATCCTCAATAATACTCAGGCTGAGCTGTAGCCGGACAACAAGGACCATTCAGTCAATATACACCGTGTCTCAAAATAAACTGTGCAAAATTGTTTCTGTCAGAACTTCGTCAACTTTCCACCAATTTTAATAATTTTTGGTAGGTAGATGGCAAAATGGCTGAAATTTCATGCTATACATAAATTTTCTACATCACCTGACTCATATTACCGCACTACCGTGTCAAACACAGATGTACCAATTTTGCATAAAACGCTTAAATTTTATTACATGAAACAAACTATCGGACGACTTAATTAGCACACAGTAAAGTAAAATATGGTTTACTTAGCAGAGTTTTTAATTGTTATTACAGATCTGCTTAAAAGTGTTAGAATTGGTGCTCGAAATGTGGCCCGCTTACACGGACACAAGCGCTTAGACGGCGACGCCATGCACTGGCCGATGCAGCATTAACGATCGACTGGTGAAAGCGCGCCGATTTTACCGGATCTTAACCCAGTCGACTATAGCATATGGAGTGTGCTGCAGGAGAAGGTTTACCGCTCCAGAATAGCCAACGTCGACGAACTCAAAAGTCGCGTCTGATAGACGAGTGGGCGCCCTTTGACCGGTCGATCGTTGATGCTGCTATCGGCCAGTGGCATCGCCGTCTAAGCGCGTCTGTCCGTGTAAGCTGGACACATTTCGAGCACCAATTCCAGGGGTGGACTGGGGAGTTCAAGCGGCCCGGGAAAAAAACAAAAAGCGGCCCTAACTTCATGACTTTTATTTTCTTTGTGCATTTTTTCATGCATACCCGAGGGCCAGTGACCTCCAAAGTCATGGGTCACTTTACAAATTACATTATGCAATAACAAAAAACGATAAATCGCATATATAATTTATAATTATATATAAAATATTAAGAATGCGTCAACTCAAGTTATAAATCAATTTATTCGGACTCACTGTGATGGTATTATTGCTGTTTATAGTATTAGCAACTTCTTTAAGCCGGGTGCCATTTCGGCTACATGATCTATAATTGTGTCATTATTCAGTTCACTTAAAACATCGGTTTCTGTTGACATAAGCATAAAAGCTTCAAGGTGTGTAGATGACAATGAGCTTCGCAAGCGATTCTTAATGTATTTCAATTTAGAGAAAGATCTCTCACAAGCTACTTGGGTAGACGACAGAGTCAATAAAAGTTTATATGCACTAAAGAGATGCTTGTATGCTTGCCCATAGAAACTGTATTTATGTAGTACAGAAAAGCAGCAAACAGGACATTTTTTGCAAAATTTGTCGGGTTGTTTACTTGCAGAAGGTGTTTGTTGAGAGCTGGTGTCTTCAGTTTGAATTGGAGTGGCTTTAAATAAATCGACTAGATTTCGGCATTTAGCTCCATCTTTACCAAGAATCTTTAGTTTCTTATCTCTTACTTTCTCCGCACCACCTTTACATTTACGTTTCGGATTTATATCACTCATAACCGTAACATATCTTATTTAATTAATATTACTTATTACTAACTAACAAATTTAAAAGAAATTTTATCAAAACAAACTCAGTGGAAGACGCCGGAAGTAGAATGGAAGATGTAAATTCTTATCTAACATGGCGGCCGCTGGCTGTACGGAGCACTGTAGGTAAGTAAGTATGCATTGCTCTTTTTCAGTTAATTTACAAACCGGTTAACCGAAACTAAAAACCGGTTAACCGATGCCGCAATTTTTTGTAAAAAACCTGTATCATCTGTACTAAATTGATTAAATTATTATATCACCGGTCCTGGCGGCCCACCGGGAATCTTCCCGGTGTCCCGGCGGCCCAGTCCACCCCTGACCAATTCTAACACTTTTAAGCAGATCTGTCATAACAATTAAAACCTCTGCTAAGTAAACCATATTTTACTTTCCTGCGTGCTAATTAAGTCGTCAGATAGTTTGTTTCATGTAATAAAATTTAAGCGTTTTATGCAAAATTGGTACATCTGTGTTTAACACGGTAGTGCGGTGATATGAGTCAGGTGAGGTGGAAAATTTATGTATAGCATGAAATTTCAGCCATTTTGCCATCTACCTACTAAAAATTATAAAAATTAGTGGAAAGTTGACGAAGTTCTGACAGAAACAATTTTGCACAGTTTATTTTGAGACACGGTGTAGTAAGCTTCATTAGCATTTGCTTAGATCAGCAACCAAACGCCAAGTCGGTGGGACGCCTTGAAATTCGAATCCAAGAGGTGGGGGAGGTGAGGCCGTATGTGCCACTACCAAATCTCACCGGAACTATACGAATCTCAAGGCTGATCGTCAGCCTTGAGATTCGTAGCCTAGTTCCGGTGAGATATATACGCCCAAACTCTGTTCGGTGTCTGCTAACTTTGCGCTGTCGATGGACACGAATATCAGACAATAAGGAGTAGGCTAATTTTACAACGCTCCTCAGACCCTATTCGTTAGAAGCTGCGGGTCTTCAGTGCTTGCTGTCTCTGGCACGCTCAACTTTCATCCAATTAAGCAATGGTCAAAAAGTTGCAGACACGTGTTGCCCAAATATGTTCGATTTCATACGAAATTCTCCATAATGCATTGTCTTTGTTGTGGGCTATTACGACCATCCCCCAGTTTGATAATCGTTAATTAAGAACTCCACGACTTCAACGCTTGCTGCAATGCTGCCTCAGGTCTTCAATTTTCATCCAGGTATACTGGACCCTTTAACTAAAAATCACGTATATGCCACTGGGCCCAACGCATCGGCCTGGCCCACAAAAGTCAAATGGGAGATGACCGGATTGACCTCTGGATGCAGACAGTGATCGAAGTGTCATTCTGTTTGATTCATTGCCATTGAGCCACACAATGCTTTTTAAACGAAGCATCGGTCACCGTTGCTCTATAATTTTATTACATACACAGTATACGCTACGCTCTTATGCACGCATGCGATCAACAGACGTAAGAGTGACGCAAATCATCGCTGATATAACAGCGTCGTTGTATAAACCTATTTCATCATCAGAGTGCATGTCTCCATACATGTATATGTGCACGTGCGAACGTATTATGGAAGTAAGTGCGAAAGAGTGCGAGTGTCGTGTATGCGTACATTAGATTGTGGGCGCGTCAGTAGGCCTACGGGTATGACCGTATTTTTTACAACTTTGCATGCATGCATTCATGTATGTTTGCATACGCAAGTGTTTTTGATCTGAGTGCTGCTTGGTTTGGCGCATCATCGGCTGAGTACGTACTACTTATCGGTACTATAGAAGTAGCTGATTACAATATGGATGTAGGCATGAATGGAGTGTAGGACATTATCCCCTGGACATCCCCGGACATAATCCCCTGGACATAATCCACCCCTTTGCATAGGACAAATCCCCCTGGATCCCCCAAAATGCAATTAGCCTATTTCTGTATGTCATTGATCCCCCGGAATTGCCCTCTTTCTGTTGGCTATGTCATTTAGGTGTAGGCGTTTCTTATGTCATTGATAAACCTTAATTGCCCTCTTTTTGTTGGCTATGTCATTTAGGTGTAGGCGTAAACTTAAGACTTGTTAGTGTCGTTCATTTCGATAGTTAAGACTTGTTAATGTCAATCGGTTATTCACTTATAAAGTGAAGACTTGTTAGTGTCATTTAGGTTTAAAGTTAAGAAATAAGATTAGTGTTAATATCGTTCAGTTCTATTTACTGAAACAATTTTATATTAATTAGAAATAGTTTCATCAAACAATCAAAATTAACAAGTGTTCAAATACAATACAATACAATATATGTATGTATTTCTGCGTGTATGCCTGTGTTTATGTAGGCCTACATGTATGTGCGTGTATTTTGTGCCGTGTCAATATAATACTATACTCCCGAGGATCTCAAAATAAGCTTGCGTGAATTACAAATAAATCTGAACTTTAAGTCTATTAAATACAGGTCAGAGTAATAACAAAAACTCTACTTCGAGTTTCTAGGAACACATATGCCCTCAAGTAGGCCTACCCTAGAGCCAGCACTGCTTCTGTTCAGTCTTGTAGGCTCTATAATAATCAAAATATGTTTCATAGTTTAAAAAGTAGGCCGACTGCATTCAAATCAGTCATATAAATTATAGTCTAGGCCTCTTCACAGACTGTTCAACCTACGTGATCATGTTTACAAAAGGTCAGAGCCAATACCAGAACAGGGGGGGCTACAGGACAACGTTGGTCTCGGTAGTGAAATTCGTGGAAGTCGCTGCCCACCCCTCGCCCTTGCACATGTAGGCCAGTTCAGAGCCAAACAACAAACCGATTTTTTCTATTAATGACTTTGGCTTGCCCTCTGCAGCAAGACCTCTTTGAACTTTTCAACTTCGACCAGACCTATACCCAATGAGTTCTGACACAGATTCGATTTCACTCTTCAAAGCCTATATCGACTGAACCCTGAAATGAACCCTATCTATGCTATATAGGAACGTATATATAATGTAATGTAAAATGTAAATATGAGAAAATTTCCCATCGCCCTCAAAAGCCACGTATAGAAGTATTTAGATGAGACTTAAGTGTTTGCAATATTTATAAAACTTATCACAGCATTTCTTACTACCGTATTTCTACAGACGATGAATTGTTTCCACGGCCATTTTAGCCTAAAACTTGTCGGTTGTACACCTATGCACCTATTCATAAAATGCAGTGCCACATTATTTTCGCACCCTATTAGGCCTATAGCTATGCGTCACTGTGTCCTATAGAATGCTAGTGCATTTGAATTTTATGAAGCTACTGCACGATTTAGCAAAAACAAACAAACAGATGAACAAAATAAAACACAGATAAATAAGAAGCGGAATAGACAGGCTTGGGCTGTTGTTTATGCCCTACATTTGCTGCTGTACTCTTGGTCCAGATCATCCAATTATAATTATAGGTATCATAGACGGCGGTCAACCTTTGATCCGTGTCTACGCCAGTCGCTTATATAATCTGTCTGTGTTTTCGCCGTCGCCGCCGCCGTGCGATAGATGTCGCAAGGGTCGTACGTTGATTTGAAAAGTCCTTCAGCAATGTCACCAAGTCCAACGGTCAGTCTTAATCATGGACTTCTGCTCAATGACAGATGGACGTGCAGCTGGCTATACATGTATGTGAGGTAATTCGGACTGCTTCTGGTGAATGCGATTCGACAATCATTGTTTGATCAATGTCGCCGGATATCATAGGCAAAAACCGCTGAATTGGCTGCTTTTAGTTAGTAACCTTGTTACTTCAGTTGTATTTTTCATCTGAGCGTCAAATGCGTTTTGACTTTTGAGGTTTGCGGTGGCCAAGCGGTTAACGCTTTGAATTTTTACCTCCGTGACGCGTGTTGTGTGATATCTCATTGTGCTATCTCATTGTGCTATCTCATTGTGCTATCTCATTGTCTCATTATCATTAATGATATCTCATTATCTCGCGGGATTCTCTCCGATCTCATTGTTGAACTAACCTTGGAGGCGTAAATCATCGACATTTAAGCGCCTACTTAAGACAACAACATTCAAATGGATTTTGGGTTTACGCTCGTATATAGACAGACGTCCATTACGGGCGACCTCTGCAATGTAGACTACGTCACTACGGGACGGCGACAAAAACCCGACTGATGCAAGCCAATGCAGAGGTTGGTGCAAGCCAATGCAGAGGTTGGTGCAAGCCAATGCAGAGGGAGACTTCGCGAGAGATCGGACTATTTGTCAGACCGCAAAGGCTGGTGCAAGCAGTTCAAACAAAAGGCTGAAATATGAACTCACTTGATCTTCAACACTCATCGGTAACAGACGCCAGAGCCAAGGTTGCGGTGCATAGCACTGTAGGCCTTTAGCCGCATCTACGTAGCTTATAGGGGTGTCAAACATCTTTTATGGCGGGCCAGTGGCAATATTTTCCAGAAAGGAGCGGGCCAGGGTGTCGAAGGCGCTTAAGCAGTATGGGGGTAGGGATCTGGGATTTTCGGCGAGTCCTTCCCCAGAAAATTTGGGCAAAACTAACTCTTAATTGATGCCTTTTTAGGCATGCATATAGTCAAATTAGGCTTAAACATCTTAAGTTTCATCTTCATTATCAGTCACGAACATCACATAAAACTCATTAAGCCTTAATAATGGAAATTTTGAACTTTTATTCTCAAATTGAGTAGTCTTTAGGCAAGGCCCCGCTGACCATGCAGAAAGAGTAGTTTCAGTTTAACGACACTATGTGATAACAAATAATTATCATTATAGTCGCCCTCCTCCTTTATCCAGGCTTGGGACTGGCACAGCCTAAGGCAGTTTGGCCAGAAAGACATCGTCAGTGGGCCAGAATTGATACCTATGACCTAGAATAAAATAGGCCGAAGCACTTACACTGTCGGCCGAATAAGCCGACAGCAGAACTTTGCCTCAGCCTGGCTGGCGTGGCTCTAGGGCCTAGGCGCTGGGGCCTGCAGTGTCGTCGGCCCTCTTCAGGTCACGATCTTTAACGTCAGTCACGCTCCACACGTGTCCTATATCTCTGCATCTGTCTGCCTGTGGCTGTTTACCTTGTTTGTAAACAGATTCTCCTGTTTGTCCGGATTTCAGAAGAAGTTCAGACGTCACGTTCTCAGAACTATTCGAACATAGCACACATTAAGGATTTTCACAGCGGGACATCGTATACTGATTAATTTATTTATTCAATCAATAACTTTCCATTTGTCCGGATTTCAGAAGAAATCAGATACACAGGTGAAACGAACCTCTGTAGAGATTCCTCATAAGGGTGTTCCTGAGGTCGAAATAACATGCAACAGAGGCACTCTGTAAGTTGGAAATGTACTCGATTTTATATAGGGGCCGTCCATAAATGAGTCACGATTTTGGCCGATTTTTAACCCCCCTCCCTCCGTCACACTTCGTCACAAAAAGTAAGACCCCTCTGAAAATGATGGCTCTCGTGTTAAATTAAATTTAAGGGGGTTTAAACCAATTTCCATGGCATTGCAAATTGCTCCTTCATGGAACAAATAGTGAAAGCATGAATATTTTAAAATCTCGGTGACCAAATATTGAAATAATTAGAAAATTATTAATAATGGTATACATTAAAATAATTAAAAAATAATTAAAACCCCTCAAAATTAGTGCTGTTATTATTAAAATTAAATTGTTGTTAATTGTTAAATTTAATCCCCGTCATCAGACCCCCCACCCCATGTCACACATCGTCACAAATTTCCGATCCCAAGTGCGTGACGTCATTTATGGACGGCCCCATAGCGACTGTATATTATGGCCTCTCCTGCTCATTTTGCAATGAATTGATCGGTTGAGATCCTTCGCCACCTCTGCCCGTTTGAAACCAACCGCGATCCGAGATTTAAATCCTCGTGAAGCGAACCGCGATGCGCACGAACACAGAGGAGCATGGGATCACGGCCTTCTAGGCCTATATGTAAATATTTAGAAGGTCGTGATGAGACGCAGCCTACGCTCCAACCAACGTAGCTAACTGGGCCAGTCACTCACATGACCACAGCATTCCAACGACAGTTTGACATCCCTAAACTGTTTTGAGTTTGTTTCTAATAAAATCGTCAAATCGAGAATTTAATGAAGATCTCACACAAGGACAGAAAGCCGTTTCAAAACGTTGTCTTTACTGGCACTATCTAGTCAGCCTATGGTATGGAAAAGTAGTCAGCCTAGTCGCAAAGAGAAATCAGTGAAGGACAAAACGTAATCGTAATCGTAATCTCCAAACTTCTAAAGCGCCACTCGAAAGCCAAGCGCAGGGCACCAGCTTATTCACGAACGCTGCGTCTAGTCAGAAGGGTTGTCCAAAAGAGTAGTCCGAGGGAGGTCCGAGTCCGGTTTCCAGAGGATCAGAGGGGTCAGAGTAGCTGCTAAACGGCTGATAGCATGAGGATTGGTTGACGCTTTAGTGTTAATTTATTCATGTAGCGCCGGTTTGGAGATTTTTCCATAAGTGCCGTTTCAGAACAAGTACGTCTCGTGACAAGTCTTGTGAACAACGTATATTCCCAGGTGTCGGTATGCTTCAAAGGGCGACTGGCAGGTTGGACAGAGGGCCTTCAAAACGGAGCCTGGATCCCCAGTAGCTGACTCAGTTACTCACTCATCTTATAAATTAAGTTTTGATCAGTTTGTTTGGACGGCGGAGGTTAGAGTCAAAGCCAAAGACGTCATAATTATGAGAAACAGGAGATTAATGATCAAGTGGAGGAAGATTGAATGTAGGCTATACAGCTTTCAAGAGAGAACTCACCGAGAAAGATTGATTGACAAAACAGTCTGGTGTTCTTGCCATTTGAACGGGAAAGCACGTATGTTTGCATTTTAAATCTATGCGTGTGTGTATGTATACATTTATGTATGCTTTTATGCATGCATGTTTATGTATGATGCGTGAATGTTAGTCTTCAAGTATGCATGCAAGTATGTATGTATGTATGTATGTATGTATGTATATATGTATGTATGTATGTATGTATGTATGTATGTATGTATGTATGTATGCATGTATGATGTATGTATTTATGTATGCATCTATGTATGAAGGCGGGGTCCTCTGGTTAAATCTCCCTTTTTGAACTTTGCCCTATATCAGAAAGCCTGTAGCGCCCCCGGTCCAATGGCGCCTAGTCATGCAACGTGTTGAGAGGGCTACATTTGTAGAGGCTGCCAAAGGAAGAGACCCCTTTATAACCCTATAATGAAACCTGGTCTAATCTTATAAGACTTCTATAGCGCCTTTACAATGCCACGTCATCAATCGATTGGCGCTTCCAGTGGCATCGTATTAAACAATTAAAATCGTTGGAGAGGCCATGTCGAATTCCGATTGGTCACAATAGTAGCCTACATCAGAGCGCTCGTGAATAAGCTGGTGCCCTGCACTTGGCTTTCGAGTGGCGCTTTAGATGTGTCGACGTTACGATTACGATAACATGTATAATACATAGAATAATACGATACGTGGAATTGTCTTACGAATCCTATGGAGTTTCTAAGTGACTGCACTTGGATTTACTCTTTAGGTTAAGACAAGAGTGAGAGCATTTCTACAGCAGTTCGTGAGGGAAGAACTAACTACTTAGACCTAAAATATGTATGGAAAAATTGTATCGTATGGGAGTTAGTCTGAAAGGTTGGACTGCTGGAGAGAGGATATTCCTCTTTCTTCCTACCAAGTAAACCCTGGATGAAACCTTGGCATTATTCCAAGAAGAAGCTGCGAGAGGAAGGAAAGAAGGAAGGAAGGAAGGAAGGAAGGAAGGAAGGAAGGAAGGAAGGAAGGAAGGAAGGAAGGAAGGAAGGAAGGAAGGAAGGAAGGAAGGAAGGAAGGAAGGAAGGAAGGAAGGAAGGAAGGTAGGTAGGAAGGAAGGAAGGAAGGAAGGAAGGAAGGAAGGAAGGAAGGAAGGAAGGAAGGAAGGAAGGAAGGAAGGAAGAAAGGAAGGAGACTGGGAGGGAAAGAAAGAGGACAGGAAGACATAAAGGAATGATGATGATGATGATGATGATGATGATGATGATGATGATGATGATGATGATGATGATGATGATGATGATGATGATGATTGATGATGATTGACTTGCTTAACTTCGGCCGACATAACATAGGCCTATTGGCTAGCACATGTCCTTAGGCCTAGGCCTACATGGGGACCTTCAATGTCGTGGCACCAATTCAAACGGGGAGCACCGGTGGCCTCACCCGATCAATTCATTGAAAAAACGAGCGGAGTCGGTCATTCAGTCGCTATAGAAATACTCGTAGAGGTACATCCACAATTACCCTTGTTATGCACCGGGATCTAAGTGATTGGCACTGGCTGACTTGCATACCGTACTAACAGCCTACCATACTATGTTGTGGTTGAGTGTGTCTGGTTCAGCCGAGACGTTACTGTAGCGCCACCTCTCGAATGCATGATATTAATAATGACACGACTGATTGTGATATCGTGGATTAAACCAGTGGTTCTTAAAGTGGTGGTCCGCGGACCGGCGCCGGTCCGCGGAGCTCAAGTCGCCGGTCCGCGAAACAATCCCTAAAAATAAAAAATTTGATCAACTTATTCCTGGAAAATACAGATAATTATAGATATATTTTTTAAGTTAAAAAAATTTATAGAATGAAATTATTATTTAACGTTATTTGCAATAAATCAATCTAGATTCTAGATCTAAAGTTCCCATTATCGCCACACCGTGATCGCTAGGCATATGGACTTCGATCACCTAGCGATTGAAACTGTCACCAACTGAACACAACCATTCGTACGCCAGATATTTGTTCTTTGTTGATGGAATTGAGCGATAATTAAGAAAACGCTAGCGTATGAATATTTTTGTTTATTTGCAATAAGACAAATTTAAACACGAAATAAAGTTCTAGAAATCTTAGTTTTAAATTTAAAAAATAAGAGAAACAATGAGCAAAGCACATCAAGTCTCTTTGGACAGTTTCTTTAAAAGTAATGAAACAACAGCAAAGCGCCGCAACTCAGACACGGACAGTGACAGCACACAAGAAAACGATGATAATGTACGGGAAGGATCTCTTTTAAAAAAAGCCAAGAAACATCGTTTGTTTAATAGAAAATACGATCAAGAATATTTAAAATATGGATTTGTTTCTTCCGGAGATGAAAACAGCCCAAAACCACTGTGTGTAATCTGTGGAGTTACACTTAGTAATGATGCCATGAAGCCATCAAAACTTCTTCGCCATCTGAATTCAGCACATCCCGCATACAAAGATAAGCCTATTGATTTTTCAAAAGAAAGCGTGACGAAATAAAAGATCAACAGAAACAGATGTTAAAGACCACTAAAGTTAATGTTTCTGCATTGCGGGCATCTTGCTTGACTCCATTTGCTGTAAGTTTAGTCAAGTTTAATTTAATTAAACTTTCAGTAATTAGGCTTGCTACTTTTAGATAGGAGTAAGCCTTCTCGTGTAATAAAATTACTAGTTATTATTTATAAAAACTTGAACGCTTCCTTTAACTATAATAAATACATTCTGATATTTATTGTTATATTTAACAATGAATAACAAGAACATGTGTAATTACATATATTTGTAAAAGCAGTTTATTGATTTAGTCACTATTTCGCATTATTTCGCTCTTAGAATAATTTCAATAAAATATTAAGATAAAATATGGACTCATTCCTCTAATTTCCCTTTATCTTGGATTCGATTGTCAGATAAAATTTTGCATTTCTAACTGGTGGTCCGCCAACAACATCATAAATGCACAGCCGGTCCCTGCTTCTAAAAAGTTTAAGAACCCCTGGATTAAACCACTGATGCACTCAAAACCAGACGTCTCTATACTGTGTTAATAACTTAATAGGTCAGCGTTGCACTTACTTATTAGTTATTATACGGATGTCTTCAAACTGGCTCTCCTTAAACCCAATTAAGACCAAATTAATCTCGTTTGGCAGTGGCGGCCCTAGGGGGTGCTTAGCCCCCAACTGAGGCTCAGCCCCCCTAACTGAGGCTCAGCCCCCAAAAGTGGGAAATTACTGCAAATCACAGCGAGGAGGGGACAAAAGGGAAGGTTTTTGAGCTTTAGCCCCCAAACCTTAAATCCTGGCGCCGCCACTGCTTCCCTGTACAATCGGTTCTTAATGCAGCTTCCAGACTTATTGCCTGTCTCCCGCGATTCTCCCATATCTCTACATTCATGTTTTAACCTCTACGCTGGCTAATTCCTCTTACTGCCCGCATCAGTTAAAGGTACTTATCATCATTTACCGATTCTACGTGCCCCTAAATACCTCTGTGACTCCATACGTCGGCCCACCTCGGCTGCTTCTCTTCGCCCGCTCCGCTCTTCGGATCATCTTGATCTTTTTATTCCTCGTGTGAGAACGGCCAAGTCCAGTCCCGTGCCTTTGCCTGCATTGGCCCTTCGCTATGGAATCATGCAACTTCCCTACTTAGTTCGCACCACCATAGGAGCATTCACTCTGGGTCACGTGACAATGTTTACGTAAGTCAAAACAAATTTTAAAATGCCGTCAACATATTTCACAGTTGATTTAGACATGTAAAAAAGGAATACAGCATTAGTAATCGTCAAAATATTAATGTTTTATTCATTTGTTTACAATATTGCTTCCAGCAACAGCCGAATGAGCCGATGTTTTGACTTACACAAACGTTGGCGGGCAGATATCACAAAGATATCACGTGACTTGTGAATGCTCCTATACAATGCCCTGATTATATCTTTTCGCTACCTCAGAACTGACTTTATTCCCGGGGACTTTTGCACTGGGAGCGCCTTTGATTGGTGTGCACTGTGAGAGGCGCTTTATAAATCTTTAAATACAATACAATTCATTGAACAACTTTCCTCTTCTCGCGTGAATCAACCTCATCACTATACTTTACGCTAGCACCGGTTCAAGGTTGACCGGTAGGTCTTGTTAACTGACAAGATAGAGGTTCTAAACTAAACAAACTGTTCATACATCTCGTTTAATATCTATCGGAACAATGTAACACAGAAAGATATCTAGCATATAGCATGCGTAGAAAGGAATAATTATGCTAAAAGGCATTTAGAAGCCAAATGAAACAACAATAATTAGAACACTTATAAAAGACAAAACGTTCGTGGATATCCGGGCCAATCCGCATGAGTTATAGGCCTAATAGAGAATTATATATCCGTTTGTATATGCCATAGGCCTACAGCTAAGCCTATGCAGCGTTTTGGCTGTTGTAAAAGAGCTGGGGCTCGACAGTTTACAGATTACTACGAACGCAGATCAAAATTTAATGCAGTCAATATGTTGGACACGAAACAACTGACGACTCATGAAATATTTTAGTTTATTCTTTAAATTTATTTTTACCAAAAAAACAAAAATTAAAATGAAATGACCACATATAAGAAGTTGCATATGGGCCTTTGCAACAAAGAGAAAACATAATTTATAGAACTATTACATTTTAGCTTACCAACATAATTTAGAAGTATACGTTCCGTAACTTCGTTTTGTTGGCTGTAGGCTACAGTGGCTAAATTTGTCCAAAGCACAATGCCTGTGTCAGCTTTAAGCCAAGAAATAGGCTAGCATTCCAGCTGTCAGAAGAAAAACCATTGAGGTCATGAGAGAACTCGGAGGGGGGAAGAGTCAAGACCAGACCCAACATCGTTTCAGTAACTTAGTTGAGGGGGTTAGAAGAAGACAAGTTGAACCCCCAACACCCCGACAACTAAAACACTGGGTCGGATTCTTTTGTGTCCGCAATGTCCCCAACGGTTGACGCTTGTCTTCACATTTTTCCAGATTTCTCCTTGGTCCAAGATGCCGCATTTCTCATCTGTGTACCGCCAAGGTTATGTAAACTGCTGCCTATTGATCGGGTCGTATACTTTCCAGGGATCGAGACCCTGATATTTTCATTAGCTTTGTTTTATGCAAGGTCCGAAGCCATAAGTCTTGGCTCTGCGAAATCTTCACGTACAGTCACGCCGTGGTTTTGGCCCATAGGTCATCATCGGTCCTATATGTCGTCTATTATAAGAGGCCTCTGTGTTGAAGTGCTGCGTCTCACCCGTAAACTGTAGTCTACCACGAGAAAAGGTCATCGCGATCACCAGTGCTGTATGCATGAGAATATATGGATCGATTTGAACTATTTCGGTTCAACACACTGAACCTATGCAACGTTTATCACAAATTTATCCAGTAAAGCTTAAAATATTTTTTCGCCATATAAAGCTCACCGGGCCTTTTGGTCCAAAAGCTTATATATATATATATTAGAGTGGTCCAAAATAATTTTTTGTCGAAGGGTCAAGATTAGAACCCACCATTGCAGTCCATCTATTAAAAAACTAACATACTGAAAATTTGAGGAAAATTGAACCATATTTAGGGGTTGCGCAAGTCACCCAAAGTTATGTTATGCATACTTGAATTCAGCACTGTGCCTTGATGGCAAACAAACATTAGTAGGCCTACAAAGGCATGACAATGTATTCACCGTTTCATCGTCTGTGATTAAATTTAGCATTTTGGGTAGGCAAAATGCTTGCTTTAAAGGGAAACGTCAGAAATATTTTGATTTGTCTTCATTGAGTGATCGTTTCAGCACTGGCAGCGATGTGTTCTTGTTCGAGTCAGGAAATTGATTGCGATGCGCATCAACAACTTGAAGCCAATACTGTTTCTGATTTTCGTCATTTGTCACACTTCTCTCTGCGGTGTCGTTGACTCCTTTGAGTGCCATGACGATTGTCTGTGATTCAAGATAATTTTCATTTTCATTCCAGCTTTCTGGTGGAATGTTGTAGTGGTGACCTTCCGAATTTCTTGGTTTCTGTATTCAGTCAATTGCAGGAGCCGAGACAGGACACGAAGTTTGAAACCATGGTTGGACGTACACATCACAGACAAATAGAAGGGAATTGAAAAACCTCTATCATCAACTTGCTTCAGTTTGAAAGAGATCGAAACATTTTACTGATCGAAACATCCACATCTTGAATGAATAAAACTCCAGGCGCTGTAAAGTGAATTCCTTGAGTTGGTGCTCCACCAAAAAAGATGATTACTAATTCAAGACGCTCGTTATAATCATCTCTTTGATGATTGGCCGCCAGCTTTGTTTCAGCAAAACTCAGTAGGCTAATCCACTGTTGTCTCAAATCTACTCGAGTCATTTCGACGCCAATGGTCAGGAAAACGATGACGTATTAGAATGTCTGTACCAGCCGAGGAAACAATTTTCATGACATTGAATGCCTTTTCAGCAGCAATTAACATCATGTAGTGACGACCTGCTAGATGAAGTAAGTTCCGACCAAGTCCCTTTTCTATTCACGTCCCAGCTTTCTGTCCGGTATTGCTCGTTGTGGGTCAAAGCACATCCCCTTAATCTTCCTTCTCAGGTACCAGTCATCTGTGTAGATGATCACGGCGCCTGAGCTTCTCTAGTGCCTGAGTTAATCTTCGGGACACTAAGAAGTTGCTCTGATCCAATGCCAGACACAATCATAAGCAGCCGTTCTATAGCCTACCTTCTGGCAGCCAGTGATGTCGGGCAACAGCCTGCCGTCTCAATGAACAACCATTGCAAAATCTGGAGAGAATTCATTTTTGATCATATATAGACGCACGCTCTTCTTGATAAAATCTTCAAGCATGGCGAATAGAACTGCGACTCATATGCAAGTCCCGAACTTCATGTCTTTAAGATTGAACAGTTGCAGCCAATAGATGTGGATGTGTTGCTGCCATGTTAGTGACTTTTGTTTGATCCAAAGCTGCAGGTATCTGCTTAGTCACAGAGGTTCTCTTGCTGAGCTGTGTAGATGATGATTGTTGTTTTTTCATCCTCTTTTATAGACTATACCACAACATGTGTAACTGCCTTCCTCAGGTGTGTCCTTATCACTGCTGCTCGAGTCCAGATCCTACTGTGCTTGTTAACACTTCCATATCATTCTTTGATCTCTCACGCTGCTCTTATGTAGGTCTTTGCTTTAATACATTTCTTTTCCATTTTATGAATCAAGACTCTATCCTATCCTGCTATAAACCCCTCTGACATTCTCTCTATGCTACTTGGAAAGCCCAGTCTTCTGGAATCTTCATGAGACTTTGAGCGCCCATCGAAGAGCAAAATGACACGAGGTGTATGAAACTTCTAATCACTTGCGCAACCCCTAAATATTCTCATATTTAGATGAAATTGCGCCTGAATTATTTTTTATATAGTGGACTCCATTGCCACCTTCTAATAATAAAAACTGAAACTTTATTTTTTGCCATGTAGTCGTGGACCACTCTAATATATATATATAAAATTATATATATATATATATATATACACACACATATATACATCAATCAATCATTTATTTCTGTAACCATCAGAAGAGAAAACGAACAATTTATTAAACAATAAGGCAACAGTTTGACATGTAGTTGGCTACACGGAGGCCCAGAAGGGATCATGGATCCCGCTAAATAGGGACACATAAACATGTAAAAAAAGTACAGATAGGGAAAGAAAGACAGCCAATAGAAACTTAAAGTGGAGTAAGCCTTGGGCTCAAAATCAAACAACCATCAAAACCACACTAACAAAAGAATATAAAATCTTAACTAAAACAGCATTACAGACAAAATCATCTAATTTAATCAATCAATTCAATCAATCATTTATTTATGAAACCATTATAAACAGAGAACAACAAAGTGAAATAATATATGATTAGACATGTAGGCCTTCTGGTTACACGGGGGCTAGAAGGAATCATGGATCCCGTTAAATACAGCCAGTCGATACTTTACATAAGACGAGTCCCTAATGCCCTAGCCCAGGGGTCTCCAAAGTTTTCCAGCGGGGGGGCCACATTGCTGACTTTCTAAAGCTCCACGGGCCAAAACTCCGAAGAAAAAATTTCTCTGTGCGCAGCTGTCCAGTGAATTGTGAGTAATGCGATGAATGCTTGGATTCATAATGTCTCCGAATATTGTACTCTTTAAGCACTGCAATGGTGTCATTACATATCAGGCACAGTGCCTTACAAACAGCGACATGGATTTTGGCAATATGCATGTCAGAGTACTGTAGTACAGCGGCATTACAATTTTCAATTTTCCCAATTTAGTTTGTTTCTTCAAGGAGAGTTCCGCGGGCCAGATAAAAGGCATTAGCGGGCCGGATGTGGCCCGCGGGCCGTACTTTGGAGACCCCTGCCCTAGCCTATACATACATACATATGCATATCTAATATATGTCCGATCTCTATAATGGTGATAATGGTGTACCAGTTAGACCTAAGCCTCAGGGACCTTACAATATTATAGTTAAGCAGAGGCCGATCGTAGACCTATACATCAGTGCAAAACTTAACTCATTAGTCTGGTTCGATTTGTCAGTCATGAAATTGATAGCTCGAACCATTGAGCAATTAGGCCTAAAGAGTCAACCGTAGCTAGCTAGTAGCTCAGACATAGAAAATCATTCCAAAGTTCGTTGTTAACCTCGGATACTTCTTCGCATCCAAGTTCGTTCCCATAAATTATCCTTGTGAATATAACGACCTGGAATCATCCACAGTGAAGAAGGTCGGATCCAGAGGCAATAGGGTATACCCCCGGGGGTGGGGTGGGTGGGGGTGGGTGGGTATGCCTATGTTATATTATTCCACCACATTTTAGCATGAGAGCACGACATTGAGTTAACATAACATAGCATTACATTTACATACCTTTATATAACATAACATTAGGCCTATATGGCAGAGTTTTAGTGGGAAGACACGCGATCTGTTTTAGAACCACTGCAAGTTAACCCGCAACGCTTAATAGCCCATCCTTCCAATAGCTCGAGCCTCCTCAACAGTCACTGAGACCATCATCCAAAGTCCAAACCATTCCATAAATTATGTTCAAAACTGTTGCACTGAAGAATTTATGTCCTAATATTTCCTGTCGGTTTCCTAACTGATTTAGGCATATAGGCCCATCTATCTGTGACCTTGAGTCGACTTGTTTAGCGCTAATTCAAAGAATCTCTCCTCTGCCTCTTTTCCACTGATGAGCTTTAAAGCTTTAGTTAGGCTTGCTCTGCTCTTTCTTCTCCCCATTTTCTTAGCCCACATTTTAAAACTTTTTCATAGCTCAGATCCTTGCAACCCCATATCAGCTGCGGCGACAAGTTAGACGGTCACTTAGACCCTGCTACAATTTTAATGTTTAAAAATTTAGTGCGTATGTTCAGTTTGTTTGTTGTGCTACCAATGTTTTTTGGTGAATTAAAGATTGATATATACACTGTACAGGCTATAATACAGCAAAATGTAAGGTTGGCATAAATTCCTTTACGCATTTTTGTTTCAATATCGTAATCATAATCGTAAACACAAAATTTCTAAGGCGCCGCTCGAAAGCCAAGCGCAGGGCACCAAGCTACATGTATCATAGCTATGCACGAGCGCTGCGTCGAGTCAGCGGGGTTGTCCAAATGGTAGTCACGCACGTGGGGCGCGGTGGTGTAGGGTATGTTCGGTGCCTTGCCGCCGGAGGGTTGCAGGTTCTAATCCACCTCAAGCCGCCGCATAGGGACCTTGAGCAAGTCCTTCGCGCACAATTGCTCTGCAATATAATGCTTCTGCGTCGCCGAGGCGTGTGCACTTCTGAGCTTGGGGCAACCTTAATTAGTAAGAAGGGCGATATCAAAGATCAGTTGTATTGTATATATAATTGTATTGTAAAAGGAGGCCCGAGTCCGGTTGCCAGAGGGTTAGAGGAGGCAGAGTAGCTGCTAAGGCGGGTGTCGTTTAGGTCGAGAATTGGAGTGTGGAGGATCACATGAGTCGAGGTATGAAACTATAAATTATTCTTGAGAAGGTGAGAATTCAGTTTTGAGTGGAAATCCCGAGGGGTGATAGATTGAGGAGTCTGAAGCAGATGATGGTGGGTGATTGCATGGTGACGGAAAAACCGAAAATGCGCGGAATTCAGAGGGAAGATCGTTCCAGAAACGTGTTGCAGCGTGGGATGTGGCTCGGCTGGGGAACTTGAGGACGAATCCAGATCGAGGCGGTCTTGAAGGGTTTCTTCAAATAGCAACAATTAAAGCATGCCATAGCTGGCATGCACAACAATGAAATTATAGGTAGGGCCTACCGATCTCAGAAGATCAAAGGCTTAGCCTAACCGTTGAACGATCGTATGGAATGAAAACCATGAGGCCTTGGACACAATTAACCAAGACTAGTGTCACTTTCACGAGGACAACAGAAAGTAGAAGCGATTTGAAACGGACGATTCATAGTGCAGCAAATGTTCGGAGTGAAGACACGAGTCACAAGACAAGACAAAAACAAGACAAGACAATGCAAAACAGGACAAGACCAGATGATTGATACAGGTTAGCTGATAGGCTAGGCTATTTATAGTCTATTCGACGATATTCTCAGGGCCATCAGACGATCGGTCTCTCCTTAATTCTATCTTTACCACCATGATAGTCCATGCATTTGTATGCTTCCGCTTGGACTACAGACTGCAACTCTGTTCTCATGGCCATGGGCCTCCAAAAGCAGCGTCTCACCCCTTCAATCGGTTTTAAATGCGTCAGCTAGGCTCAGAAGAGCTCGACTCCTCTCGCTTTAATCATATCTCCACATGTTTGCTTGAAATCTTGTATTGGCTCCCTATTGCTGCGCGCATCCAGTATAAGATCCTCTTTCTGATCTCCAAATCCCAGCTTAGCAGTGCCCCGAAATACCTCAGACTATAATATGTAAAAGCCGTTATCTGCATCCTGATCTCGCTTTTTGCGCTCTTCAGATCGGTTTGATCTCTGTTCCTAGGACTAGGACTGCTCTGGCCCAACACCGGGGATTTGGAATGACCTTCCCCGTCAATAAGGGCTAAACTAATGAGTCAATGACTGGTTTTTCCTTATCGGTCTCTCGCTCTTTAAAGGCGTTTCTTTTCCCCCAGGCTTCCGCGGTAAGATCTCGAGCGCCTCTGAATAGGCCTACTTGTTCTGCGAGAGGCACTTTAGAAAATATT